>CM043323.1:6832939-7432939 GCA_023736055.1 Quercus glauca
CCAAGAAAATTAAAGGAATAATAAATAATAATGAAAAGATAAGTAAAGAATTTTTATTTATTTTAAAACTAAGTTATTCTTTTCTTCTTTGTTTTTTGCTTTTTGTTTTTTTAAGATTAGAAAAGTTATCTTCATTATTGAGCAAATATCATTTGGAGTTTAAAATTAATAAATACTCTTTTTTTTTTTTTTTTTTCTAAAGAATAGTACTCCTTTATACTTTTTTTCCCTTTTCACTTTCTTCTATGTATGGTGCATTAGTTTTTTTTTTTTAAAAATTATATATTAGAATGATCTCATTATTTAATATCAATTTTAAAAATTTTAGTTTTTTTTAATTATTTTTTTAATAGTTGGGGGTGGGTGGATTTGAAACTTGAATGTTTCTATTGAAAATTTCAAGAAGTGTCAATCAGTCAAACTACAAAACTATTGGCTTAAACTTAGTCAAAAAAATGTTTGGAGAGAATTTGTTCCCATGACATAAAGGACAATATTAGTGAATTAACCGTTCTACAATCAAATGAGTAAATTATAAATAGTCATTGAGATGCAACAAGAACTTGATCTATTCAATTAAATGCAATTAAGTTGTTACCTACTATATTTGCTTGCAATTTCATTCATTTACTGTGATTATTGACATAATATTATTGATTGAAGTATTATCAAATTCAGTTGACAGAAGTATAAAAGAAAAAAAAAAAAACAAAATCAATAAACAAATAGGTGATGGATCTAAACCAATCCATAATTTGAGCTTTTTTCTTTTTTCTTTTTTTGATACAAGATAAAATTTTTACTCTAGCCTAATCTAAGTATATATGTGTGTGAAGCTCCTTTCTGGAGACTTGAACCCTGACCCTTGTCCTCCACATCCCGCAAGTATTTATACTTGTAGAGTGATTACTGCACTAAGGGAAAGCAGTAGTATCCATAATTTGAGCTTTAAATTGGTAATTGGAAGTCTTTTTTAAATTTTGAGAATAATGTAAATAAAATTTGAAGTTGAAAAATTATGATCAAATTAATTAGATATGGATAGAGAATAATGATTAATTTATTTTGTTGTAGTGTTTTCCAAAAAATTTATTTTGTTGTAGTCCAACTCTATATCATAAGATTCAATACTTCTTCTATTATTATACATCTATAATCGGGGGTGGGGAATATAAAATCCTAAATTTGTTTGCTTAAAACATTGGAAGATCTATCTTTATTAGTAAAAGCTAGAGAGCTGTATATGTATATATTTATTATCACTTGTACTATGCTTGGGTGACTACAAATTTATAATAGTTACATATAATAGCTAATTAAATATAAATACTAAACCAGAGAATGTCCAACTTGACTTAGCATAATGGTTACGTGCCTGACTTTCAATAATATTAAAATAATTTTTTTTAAAAATAAATACTTTGGTCCAACCATTTATCAGACGCTCTTTCGTGATACGTTCGAGTGACGGATTTAATAAACTTGAATAACATATCATAAATCTAAATATCTAAAATCTCATATACCACACTATTGGTTCATAAAATTTTCTAGTTGTCTCATAAAAAGCCACTCAATAAACGTTGAGACATCAACACATGGACTTAATCATTTTCAATCAAATAAAGTTCAAACCTTAATTTTAATTATTATCTTGGTCATTCAAACTACTTGATAAAAGTTCAATTTGGCCCCCCTATCTATAATATCAATTTCGTGATTCAATTTCATCAATCACCGTTCATTTTAAAATTAATAATTGAACAATCAAATGAAATTTGATCTATTAATTAAAGTACCAAATTAATAATTTGTTTCAAAAAACTTTTTAAAAATAATAAATAAAAGAAAAAAAAAAAAACTTCATGGGCCTTCCCAGCTTAGCCCAAGTCAGGCCCACCCCAAGCCGAAATTGCCATCATTCTTTTCTTTCAGTCTCCTGACCTCATACAATAACAAATCCAATCCCAAAAAAATTCCCCAAAACTAACCAAACTTTTCTTTCTTTCCTCTTTCTTTTCTATAGAAAGAGAAAGCAACCAAAACACCAACACACACACACACACAGAAAAAAGAAAACAGAGAGAGAGAGAGAGAGAGATTTGGGGACGAAATCGATGAAAGGAGCCATCGGAGAAGACGAAGGTGGTGGTACGGCACCTCCCCTCCATCGCTCACGCACTCCGATCTCTCGGTCAACATCGATGAAAAATTCTCCGGCCGCTACAACTGGTTCTTTTTCCGTCCCGGAAAATACAGTTTTCAATTTTTTTTATATTAAATTTTTTTTTTCTATTTATCTCAACGCTCTGTTTGGTAGTACCTTGAATAAATAAACAAGGATTTGATTTATGCTTTTGTTTTTTTTTTTTTTTTTTGTAATTTGTGCTTTAATGGTAGAATGTATTTGGTTATCGTTTTGAGGTAGCGATTTTTCTGAAAGTAATTATTAATGCTTTTAAAGCAAGAAAGAGAAGTTATAAATTGCCAAACGGAGCTTAAGAGTAAATTGAATTAAAGGTCTAGCTAAGGCTTTGTTTGGTAGAGGATAAAAATTAGAGAAAAATGGAACTGTTTTGAGTAATTGAAAAAGCTCGGCAAATCTAGTTATTTGATAGGTTGATAGAAAACTTAGATTAGGTTCAATATGTAAAGTGTGTTTGGTTGCTTATTATTTAAAAAGAAAAAAAAAGGTACTTGAATTGAATTAAGGCTTTGTTTGGTGTGAGAGAAAATTAGGGAAAAATCGAATTGATATTATGAGTAATGAGGTTTGTTGAAGATTGGTTTTTTAGAAATTGAAAATCTCCGCTTAGTTATAATTTGATAGCAAAATTAGGTCTGGTTCAATAGGTAAAGTTTGTTTGGTTGCTTATTATAAAAAAATCCATCAAAAGTATAGTTCTTGTTGCAATATTTAATGTTAATGCAAACGGAGGGAGTGTGTTTTGTAAATTTATGACCCGTTTTGGACCTTTGGCGTTCATAGAGTTAATGAAATTTAGTTATAGCGTGTATTAAAATCAACATTTTCAATTGAGTTATTTCACATTTGATCTACCAAAGTTCGTGCAAATTTATAATTTGTATTTTTTTTAATAGGTAAAATTTATAATTTGACTTTAAAAAAAAAAAAATATATATATATATATATATTGTATGTGATTTATAGAATGAAACGTAGATTGTTAGGTACTTCAGCAATCAGGATTACAGAATTGTTTTCAACCAGGAAGTCGTGTAGAGTTATGATGTGTATTCAAAATGTTCTAGGTTTTTTGCGATGAAAAATATGCGCGTGCACATGTGGCAAGACTAATCTGTTGAGGATCGATAGCTGATCCCAAAAAGTTTGGGACTAAGGCTTTGTTGTTGTAATGCACTGCATGGTTGCTGATAGAGTATTCAGGGACAATTAAAGAATCAGATTGTTGAATATTAGATTAATTTTTACTTTCTGTGACTTAAAGAAACTAGAGAGACCACCACTTTTCTAAGCTCACTATAACTTAATGGGTTAATTGTTTATATTATTTTTATTTTCTTCTATTTTTAGGCACTTATTCATGGGTTAATGGTTTTTCTAACTTGAAGAATTTCTGTTAAAAAAATTTGCAGCCTGAAGAATCAGAGGTATTCTCGAGCCTACATAGACTTCAAGAGGCCTGAAGATGTTTTTGAGTTTGCAGAGTTTTTTGATGGACATGTTTTTGTTAATGAGAAGGGTAACTAATAATGACATGCCTTACTCTTTACATTACAAGTTTACAAACAGATGCGTTTTATGTTGTTGAAGTGGTTTGATTCAGTGAATATCATTGTATGAATTAATTAAAGTTAAGATTTGGGTTCCCTGGCTAGTTATGCTCTTGTACAAGCAATACTGTAATATTGTGTTATATCATTGTGGGGAGACTTGATAATGGTAAAAATTGTAATGTCCTATATCGGACTCATCTTACTTTAGAATCTATGATATTTTTTGCAAAAGTTTAAACTGTGCCATTCATCTCAGGTGCTCAGTATAAAGGTTTTAGTTGAATATGCTCCTTCACAGAAGGCCCCAAAGTCAACTACTAAGAAGGATGGTCGTGAAGGGACCATATACAAAGGTATTTGTTCAGTTTGCATTCGCATTTACTTAGAATACCATTGTACTAGATTTTGTTATTAATACCTACCCTTTCTCTTTTATGAAAGTAGATCCTGATTATCTAGAGTTCCTCAAAATTATTGCAAAGCCGGCTGAGCATCTACCTAGTGCAGAAATACAGTTGGAAAGAAAAGAAGCAGAGCAAGCTGGTTTGTAATTATTTTTAATGACTTTGCATGTGTGTGTGTGTGTGTGTGTGTATTAGTTAGATAATCTCATATCGGAATATAGACGTGTATAATTTTGGCCCATAACTCTGTTGCACCCAAGCTCCCTTTATTTATTAATTTTTTAGACCACCATGGTGCCTATTGCATGTAATGATTTGAGTTTTCCTATTTTGATGCCACCCTGGTGCCACATAAGGTTGTGTCCAAATGTTTTGGAGTAAATTTGTGTGTTTGGTCATAACGAATAGTGGACACAACTAATTATTTGTGTTTAAGAGACATATTTTTCCTATAGATTTATTAGTTTCTCCATACTTATTTCTAGGTGCTGCAAAAGAAGCTCCTGTTGTTACGCCACTTATGGAATATGTTCGTCAGAAACGAGCTGTTGAGAGTGGAGTACAGGTAATGTGTTATACATTTTCGTATCTTCTCCTCATTACCTTGACTGTCTATCTTAAAGAAAAATGTTCTTTTATTGCGGTTTAGTTCAGCAGAGTTGTTTGTTACTGATTTTGTGATGTAATTAGATTATTATTGTTGTTCTTTATGACAATCTCTATCTTTGAAAAAAGAAGAAAAAGAAAGATTATATACGTGGATGGTTAAATTATAGGTGAATTAGACTATACTATCTTTAATTTATGTTAGACAAGTTTCTTATAAGCCCTAGCTTACTGAAAACAATATTTTTTCCCCAAAAAAATAAAATAAAATCTTTTAGGAACTTGGTGGTATGAAGAATATTACAAACTTTGAGAGATTTCCATTAAGGTCAGTGGTTCAAGCCTCCCTATTATGCAATTATGCAAATCCTAATCCGAATTGGACTTGGATTTGGTGCAAATTTCCTTTGATTCCTTGCTCCAATTGGACTTAAATTTAATTGGGTTAGTCTTCCCTTGAATTCATGCCTGGCTTGATGTAAGTTGGCTTGATTCAATTGGCTTAGCTCCACTTTGCATGTAAAACCCTTGTTACCTGCAACACAAACATATTATATAATCAGTCACAAAATAACATAAAAGTAAAGCTAAATATGTAGATATGTGAGTATTTTATTGTATATATTTCATGCACATCATGGTCCCTCATTACATTATGTGGTGCCTATGGCGTGAACGAAATGCTAGAAGCTTTGAGGACCAAGAAAGAACTATTCCAAAACTGAAGATGTTTTTTCTTACTTCTCTTTTTGCTTAGCCGCCTTCTTTGGGTTTTTATTCTTTTTCTTCTCTTATAGATTTCATTGATCGTTGCACTCTACACAATGATTGATGGTCTCTAGTATAACGTCCTGTATACATTGTGTTTTTTTTTTTTTTTTTTTTTTCAATGAATTACTTTATTTATCACAAAAAAAATTATGAAAATTTTGAGAGATTTCCATTGAGATTGAGTACTTGTGTTTAATGTGGTACAACAAAAAGAAAAGAATATTACTATTTCTTGAGGTCTTGAGACTATCCTATTAATGTAAGCTATTTAGCATATACTTTTTTATATCCATTGAATTTATTTTTCCTTATGAAAAGATTGTTTTAGAATGTCCTTTCATAATTTCTTTTCATTTGTAGTACATGGCAATTAATTGAAATGTAGTTTGTTTGTTCATTTTTCTAAAACCATATTGGATTGTCATATGCCAGTTTGTGTGGCTCATTGGCTAGTTAGTTGGTGATTTAAAAGATCTAGTTTATATGTGAGTTATGTTGTGTAACTTTTGAAGATATTATTCTGCATTCATTGTAACCCCCCCTCCCCCCCCCTTCTTTTTCTTGGCCTTTATATATAATAAATTAAGATCCTTTTTTTTTTAATATATATTAATAATGGAATATTTTTATTTTTGTATTAGCAGTATATATATATATATATATATATATAAAGATATAGGTATCCTTGTTATAGGGTAGATTTTATCATTTTGAATCTATGAGTTCATGTTTTGTATTGAATTTTGTGATCGTTGATAGGGTTCATCAGTTGGTGGCAAGATTAGGAGAAGAACTGGGGCTGCATCCACGAGCAAGCCTGGCTTGTCTAATACCAAACGAAGCTCTGAGAAGAAAAAGGTTTGCCGCTCAATTATGTCCTCAATTTTCTCATACTCTTGGCATGTTTGTGTGAGAAATGTAAAAATTCTCGATTAGATATTTAACATTTTTTAAGCACTCATGAAAGTGTTTCATTTTCCTACTTTTGATGTGTTTGTTACTTTCATCACTTTGAGTGCAACCAGCTTGTCTGTATTGTTCCCAGTGTGTCAAAAATATAAGGATAAGCTGTATTTCTCATCCAAACTCTTATAGAAAGTCGTCATTCATACTGCGTGGCTGGGTGTGATCTTTTGTTTTTGGTGGAGTATCTCTAGCTTAGCATGTAGAGGCTTTATTTTTTTATTCCTATATATATACAAATGAATAATTGAAGTAGAACACTGGATTGTTATGCAATCTCCTTGTATCTCATCATTCATACTGTGCTAATAAAAGTATTCTTTCATTGCTTGAAGCTGATTAAGAAAAGTTTGAGCCAGTATTCCATTTAAAGCTGGTACATCATCATGAACTCCTGTGGTGATATCCCCCCAAGGATCCTGTTCAAATTCCCCCCCCCCCCCCCCCCCCCCCCCCACACTAGAATATTGTCCCTAATCTTGCCTGCATCTTAGGATGCTTGCTTATGCAATCTTTGTTTTCCAGTAGCAGTACCAGTAAACTAGCTAGCTTGTGCATCCTTTCAACAGTGACAGAAGTTTCAGCGTGCATTGTATTTCACAGGCTCACAGCAGCATTGTTTTCAACATCTTGAGTACAGTCCTTTGATTATTTCCACTGCCTCCTATTCCTTAATTTAACTGCAAGGTTCTACAGACTCTCGGCAGAAACAAAAAAAAAAAAAAAAATCCTCTTGTTTAGCATTAGTCCAGTCTTCCTTTTGAGTCCCCATGTTGCATTCTGCTATCTTTCCTAAGCTCTTGTAGTGGAATTCATGCAGGTCAGACCTGTAGGAAACTGCATGCTTTTGACAGAAAATTATGATACACTAGGCGAAAGTTAGGAAATGAGTTGTAAGAGATTGATGTGAAAATGGAAGATTTAAGTAAACAAGCAATAGCAAAATTGCAGAGGCAAAGATAAGGAAGAAGGAAAAGATAGTCTATAGGTGTTGCGTCCCATTAAAACTAAATGATCTGCTTTGATCATTACTTCTAGTTAAATAATGCTAATTTTTATCCCATTCTTATTTCTGATATGATATTATTTGGGTTATTTATTGGTAAATTTTATTTTTCTATCGTTTATGTTTTCTGTATACTTCTGAGCAGGGTGAAGTCTTCACTGGTTTAAGTAAGTTATCTCCAATTGTTAGGGTTGGAAGTTGCTTATCTTAATTGAAAGATTTAGCACAAATACATTCTGGACAAATCAATAATATCTCTATGTTTGATAATCTTATAGTTATCATTTACCCCCTTCTGTTTGGAACTTGTCTTTTTGTGATTTTCTTTTGGATAATGTCAGTTTCTAGCAGCTGTGTCAAGTATTTTAATATAGTGGTTGCTGTCCTTATGTTTCCCAATGCTTTCATGTTACTCTGTGCACGTGCACTATCTTTGTTCTTGAACTGAAAGACATGGTTAATTTGCTCACTTTTTCTGTTTGATTGACAGTATATATTGAAGGAAAGTGCCAAGAATACCACTCAAAAGGACAAGTCAAATTTCATTGTAGTGGCTAGGCGAGAGGATCAAGCAACTACTTCAAGTGGAAAAGAAATATATGATGAGAGAGGTAAATTCTTCCTTTTCCTGCCAATAATGAATCTTTCTAAGCGTGAATTGTTCAGTTACAGTGTGTCATTTTTATCTGTTGCCAAATATATATAAAATTTCTACTTCCAACTTCAGTGCAAAACAATAGGCCGCACTAAACAAGTACCGAAAAATACCTGCTTACATTCCTTTCAATGTTTTCCTGCTTCTATGGACATGCTAAGTGGTTACTGATGTGTTTGCCAAGCTACTGAATTTTTATAGATGCTGGTACTGGCTGTCACAGTAGTGGGCCAAGGGGGGCTATAGGCCGCCTGGGTTTTCCTTCTCTGTTTTAAGGTCCATTGTGATTTTACTTTATCATGTGTGTTTTTCGGAGTGTGTACATTGGAGCATGTGTAATACAGGCGTAGATATTTTTGGAGCATGTCTGGGGTGCAAGCATTCATATTTATGCTTGTATATATCAAAAAGTGTATGTAGGTTGATTAATTCAAACTGGGAATAGGTTACCATTTTTCATTGGATGCAAACATGTGATGTTGCTGATATATTTCAGAATATTTCAGCAAAAAAAAAAAAGAATTTATATTTGTTTCTGTCATATTTCACATATGTTAACTGGATTTTGGTTCTCGCCATTGAAGGTTCTGTTTCTGGAATCCCTTTGACTGCTGACTCTGTAAAGAAGAAGTATCTGCTTCTAAAAGGGAAAGACCGAGGAGTATCTAATGTAACGTTTTTCTCCTCTGTTCTTTATTTCTTTGTACTTTACTGGTCATCGCCATCATTTATGTTGTAAATTTCTTTTACAATTTCAAAATCTTGTTACTGATTATCTTAATATTACATGTTTTAATTGTCCAATGTATTTCATGACACTTCTCAGGTTCCTGAGGGTTTGTTACAACAGGGTGTAACATCGCCGGCTGGTAATTCTCCATCTTCAACTGCACCAAAAGAGAATCACAGGCGGGAGGCTGGTGGGAGGTTGATTAGAAACGTACTTTTAAATAGTGATGCTCGTCATAGTCAATCTTCAACAGCAGTTCAGCCTCATCAGAAAATTCAAATCTTGAATTCAGAAAGTGGTAAGCGACCACCACGGCCAGTCAATGCACGCTTAGGGCCGAATGGTCTTGTAGCTAAAAATGAAACAAACTCCTTTGGTTCTGAAGGGGATACAAAAAGGACTGCAGATGATAAGTTTACGAAAAAGGACTTGCAAGGTTTGGGTAATGTCAGTGAGAAGCAAGAAAAACGTACAAGAAACAGGGATAGACCTGATCGTGGGGTTTGGACTCCTCTTCGCCGATCTGATGTTTCACATACGAGTGATGAGAACTTGTCATCCTCCATGTTGCATCCTACTCAATCACAATGTGATTCAGTTGAAGGTACTACTATTCTTAGTGCATGGATTTTTGAGTGCCATAAAATACTGGTGCTATGCTGGGGAACCATGACTCTAGTATCAAATCATTCATCACAAATGCAGCTGTTAGGACTTAAGCAGGGAATACCAGGAACTGACTGTCTGCCTTTGGTTTTCCAGTTTCCCGTGGAGAAATGAAAGATATGTCTTATGGAAGTAGGAATGCAGAGGCTACAGCCACTATGAGTGGACGTAATAATTCTGTTGAGAATGGTTAGTTTTTTATTCAAAGACTAAAATGTGGTGTGAGCTCTTCTCTCTCTCTCTCTCTCTCTCTCTCTCTCTCCCCCTCCCCCACTTTTTTTTTTTAAACTAATGCTATTCTGATACCCAATGTTTGAATTTTCCTAGGATCCCAAAGACATTTTGGTCGTCGTGGAGCTGCCCACATAATGAAGGATGATGGCTCTGTTAATATGAGTGAGGGGAAATCTTCTAGAAGAGGTGTTAGTGGCCATAGTGCTCATGAGGTCTGCATAGTTTTTGCCAAATCAACTGTAACATAATCTTCTGTGTTACTTCACTTTATTTTGAGTGGTTAAGTTTCTCCCCTTGTCTTTACAGAAACAAGTTTGGGTGCAGAAGTCATCTGCAGGTTCTTAGAATACTAAAATTTGGTTAGTCTTTCCCTTTATTTGCCTTTTTTTTTTGAGGGGGGGGAGGGGAGATGGTGGTTTTTTCTTGCTCAAAAAGATTCTTCTTCTAATTATCTCAAATCTCAGAGAAATTCAGAAACCATGATCATAATTTCAAGAAATATGATCAAATGCACCATGATTTATAACTGTGCAAGATGCTTTATTTATGTCATGTAAACATTGATTATGGTTGTTGTAATGGTTTAGAAATTGATGGCTGTTAACCAGGTGTGGCATTCTGTAAGAGCAATAATTCATCATGTGTCCAAGGACCGTATCTGTTACCACAGGCTAAGGCCTCCATTGAAGACATCGTATAGACGACATTCCAGAAAGATGATTTTATGGTTTTGCCAATTGTAGGGTACGTGTATATATATGCCTTGAGATATTTAGTTGGAAAGTTTTTAGATGTGGATTGCATTCTGACAATAAGAAAATTCTTTGATTGTAGACCAATTATGCTTGTGGAAATTTCTTACGGTACAGGGACCTGATTTGCGCCCCCAACGGGAAAAGTACAGGCATGCTCATTCAGAAAAATGCCGAGTTAACATATCCATGTGACGCAATACCCAAGTTGGAGAAGGATTTGATTTCTTCACTATGTAATTTTCATTATTCTGACGCATATCTCAAAAAGGAAAAGTAATAGTGTGTGGTATGAAAGAAGAAAATTTGTGGTATTTTGACCCAGACGGTATGTCAGAACTGTCTTTACCTTAATGTATCATATGATGATAGTAACCAAAGAACTTGGATGGATTATGAAGGTGTTGTATTGACTCATTTTGGTATGGAAATATGGCAAGCATGTTCTAATGTACAATTTGATTTTGCGGGTGATTTACAACCCATTTGCATCATCAGTCAAATGTCTCTGCAATTGTTCTGAAGTAAATTTGGAAAAAAAAAAAAAATACTATGTTAATAATTTTTAATTGGCACTGTTCTGAAGTTATTTGGAAATCTAATATATATATATATTCTCAAAATCATGAATCTTTTTTTTAAAACAGGATTCTGAATGCCAGATTTTAAAGTAACTTTGAAACAATACTAATTTAAACGCCAATATTAAAATTATATTATTTTGCACATTTTGCGTAAAGTTATAAGATGTGCTTAAGATTTTTTTTGAACATAGTCCGACTTAAGTATTTCTATAACACATTTGATGGATACCTTTCAGATTTGTGAACTATTGACTGTGAGACGCATGCGCTAAAACCCAGCATTGAGTAGATATTGAAGAACATATATGCAGAACTGGCATACACGTTTGCAGGATAGGAAAAATTGTTGAGCAGAGACCATACACAATTTCCTCCTTTCCTTTTTGCTTCAGCCAAGAAAGGGAGACTGGCAATTCATCGAATATCATTCAATCGAGTAAAGCCCGGAGTAAAGCCCGGAGACTCGGGAGTTATGGTCTCATTTTCACAAATTGCAGCCAAACCCATTTCGAACCATTTAACATGACATTCCATTTGTGTCTGGAAAAATAAGCTAATACGTTTTTACCTCCATCCATATTTCAAAACGGTAAAAGCAGAATATAGCAATAAACAGGGCCCCTATGATCTACATACAACAATGGCTTTCCAATTGTAAAGTCATGTAATTAATTAACTACTTTTGCATTTTGTAAGAAGTGGGAGGAAAAAAAAGGAAAAGAAGAAAAGAAACATTTCCTGATAATTAAGTTAAGGAATTTGCGCAATTTCAACCAAAATTTTGTGCAGTGATTGTGGCTTTGAGAAGAATGGGCAGTGGTCACTGCCTTTTATCTTGTAAACTCCTTCTGGTGGGTTTTCTCTCACTAGCTTCTCTTGAACATCTGGTGAAAGTGCACGATCATCCAGAGTCTGAATATAGTACCGCCGGCCTGTTCCATAGTTTTCAGGGGATAATGACAGCTTCTCCATGATAGGACCAAGTGGGGTGGGTCTCATGGAAACCATGGCCAATGCAACATCCTGGAGTGAATCACAGTCCATTGTGAAATTTATCTTGTATATCAGTAGGATATATTTAACTAAAAAGAGAAACAAAATAATGAAAACAGAAATTTCTTTTAATTGTGTTTAGTAGGGAATACTTCTAATTGACTACCAAGTAAGAAAACCAATTTTTTTTTTCTCTGACAGGAAAGAATTACTAAGTAGGATCAAACATCATATACAACTTTCACTACTTTTCACAATATATAAGAAACACCTTGTCTAAAAGATTTAATAGATTGAACAATCCAGTATGAATATATGAGCCAAGACATAGTCTCAGGTGAGTCCCCTGGATAAAAAAATTGCCTTAAATTTGTGTAAAAATTAAGCAGAGAATCATCTTGTCTTAATTGATTTAGAGAAGATAAATATTACAGTAAATAGAGTTGAAAAGAAAAAGGCACAAACAGAGGAAGAAAACAGTTCCAAGCCAATGCCTAGACAACTCACAAAGGAAAATGGACTCAGAAAATTAGCTTGTGAGAAGATTAAAAGCTTTTTGAGAAAAAAATTGTCTGAAATTGGCACTGAGTGAAACAAGAACTCAATTAAAATGAGGCAGTTAGCAACATACACTCATGGGCAAGACTTAAGAAAGGACATTCACTGGACTAGGTCTCCTAAGCTTTAAAAGTCACAATAAATGGGATCAAAACAGAAAACAAGACATGAACTTGACCACATATCAAAGTGCACATAGAACTGATGAACAGAAGACACACATACGAATTTCAGAATAAAACAGTAAGTGGGAATATATTGAGAAAGATGCTGTCCAGATCATTTGCTAGGTTGCACAAGTAGAAATGTGCTTCAAAGTGTTCTGTGATCTTTGGTACCAACAAACCAATCAGTAGAAGAATAATTCAGCTGTGCTTTGGACTACAAATAAATAAGTTTTCAGGAAAGAAAATTATTGAGAGGTCTATTCAGAATAGCTAGGAAGTCAAGTAAATTTTCCTTAGAAAAACTCTAATGAATTCAGCCACCGGAGATTTGAGTAAAAATGACCATGCTATAGCTAAAAGAAGGGAAAAGAGCAGGACAAATGAAATAGTATACGATAGGTCAAAACAGATTTCTAACCTTAAATTTTCATAGAGTACATCAGTTTTGAAATGATAAAGCAGAAATCACAGCTACAAAACAATGTGGATGATAATTTATTTTTAAAAAATTTTATAACGAGAAGTCGGGCCTTGGTGCGCTAGCAAGTGTCTTTCACCAAAAGTGATAGGTTGCAGGTCCGAGAATCAGCCTCAAAAAAAAAAAAGGAAAAAAAGACGGGGGTAAGGCTGATTATCATGACCTCTCTTAGGCCCCACAAAAGTGTAAGCTTTGTGCATTGGGTACGACCTTTTTAAAAAACATACATACATACATACATACATACATACATATATATATATATAGTGTGTGTGTGTGTGAGAGAGAGAGAGAGAGAGAGAGAGAGATTGAAGGTCTTGGATGAAATGATATGTTTGAATTGTACCATACCTTCATTGGGGACTGATTGAAATATAACCCTTTCATTTGCTCTTTCTCAAACATGAATCCCGTAGGAGGTTTGTCTTTTCCATTTCCATGAATTAAAAACTTTGATTCTTTCATAAAAAGTTCTGCAGAACCAAGCTGTAATACAAATATCTTATGTTAGAGCAATGAGACCTGCCTGAAAGAACTGCAACACATAGCTCAGAGACATAAACTGCCTTGACCTTTTTTTTTTAGGATGTTGAGAAGGGTGGGGTGGGGGGGGGGGGGGGTGTCCTTTAAACATAGTTTTATTTATTGCAGTCAACAGTTATGGTATAAACTGAGCCCATGACTCCACTGCTCACTTTCCAATCCCATGCCAGCACCACCAGGTGAGAAGGTGGAACTCCTAAGACCTCCTCTGAGGGGTAGGGATTTCATTTCATTTCTTAACCAAATCAATTTGAGTGGATGAAAACATCACATCTCACAATAACAGGAAAAGATGGAACTGTATTGTGTTATAAGAAGAAAGGCACAATTATTGCCTTATAGCTGTTCAACATAGGTTACACAAAAAATGTGCTTGCATGTATACATATATATACTTAAACATGCATGTATACAAACACTGTTGACAATGCTTATAATTCTCTAACAACATTAATAATGAATTCAGATGACAGAACTCATATTAGTAATATGGGATCCTAAGTGGTGGCATAATTTTGATTCATCATAGTTTCCTTACAGGATCAACAATTCTTCATAGTTCTGTTTTTTACCACTAAACATAATATGTTAATTATATTGATTACATACCTCTTCAGCAAACACATCAAAAGGCCTCTGGCCATTAGATACCATTGTAGCACAAATGAAAATTGCTTTTGATATCTTCTGTGGAAAATGTTCCAATGCATAAGAAATACACGCACCACCACTACTATGACCAACCAGAATGACCTGCAAAAGGACCACATAGATCCTTAAATACGGAGAAACAAAAGCCAGCAAAGTGCTTCAAGATGATAAAATTATGTATACTCACCTTTTCATCCTCGGGAAGCTCCTGTAGATAATCAATCAATGGCTTTGAATACTCTCCCAATGTGGCAACACAATTTGTATCAGTCAGATCAATACCAGAACCCGTGAGATCCAAGGCAGTAGGAAGCAATCCTGATTCCTCCAGCAGAGAAATAGTTTTATACCAACACCATGCCCCAAAGCCTTCTCCATTTATAAGAATAAATTTTTTTGTTTGAATGTTCTCTAGGATTTCTGGCACCTGTAAAGGATATGAAATACAATTAAATATAGCTTCATGTTAACCTGTTTGGGGCAAGAGAAAGGGAAAAAAGGAGGGGGTGTATAAGCAGCAAAAAAAGGAAATTGAGGAGCTCTTGTATAAAAACCTGAATGATGCAAAGGTTCAGCATTTTAAATTAGAAAAAAATGGTGATAATGACCAAGTTTTGTTCCATAAGACACAGACCCAGTCAAGGTCAAGGTTAACAAAATTCAAGAAGAAAACACATTATATTAAGCACACTTTCAAGAAGATAGTTATTCTATGATACATCAACAGCAAAAGGGGACCCAAATCAAAGCAAATAGATGAATAGTTATTCTATGATGCATCAACAGCAAAAGGGGACCCAAATCAAAGTAAACAGATGAAAGTATGACTACGACTCATGGCAATTCCACCATCTTTTGCCATAATGTTAAAAAAAAAGAGTCCGGTTTAACATATATTGCAAAGTTCATCAGCTCCAGAGACAAATCTAAATCTAAATCCTGCTTTGCCCTCTAAAAACAGCTTTTTAATATCACTGTTGCAGAACTTTCAAATTGGATGATTGGAATGACGATTATACATAGGATGATTAGAAGAAATTTCAAGTTCAAGATTTATAACATCTCAATCACAATTTCCACTTCCCTCCACAGCTTTGGCACACTTCCTATTCCTTGTGCCATTAATAAAATTTAAATGCATAAAAAAAGTGAATTGCTAATCACTTTACCAAGTTTCATGGACCACCATCCCCATCCTAATTGCCATGTCACAATCCAATTAAAATACTACAAAACTCAGTGTGTACGAGAACTCAATCCTTAATAAAGCAAGCATGGATCATAACAAAAAGTGAGTCTTGGAACATCACTTTTCTTCTGGGAGTAAACATAAGTATATTAAAGCTAAAAAAGACTGCCCTGGTATTAAAAAACTGCTACTCAAACTTTTCCTGATGCACTTTTTAATTATTCAAGTGAATAATAGATCAAGTTCTTTCTTTTCTTCCACCTTTTCCCAACAAAACACACAGCTTTTCCTACTTGGACCATTGACTGCTGCAATTTCAAGGCACAATTAAGCACTTTTTCACTTTAACCTATCGCTTACAGATCTTAATCATGAAAACCCACTTTTCTTCACGGATCCAATCATCCAAAAACTGTAACTAACAGAATGATTACACACAAAAACACATAGACAGACAAAAAAAAATAGAAAAAGAAAAGGAGCAAAATCAGTTCTTTCTGTTTTATGCTTCAATCAAATTAAAGTCCTACCTGTTTTCCATTTGAGAATGATTCATCACCAAGATTGCGCCTCTTACTGGTGGACCCGATTCTCCTTGACATGGATCCCTCAAACCTCTGAGACAACTGGTGCTGATGAAGAGCCATGGACAGAGCTTGCTTGTGCAAGAACTCCTCCTCAGCCAATAGTTTCCTCTGAGACCTGCCAATTCTTTTGCTTCTGGATCCATTTTCTTTCACATCCTTCTTTGTCATGCAAATAAACCGATTACCCATTATCCAAAAACTTGTTTCAGACAAAACCCAGAAAAGTTTTTAGCCAATTTTGACCAAAGTATCAGAAAGTCACAAACTTTGCCTGGAAAATGGGGTGTTTTTTAACATTTGTATGCTCATTGCTCCCTCTGTTGTGCCAAAGATGAGAGTTGTTGAGATAGAGGGAGAGAGTAGGTGAAAGGGAGAGAGAAAACTAGAAAGAAACAAGTGCTAGTTTTAAATGCAAAAGAAAAAGAATAAATAGAAATTCTAGTAGTAATAACAGACTGTGATTGTGAACAACCAAAGCCAACTGATATTGAGGACCTTATTTAATGCTTAGATTCAAAGTTTCAACGGTTGTGGAAGACTTTCAATTCTCTCTCTCTCTCTCTCTCTCACACACACACACACACACACACACACACACACAGACAAGTCTTCAAGTCTGTATGTAGTTTTGTCTCTCTGTTGTTTTACTGCTGGTGTTTGAGGATATATAACTGATGTCAACTCCAGACAACGTGAAAAACAAAAACTGAATAGAGTTCGTGGGATACTTGTGAGCAATTGTTTAGGACTGTTTTTTATTTTTTTTTATTTGAGGGATAAAATACAAACGAGCTATGTTTATTAAAAGCTACTATATTTGTTTATGAAATTTTTTTATTAAAAAAAATTAATTTTTTACACCTTTTTATATTCCTTATAAAAATAGCATTAAAATTTTCTTAAAATGATCTATTATTAAAGGACGTAATGACACCTATTAACAAGACTTAATTTTTATTTCACACTCGTTGCACATAGTCGTACACACATTGAACTTCACTAATGAATACAAATTCTCTATACCATTTTTTGTATTTCACTTTGTATTCCATTAATCACAACTTGTATTCCACTAATCATAACTTGTCATGTAAAGTAGTCAAAATTTTAAAAAAATAAAAATAAACATATGACAAATTGTGATTGATGAAATATAAAGTAAATTATAAAATGTGATACAGATGATTTGTATTCCTCAACAAGATACAAAATTGACATACTATCAATTTAACACTTATTGCTTTGCGTGCACGGTTCAATGCTTCTTTGGATAACCTACTATAATTACTTCTTATTATCAATAGATTTTTATTTTATGAAAAAAAAATTTATAGATTATTATCAATAAAATAGATTATGGATAGTCAATTCGCCACAATAAGTCTCAAAGGATTTGTTTTAGAATCCATACTTTGCATTTGATTTTCCCTTTTAAGGCTCTCTCTCTCATTTCATGTGATTTTCTCAGAATTATAAATAGGAAATCAGAAACTGATTTTACATCTATCAAAAATTCAAATTAATCAAGTTCAACTTTAGATCAATATTGATTTCACAATTGAATAAAACAAAAATTATCAATGTAACGTGTGTTTGAATGAACTTAATTGAGTAATGCTTCAACTACAAACTATTTTACAACAATTTTACAAAATGTTAATGTGACCAATCTCTTATTGGTTTTCATTTAAACTCGCCATTAATATCACTTTTACATTTACCAATAATCACTCACCACATTAGTAGTTTGTAAAATTTTGTAAAATAGTTTGTATTTCTAGCATTATTTAACTTAATTTCATCAATTTATTTTATTTATGAAAAATGTTAACGGAAAGGTATTTGTGGTGGCTCAACCCAATGGGATGAAGGTTTTGGGTCGAGGTCCCCAATTTACCTGTATTGCAGGTCAGGAATATCCAACAATGGGAGGCCCTAAAGATGGCGATGCAAGTTTTTGTAGGAGACAAACAAAGGTTTTTTTTTTTTTTGGTCTGGTTTCCTTTCTTGTATTCCTACCCTCCTCGAGATGGTCATAGTTTAATTAATCCCTCTTTATGAAATCTGGACTGGACTTCCTTCTTCCCCAGATGTATATCTCCTTGCTACTCTCGTGCTTCTCTCCCCAATTTTCCCAACCCCTTGCCCCCTACCTATCGGTCTTTATTTATAGACTCTCCTTAGTGGGATCATCATGATGAGGGGGTTATTCCCCATGTTGGTGGGCCCCTCTGTGCTATATTTTTGATCATATGGGACTTACCACTCGTGATTGATATGACCCTTTTGGGACTTGCATCAAGCACCAGTTGATGCTCGACGAGTGGATTCCCCCAAGGCATTATCTCCTCATCTCGATATAATAGAAGATGTTCAGTCAGGCTGTGAGCTCAGACTAGGTCCGTCTAGGGAATGGGCTAGGTGCTCGGTTAGTAAGTAGGGCGGGATGGGCCCATCCAAGAAACGTGTCATGAGCTCGGTACAGGCTGATAGCCATGGTTCGTACAGTATTGGTTTAGAAACTATTTTTAGTATAAACTATTTTTATAAATTTTTATTGAAAAAGAAAAAAAATAATTGACTTTTTGACAACTTTTTTTTATTTCTTATAAAAGTAATATTAATATTTTCCTAAAATGGTCAATAAAAAATGCACGGGTATCTGTTAACAGAACTATTTATTTATTAGGTTAAAATGTACAGTTCTGCTTTAAAATATGAGATGTTTTAAGAAATTATACATTCTATTTTAAGGTGATTTTTTTAATTAAAAATTATACATTCTACTTAGTGTATTACTATTCTTAGGAGTTATGAGTTAAATTAAAAAAAAAAAAAAAAAAAACTCTAAATAATTGGTTGATTAATTTGTCTTTTGTTTGGGTTCAAAATGGCTCAAGTTTAAATTTGAATATACTTTTAAAAAGAAAAAAAAGAGAGAGAAAGAAACCTAAAGATAAATTAACTTTTTTTATGGCAACTCCATTGAATTATGAGTTTTTAAAATGTTTTCGAACAAGGTTACTGAATACTGATACCTAGCTAAAGCCTTTTTTTTTTTTTTTGGTAGTCTTTTGTTCCGGATTTTATTTTTCAAAAAAATTTAAAAATTCATCATCTATTAAATTTATAAATAAAAAAAATATTTTGATTTCATTTTTTGCTGTACCACGAGATTTGCCTTACTTGTCAAAATGTCTAGAAGATTTCAATTGCAATAGCTCTAATTAAAGCCTCTAAACAAATATGCTTGTCTCTTAATGCCCTTTGCCATGCTACTTTTGAGCATTTGGATATGTGACTGTGAAGGCCCTGGAAATCTCAATCAAAATTTGTAAAGGTGCACAACTTTTTTATTATAAATAATAATAAAAAAATAAATTGTCACTGTGGTCCAAAAGCTGACAAGTAAGAACCTCCTTATTCTCCACATAAAAAATTTGGAATGACATAGTTCAATGGTTTTTGTTTTTGTTTTATTCGTTTATTTATTTTGATGGAGATATAGTTCAAAGGTTGACAACTAGTGAGGATGTCCTTCTCCTGCTTCATAAGGGTATTAAACCCTCAAACCATCATTTTTTTTATTTTCTATCTAAATTTTGGATGCAACCATTTGAATAGCTTTACTATTTGGCTGATCTAAAGAAAAATAATTATAATAAAAAACATGGAATTCAGGTGTTAACTATTGGAGATTTCACCAAATCAAAGAGAAATAATGAATGAACAAAATGAACACATCAAATAAATATAAATTAATGATTGACTTGGAGGCACAATTAAATGTTATTCTTAGACAATATTTGTCTCTGTACGCAAGTCGCTAAAGGGTTCCTACAAACTTATCCCCAAAATACAACCAAGTTTATTGGGCTTTACAAATAGCAATTTTGGAGAATACCCACATGATTTCTTGTGTTTCTTAGAAACTAACTTTTGGGAGGGAAAAAATAGTTATCAAGTGAATATAAACCACTATTTATACCCAAATGATTATAACTTTCAATATGTACCTTTTCATTTAATAGGTACCTTTTGGTCAGAAGGTACTTTAGATATATATCTAATACAAAATGTTATGTCCTTTCAATAGACACATTTTCATATATATATATATATATATAAAACTTGAATTTTCCCAAAGAAAATTCCAGTACTTGAATTTTCCACTTTATTCATTTTACAAATGAATACTCTTCAACCTTATATCATTATTACAACCTATCCTTGTATATACATATATATATATATATATATATATATAACAATCTCCCACTAGGTTATAATAATATATGTCTCGCTTGATTGATATTCTATCATGCATAATGGAAGGTGTATTTCAACTTAATCCTCCCTTCAGTGTAATTACTCAAGAAATCAACAGAGTTAATGGTGGCTTGGTGCTTAAACCAAAACTCTTATATGTTGAAATTGGAAACAACACATGCATGAGAATATCCATAAAACAGTTAGAAATCCATGTTGTTAGCGCTATTATGGCCTTATGCTCTTCCTAGTTTAGTGAACATATACAAGAGAAAACCCTTTTACTCTTGCTAGAGAAGTGGCACCACTCTTATGTTCACAAATGTGAAGTTCCTTATTATGTCCCTGTTACACAAACATTTATAATTTATGAACTTCATTAAGAGTTTAAAACTCATCCTCCATTTTCATCGTAACAGATTGCATTAATCCATCCTGAATGAGACACAAGTTTAGTACTCTTACTAACCACGTATCAATAGCTTGTTATTACCCTTTAAACCTCTTGAATCAAATCAATTCGAGGTTGGGTTCCCACTATTGGTGATTCTCTTAAAAAAATGGTTTTAGTCTCATTCTAATGGATGTTATCCTTACCAAGTCTCAAGACACACTTTGGTAAATGACGTATTTTGGATTTACGTAGGCAATGAAGTAGTCCAACCACACTTGACTTGCCTTATGTATTCTTGTCTTCAACTTTTAGGTCCAAGTTCACTTTGTATACAACTCATGTATATCATCATTGTGGTTTCACAATTACAGTACCAGGAATGACTTACTATGGTCGTGGCCACGACACTTTATCAAAACCTTACACATAGCACCTCCACATGTAGTGATTATCAAACTAGACATAGATATTATCACTCACATCAATAATAGAATTAACTTTGAATATTATATATAATAGATATTCATCACAATTAATTACTTTCTAGTGATCAACCTTAAGTTTTAGAAACTTTGAAAGTCTACATATCGTGAAGGCAATATCTAGTTTTGCTCTATACATGATACGCAACATGTACTTAATTCACTTGTAAACTCGAGATGTGCATCCGCACTTCCAGTAATCTCTTTATTTATTATTAGAATCAAAGTGTCTTTGCTTCTTTAACAACATTAAAATATGAGAAGCAAGTTCTCAAGACAATGAGATAACGCAATTCTCAATAGAATGAAACAACACTAATCTCAAAACGAGATTAATATAGTGTACATCTTCACTATATTTTTTTACTTGATTCTCATTCATAAAAGACTTTCATTTAATTATTTAAGGAAGTACAAACCCACAGGTCTTTCAAACAAACTTCCTTACCAAGATCACTATTTAAGAAAGTTACTTCACATCTATATGATGCATACTTAAATTATACGTGGAGACACAATTCAATATTTCATTATTGATCCTTGAATGTTCAATTTATGAACTCACTTGTACTCTCTTTATTTTACAAAGAGATACTTTCAAAATAGGATCACTACATGTGCTTGATTAAACTTGAGACATCTACCACATATGGCAAAATTTAATCACAATGAATTTACATCCCTAGATGTTAATTCTCAATACCTTTATACTCCTACACTTCTTGGATATCATAATTCCACAATTTGAGTTTTTAAACCCCCACATTTGGGTTTTCAACCATTCCAAAATTCACATATATATACACATTGTAATTACATACATCAAAATGTAATAATCAAACATAGTGAATTTCTTTAAAATTATATGAATGCTTTTAAAAAATATCAAGCTAATAACACAAATATTTATTAGTGCATAGATATCAAAATCTCTCTTTTCCCTTTTGTTTCAAATCTTTTACAACTAACCTTTAGCCAAAAATTTTATATCTTGTTCTAATACCCCACTCTCAACCAATTGGTTTTGAAACTAGAGGTAGTTCCATTAAGACCCAATTATTGTTAAATATTATTGAGTTTATCTCAACATTAATAGCTTTTATATTAGAAAGCTACATCTTTTAGAAGCACAAAGCTTTCTCAAAAGTTTAGGATCACTTCCCTCAAAGAATACTATAGGCATTTGTTTAGGATTACACTTTAATTACCTTCAACAATATAAACAAGAGCTTCTCATGAAATAAAATTTGGATCAAAATCATTTTATTTCTTACACTTTGACTCCACCTTTATTCACTTGGTGAACCATATTTAGATCTTTAATACCACTTAATGTGATATTTAACATTGGAGTCATTTACTCATGTTTAAGTAGATATTGGGGTATCCTTAAAATCATCTTTGAATTTAAGCTCAATAAATTCAATCTCTTTTGATTTCACTCTTATATTAGACATTAAGTCTAATAAATTATATGCCCACGAATTTACACAAAACCAACATATACATTTTATATAACTCTTTGACTAATTAGTCCTCTTTGGTCTATCATTTTATAAAAGGTTAAACACCCCCACATTTTAAAATGATAAACATTTAGTCACTTTCTCATTTCATAATACATATTAAATACCTTTGAGATAGAACTTTATTATGCACATAGCATATACTAAGTAAAGTTTCTTCCCATTGATCAAATTAAAATTTAGCTGATTACACTCAAGATTATGGAATTCACCATATCAACTAGAGTTCTCTTCTCTTTTCTTTTTGACCAAAACATTTTATTAGAGTGTATAAGGGACTGCACTTTGGTGTATTATGACATGTTCCTCACAAAGAAGAATATCTATTTAGAAATATTCACCATCTCTAGTTAATACACCATTCAACTCAAATCATGCTTATATAAAATTATATCATGCTTTGATATAAACTTCAAGAATTTGAAATTTAAATGTCTCAATCTAGCATGCCACAAATAAAAGAATCAACAATTTAAGCATAACTAGAAACATCTTAATCAATAACACTCAGTTTGAACATGTTATTAGTAGCATATCCGTTGCCTACTAATATCCCATTCTTGGACAAGACTATTCTTAAATAACAAACTGACTTTTCTTGATATCAGGTATGTGAAAAACATTGGTCAAGAGAACTTCTTGCCAAAATTCAATTTCACTTCAACAATGCGCTTTCCATGAACTTTTGCCTTACTATGAATGCCCACAAGCACCTCTAGTTCTATGGAAGACTCCACATAAGTCTTAAAATATGCATTGTAGTTGCACACATGCAACATTGCACCCGAATCAAACCACCAATCGGAAGGATTTGTAATTATAGTCATATGTATTATAGTGATCATATTATTACATACATCACTCACTATAACAATAATGTCCTCAATGACAATTGCTTTATTGGCATTTTCATCATCATCTTTCTTATTCTTTTAAGAACTTACATTCTCAAATGTAATGGGCTTTCTTTCCACAAAGGAAATATGACATATTCTACTTGTCATCGTTGGGATTCTTGGTGTTGTTCTTTTAAAACCACTCACACTCTTATTCACATTCAAGTGCTTATTGGTCTTACTAGAACTTCCACTTTAAACATTGTTCACAACCACTTTTGAATTGATCTAAAGTGAGATCTTCTGACATGTTATTTAATGTATTCACATGGTTTAGAAAATCACTTAGGAAAATATTCACATACTCTATCACTTTAAGAGTTTAAATTCCCATCATTTAGATTTTCCACTTCACTTTATAACATTTAAACATGACAAAAGTTCATTCTTATTTCTCAATTTATATAAATTCGCAACACATGCAAATATTCAAATAAAGAAACTCATCAATCAATTTGAAGTTCAAATTGCCCATGACCAAGAAATCCGTACCTTCAATGTTCAAACTATGAACATAGGTTTTAATGCATCCACAATATGAAAGAATCATCACCTTGTCTTACAAACAATGAAACTTTGTTTCTTTAAGCCTCGTTCCACTGAATCTTCATTATAATCGATTCATCATTTGAAGACCTCTTCAAATCCAAGCCAATTGCTCTTTCAACCGAGTAAAATTGGTTCCATCAAAGCGATCCAATTTCATCAAATCATAGTTTAATATCTTCAAAGTTGTACCATCATTCACTCCTTGTCTTGTGCCAATTATTGTCGAAAATTGTTGGTGATTTCACCAAATCAAGAAGTAATAATGAAAGAACAAAATGAACACATCAAGCAAATAGAAATTAGTGATTGACTTAGAGGCACAATTGAATGTTATCCTTAGACAATATTTGTCCCCGTACGCAAGTTACTAAAGGGTTTTTACAAGCTTATCCCCAAGATACAACCAAGTTTATTTGGTTTTACAAATAATAATTTTGGAGAATACCCACAGGATTTTTTGTGTTTCTTAGAAACTAACTTTTGGAAGGGGGAAAATAGTTATTAAGTGAATATAAGTCACTATTTATACCCAAATGATTATAACTTTCAATAGATATCTTTTTCATTTAATAGGTACCTTTTGGTCAAAAGACACTTTTGATATATATTCAATATAAAAGGTTATGTCCTTTCAATAGACATATTTTCATCAAAAGGTACTTTTGATATATATCCAATATGATATATATATATATATATATATATATATATATGGAACTTGAATTTTCACAAAAAAATTTTAGTACTCGAATTTTCTGCTTTATTTATTGTACAAATGAATACTCTCCAACCTTATATCATTATTACAACATATCCTTATATATACCTAAATATATACAACATTAACATGCACATATTTAGAGTCTTTAAACTTTATATAATGTCATTTTGTGTGTAAATTGTATGGTATTAAAAAGGAATAATTTTTTATTTTTATTTTTTATACAAGATAGAAATTCTACTATAGTCTAATCTAAGTGTATATATGTGTGAAACTCCCTAGTGGAGACTTAAACCCCGATGCTTGCCCTCCCCACCCCATAAACACTTATACTTGTAGAGCGACCACAGCACAAAGTAAAAGTTAACAACCTTGTAACTTAACCAGTTAATTGATTAACACATCTTAATGTTTCATGACATTTATGGTTCAATATTTCAAATCTCCTAATTATTGAATTGTCCACACACCAAAAATAAATAAATAGAATGAAAAACACGCTTATTGTGCATACCCTCTGAGTTTGTTAAATGAAATTTTATGTTTATATTATTATATAGACTAGTTCTAACTCATACAATGAAAAAAAGAATTTGAAAAATAATATTCACGTCAAATGCATATGAAATTAATAAGTAAAAATAAGTAAAAAATCAAATTAGAAATTTTGTAGAAAATAACTTACCTACTATAATTAGAATTAGAATTTTAAAAAATCATAATAATTAGAATTTATTCAAAGAAGAAAAAAAATATAATTTAATTAGAATTTTTTTTATTATTTTTTTATTGTTAGAGTTTCTTCTTTTATCTAAAAAGATGGCGAGTTCTAATTATTTTAAACTAACATTTAGTTTAGCATTATTCAAAAACTCATATGGCAACATTACAATAAATTAACAATAGTCAAATGTTTTCATTTTATATTAATATATGTAAAGACTATAGCTTCTAAGCCACACAACGTACGCGGAGTTCAATAAAAAATATTTATATTCATAAAAAAAAAATATTTATATACGTTGCATAATTAGTTAATAAGTATTAATAAATAAAAATTCAAATATGTTAACTTGTAGAAACTAACTTACTTAATTTAATTAGAATTTATTTAGATAATCATAAGATATATACAAAGTCTAATCTAATAAAAAAAATAATAATGGTGTGCATGCTTTACCTAAAAAGACAATGAGTTCTAATTAGTTTAAATTACATTGATTGAAAAAAATTCTAGATCATCTTCTAGAAAATTTA
This sequence comes from Quercus glauca, assembly GCA_023736055.1. Classification (NCBI taxonomy): domain Eukaryota; kingdom Viridiplantae; phylum Streptophyta; class Magnoliopsida; order Fagales; family Fagaceae; genus Quercus; species Quercus glauca. The sequence goes on from CM043323.1 coordinate 6,859,330, forward strand.
GCAATATTTGTAACTCTAAAGATTAAAATATATTAAAATGATAGATGCCGAAAATTGTAGAATTTTAAAAACTTGTGTGGCAACGTTAGAACAAATTAACAAAAGTTCATATCCAAAAAAAAAAAAAAAAAAAAAAAAAAAAAAAAAAAAAAACAACAACAACAGCAAAAAGTTCTAGGCTTTCATTTACATTATTAGTCCATATATATATATATATATATATATATATATATATATATTAATAGACAAAACTAAGAGAAAATTCAATTAAATTCTAAATTGGAGTCTAATTTTGTGCCACATGTATCATCTAATTTTTAAATTTATGTATCAAGTGAATTATTAGTAGCAAAAATCAAAGAGTCTAAATTTGATTAGACTCTAAATTGAAATTTAATTGGAGTTCAATTTTGCGTCATGTGTCCCATCTAATTTTTTAATTTTTGTGGTAAGTGAATTATTGGGTGCAAAAATCGAAGAGTCTAGATTTAATTAGATTCTAAATCATGTATATATATATATATAGACAAAACTGAGAGAAAATTCAATTAAATTCTAAATTGGAGTCTAATAATTTTGTGCCATGTGTCTCATCTAATTTTTAAATTTATGTGTCAAGTGAATTATTCAGTGCAAAAATCAAAAAATCTAAATTCGATTAGATTCTAAATTGAAATTTAATTGGAGTTCAATTTTGCACTATATGTCCTATCTAATTTTTTAATTTTTGTGGCAAGTGAATTATTGGGTGCAAAAACTGAAGAGTCTAGATCTAATTAGATTCTAAATCATGTGTTTGTGTATATATATATTAATAGACAAAACTAAGAGAAAATTCAATTAAATTCTAAATTGGCGTCTAATTTTGTGCCACGTGTCACATCTCATTTTTAAATTTATGTGTCAAGTGAATTATTAGATGTAAAAATCAAAGAATTTAAATTCAATTAGATTCTAAATCATATATATATATATATAATTATGATTGTTTTTAAATGTATTTGTGCATATGCACAGGTTCCACGCTAGTTTAAGTAAAGGTTAGCATAAACAAGATCAAGATGAGATTTAACTTTTAGCCCAAGTTGGATGTTATACAGAAATTTTATTTTTTCGTATAACAAATAAAAAACAAGGATTTAAATCCAAATTTTATTAGAGAGACCAGATATATATTTGATAGATGTCATACAAATATATTTGTTAGAAAACTAAGGGCTGCTGTGTATTATTTCCCTCTCAATAGTTGTGCCCTTAACTCCCATAAAATAAAAAATAAAAAAAAAGAAAAAAAAAAAAAGAAAAGAAAAAAAAAGTTGTGCCCTTAACCAAATTTGGTAATACAATTAATATAGTAAAATAGGGTATTGGGTCTAAGTGAATATAAGCCTAATATTCTAATAGCAGCATTGTAAACCCCAAGGATATCATGTATGATGTAACTGCCATGCGCAATATATTATATTAGGTAAACATTATTCTCATTCTTGGCTGAAAATTGAGCTAAGAATTCATAGCTTTTCACTCAATAACTTTTATTAGTCATGTATAAATATCTGAAAAATGTAAATAACTCTTACATGTAGGACACCGCTTGGTATTTATTGTAGTTTCTGTCAAACATATGCCAGAAGATACAGCACGCAAAAGTACTCTCAACTCGTACGCAATATATAAATGCCATGCGCCCATGCCTTTATTAGGACTGTCCAAACCTAAATTCGCACCTGACAAGCTCTATGTATCTGACCAAATTCGAACAAAAAATTGACCCGATTTGATCAATGAGGTAATCAAATCAACGGTGGGTTTTCTCTTTCAAAATTTGACAAACCCTATTTGATCGACGAATTCCATTTACTTTTGTCAATCTCCATCGTTCTCACCATGATACAACAACCCAATCTTGATCAGATTCGAAAAACTTCGACTGATCTAATAGCTGGAATAATGAAGGCATGATGGTCGGGGACCTAAGAATCCACGATCGGCAGCAAATGACATAATTAAATACTTAAAAATGTCGGATCAAGTGGTGGGTGCATTCCAAACTCAACCTAACTTGACCCGTGGACACATCTACCTTTATAATTTACTCATTTTTGGATTAAACTTCTATTGTATTCCAACAACACTTAAAAAAAAAAAAAAAAGATTTGTTTCACATTATGTTATCATTTATATTTGTTCTAACGCATCCCAATCATCAAATTTGTACATTTTTAAAGCAAGAGTTAAAACTAATAATTTATGTCAATAGCCTCATGACCAAGAGATATGTCTCGCTCTCACTTGCAGAGAATGGATTCAATATAAAGCAATATTACATATACAATATATTGAGAAATATCATGAATATAGTATGGATTCAATATAGAGTAATATTACGTACACAATATATTGAGAAACATCATGAATATAATGCAATATTACATGCACAATATATTTCACAATTATTGAGTTGTCAAATTGTTATTGACTTTTATATAAGTTGAAAGTTGACCGCATTTTATTTCTACTATTTATGAATCGCCTCTTTGTTAAGTGTGAAAAAATTTGTGAAAAGAATTGTGACAATATTAATTGATTGAAATATGGAGGATAGCTACCTCCTATATTTTCAGCCACTTAAATACTAAAGACAGAATTTAAAGTCAGATTTCGACATATTCCCTAGCGTATTTATTTTCCGTTTCTTTGCTGGAATTTATGGCTGGCTAGAAATGAAAGGATTTTCAAGCACCAATCCCGATCCCATCACAGTCTTATATTTTCCACCGTCCAAGTTGCGACTGAATTTCATTTCCTAGCGGGTCCTATCAGCCGGCCCCAAGTTAAGATTCCCCACCTTATATCTTGGACAAGACCTCCTGCACCCTATATTAAACTAAACACCGATGGTAGTGCCATTACCAATCCGAGGTTAGTCGGGGCTAGGGGTATTTTGCGAGACCATTTGGGTGTATGGATATCGGGCTTTTCCCTCCAATTGGGTCTTGCTTCAAATAATATGGCTGAGTTGGCAGTTGTCCAACAGGGTTTGGAGCTTGCTTGGGATATGGGCTTCAAGTTCATACAGTTAGAAATCGACTCCAGTGTTGTGCTAACTTGGTTAACTGTTCACAATGTCACTTATCCTCCTAATATGTTACCTTTAATTTGTGATTGCAGGAATCTCATGGACCGGGAATGGGAGGTTCGGGTGCTTCACGTGTATCATGAAGCTAATGCGTGTGCAGATGCGTTGGCAAAGCGGGGAACTCGTCAACAACACTTTTTGTATGTGTATGAGTCATGTCCCAGTTTTGTATATGTGTGCTATGTAAGGGATCTGGCAAGCCTTGGAGCAACTAGACTTTGTGCCAGACGGCCCAATGCTGTTGATGTATAAACTCTTTAGCTTATAAATAAAGCCTCCGTTTCCATCAAAAAAAAAAAAATTTTTCTCAATACTAACAAAAATACGGACACTGACTTATTTGTATGGTTACCAACCTGTTAATCACTTGATATCATATTTGATTTTAAATTGATTCTAGAAACATTATAAATTTTACTAACCAATATGTCATCAATTGCAAAAAATTAATTGATTTATTTTATTAACTCATTATAAATTTACAATATCAATTTGTAAAGCTTTTTATGATAAAATTAATAGAAAATTTTAACAATTTTCTATATATATAAAAAAAAAAACCGTTGTTTTTTTTTTGGTTGTTGAGGAACAAGTAATACTTATTAGAACATACGAACACGAAAGTAGTATATATAGTTTTTTAAACAGGCTTATAATATATTACATAATCAGAGTACTACTACAAAAGGGCTTAATCTTTATAGTAATAGCTTGGGGTTAAGAATCTTGCGAGAATAAGAGATTTTTCTATTAATTGTACCAAAAATAATTCATATTGTTTTATATTTAATACACATTAAATTATGAGTAAAGAGAGGTCTAAGTTGGGCCATAGAGAGTAGTAATTCTTAGGTACTCTCAGAGCACGAAAATGATGCTCTCTCCTCTTACATTCATAGTGAGGTTCACTCATTAAATTCATGGTGGGGTCCACACATAGTATTCATTAGTCTTGGTCTTTGGACCACACTTATAATTTGTTCATAATAAGCTCATATTAAAATCAAGGATACTTGACCAAACTAGTTAATATATTTCTTGTTAGTACTATAAGTTAATTTATTTACATAATTGTAGATAGGACAATATATGACACTTCACCTAATTCGAATTGACACAAGATCAATTTTTTAATCTTTTAATTTTTAGTAAATTTCTCATGCAGAGAAAATACAATAAAGTACACAGATTTCTTATGAAGTGTTTGCTTATAGCAGGCAAAGAAGCCAATGAAGCTGTCAAGAATGTCTTTATGAATGGAAAGCTTTGATAAGAGGTGCTTAATGAAAAAATATTTCATTAATCATTATTAAATTAAAAAAACACACACACACACACACAAAATATGGTTCATAACAGACTGTATTATATCTGTATATATACATATTGTGTTTTATGCATAAATGTTTGAAGGAATAAGGAGTTTTTGTTTTTGCTCGAAATGGATGGTACAACATATCCATAATACAGCTGGTTTAGTGAATAATATAACAAAGTCTTCAGCTTTGCCAATTTGTTCATGGTCATGCTTAGATAGCAAAATCACCATTGTTTCTTTATCAAAAGTTTGACAGATTTTTCCATGCTGCCCATGTGATCACAATAAAAAGAAATTGATATTATTATTATTATTATATACATCCATTGAGACAAATAGAAGACAATAAAAAGAAATTGATATTATTATTATTATTATTATTATTATTATTATTATTATTATATACATCCATTGAGACAAATAGAGGATCATCAAGTCTTGTAGTATTAATGGTGGTAAAAAAATTTCATCACAAAATGTACCATCATTCAATAGTATTGTGCACCTAAAGAGTAGTTGAATTGGACTCCTTTTCAGTTTCTGAAAACTTTATTATTAGTTTTTATTTGCAGTATCATTTGAACTTCTTGAGACATTATAGGTTATGAATTTCTTAAAGATCATTGTGATCAATAGCCATCCAGATCAAACCTAGATGAACTTTAACAGCATTGATGATCTCTGGAACTAAACATAATTATCATTCAAAGTTTTAAATGACGTGACATACTATATATTATCAAATCCCAAAAAACAAACCCTCAAACGTGAATGGGTCTTTTTCCATTTCATACGAAATCAAGAGAATCCTATTCCCAAATTCATAAATCCAATAAGTTATTCCAGTGTGTGAAAATTTCAAAATATCATAAAAGAAAGTAGATGTACTAAATATTATTGCCAATGGCAACATACATAGACTTGGCCCTCTATCATAAATCCAAGTCGGAAACTTAAGCACTTATAATTTCTTAGAGAAATCTAAACTAACATCCTAGTCCCTCTTTATAAAAAATCGAGGGAAAACTAGAATATTTAAATCAAACAAACTTTCTAATACTGCACTAAAAAGTCTCAAGCAAAGCTATTTTTCTAATAATAGCTTTTACATAATAGAACATGAGTAATCTGGATCATAGAATGGATCAATCTTCATTGGTGATGGTGGCTGTGGAAACAACTGTGCTGGTGGCTCATAGGACCGGAGGTGGGGATAGTATGCCATTGGCTCATAGTAATGTGGCTCATAATAGTGTGGCTGATTGTTTGGATAGTGATGAGATTGGTACGGAGGAGGCTCTGTTCTTCCATTATTATAATAAGGAAAGTCATTGAAAGACTCATAATTATGGCCATACATGGTGTCACTATATGCATAGGGATCTTCAGAATGAACTTCAATGAGTTCTGCCTTTTTCCCAGCTTTTTGTATCTTCTTCAAAAGGATTTTTGGTTCTACTTTGCCATAAACTTGTGCAACCCCTTCTTTTGCGTCAATTTCGTAAGATAGACCTAACAAAGAATAAAATCAATATAAGTAAATAAATAGATTAAAAAAAAAAGTCCATCAATAAGGTTTTTTTTTTCAGTACATGGCATATTAATAAGAATGAACATAAATAAATAAAAATATATTATAAATCAATAAGAAATTTTTTCTTCAATGCATAGCAAATAAGAGTCAATGTCATGGGCAAAAAAATGAAAAAACATGCACTAAAAATGTGTGTGTCAGTGTGTGTGAGAGAGATTTAAATAAGAAAAAGAAAAACCTTTAATATTCATCAACACTTTGCTCAGTGTGGTGTGCCATCCTGGAGATTGGGTATCAACTTTCAGAGTACAACTCTGCAAAAACATAATATAGGAAAAGCATTATATTTAAAAAAAGGAAAAAAAAAAAAGAGTATAGGAATAATGTAAAAACAAACAAAAGAAAATGACATAGGCTAACCATGTATCCAGGGAAACCCATTGAAATAAATTAACTTGCAATACCACAAGACAAAAGATGTTCTCTTAAAGCCTTAGAAGTTGAAGGATTATTGACAAGCAAGAAAACGATATGCGAAAATTTTGGATAACAATATTGAAGTTCAGTTTGTTTATATAGGCCTAGGGCAACCGTTTCTCAAAAAAGGAAAAAAAAGGTCTAGGGCAACCAACTAAAGGATTAGATTTCATTTCAGATAAGGAAATTTGCACACGTTATAAAGTGTATCAACCGAAATCATAATTTTTATATGGTAAGAATCTCTGGTATATAGAGTCGGTTATGCAGTGAGATTAACTTCCTACATTAAAGGAGGCTATTTAAGCTCTTCTCAAAAAAAAAAAAAAGGGAGGCTATTTAAGGTATGGAATGTGTAAATACTAAATAACCGATCAAGATTAAAAAAAGAAAAAGAAAAAAAAAGAAATCATGCATACCTTGGAATGAAAGTCATCTATTCTTACAATTACTAGAGGTTTCCGAAAATTTGAGGCATTTACATCTATTATTATTCAAAAATCTTGGCACATCACTTTCTAAACAAAATAGAAAACCAATTAAAATAAAAATACAAAACTCAACTTTATGTGTCGTCCTCACAAAAAAAAAAAAAAAAATGGAGAAGAAAGAAACTTTATATGTGTCATTGTTAAATCATACATTTATGATAAATCATAAATGTATGTTAAATGTTAAAAAAAAAAACTTTATATTTAACCATAAATGTATGTTAAATCACAATTTCAAAACTCAAATTTGCAAGTATAGAAAAATATGCATTTATTCAAAAAAAAAAAAAAAGAAGAAGAAGAAGAAAAACATACATTAAAAAGTTCTATTTCAGTCATATATATATGTAGTATAGTATATAAATAGATAATAGTACCTTTGAGAAAAATCATATATAGATAGTATATTTGATTCTCAAAAAGAATATATATAGATGATACATTTGATATGATATATTAAGCCCGCATCTCAATAGCCTATAGCCAATTCAAGCCTGAATTCAGGGATGCTTTACCAATCTTATTAATATATTTCCTGCTACTACTCCAAGATGAGAAGTTGACTGATTAACATAATTCCCGCTACTACTCCCAAGTTGATAATTAACACTATTCTATGTAGGACAAATATCAAATTTGTCAGTAAAGTTACACCAAATTCTAATTGACCCTTTAATAGTTTAATTCCTTCCACCCCAAAATTCCTAAATTACACATTCAGGAAAAAACAAAAGCTAATTATATAGATTTCTTATCAAGTTTTGTGTTCCCATATAGCAGGCAATGAAGCTGATGAAGATGTCAGGAGTCCGGACTCAAGAATGTCGTTATGCATTGAAAGCATTAACAAGACTGCTTAATGAAAGTATGGTTCATTACAGCTGTACACAAAATTCATTTACTACATACAACTGGTTAATGGATATTATAAGAAAGTCTTCAGCATTCAACCTTCTTCCAGGCAGTGCTTAGATACCCAACATCACCTTTGTTAGGAAATTGTTAAAACTACTATCAATTTTATTACAAAAGACTTAACAAACTAACTATCAATAAATATGATTGGTGCCACATCAGCCACATTGTATATAAATTTGTAAATTATTGTTATAGTTATTTTTTAAATTTCGTGCTCAAAAGTTGATACATGAGTTTGTAAAGTTTAAGTAGTAAAATTACCATGTTGCATGGAAGCCAAGTCTTAATGCTAAGAGATCCAACTCAAAAATCGTCCAGTGGCAAGGTCCAATAAGGATAACAGAGTCATTCTGGGGACTCAAGTAATCATACTATTATTGAGTTGTTGCAGCCCTCTTAGCATGGTTAGAGGAACTTCATAAGCGAGATGGTATCCTGTCACCAAAGAAATATAAGGCATTATAACACCAATCTGGGGCGAAATTAGAGCTCAACATGTACGTCCTAACTCCTAAGCAGGAAATAATTTCTACAAGTAAATCAATTAACTTCAAAAGATATTCTGATCATGATTATTATAAAGAAAATTACAACTTTTCAAACACGTACAGACACTCAAACATAGTTAAGAACTGCAAGAATCAATTAATTGGATCCATGCAATTATCATCTCTAATGACACAGTGCATAAGGAATGGAAGAGGCCTAATAAATCTAAGCCCCATCATTCTCATTTATGTGCTTAAATTCAAAACAGGAACTGTAAGGGCTGGAAGTTAAGTATGAATATAGATTAATCGAGTACTCACCTTGGTACCCTGAATTTTAGCAGAACAAGATGAACCACTGTCAATAGGCAGGTCATCACATTTCTCCCCATCAGAATATGCAAATACTGCAATGGAAACATACCAGATATTCATGCCTCAAAGCCTCCTTTTTGAGGGTATCATTCTTCCTTTCAAGATGGAATGTTTCTGCTTTCAATCCAGCTGGTGCCAACCTTCTTTGATAGCCATACTTTCTTCTTCATTAGCTCTCTTGCTTTCATACTATCACCCCATCTCTCAACAATAGCACATAACTTTGAAAACAATGCATAAGTTGCAATTTCATCTCCACCTAGCACTATCATCTTTGCTACAACAGCTAGGCCAAGTTGACTGCAACCGTGAAGAATGCAATTACTGAGCAATGATCTTAACATTAACATGCAAGGAGTAAAATTCAATGCCTCCATGAACTTGACTGCTTTCTTAAATAATCCAACACGCCCAAGAGAATCTATCACACAAGCGTAGTGCTCCACCATTGGACTGATCCCATAAACATCACGCATCATACAGAAATATTCCATCACCTGATCAGTACGAGCTCCATGGCTGCAGCCAGAGAGAATTGAAAGGAAGGTGATCTCGTCAGGCTTTATTCCACAATTTTGCATCTCATTAAAGGCCTGCAAAATTGCTTTGCTGTTCCCTTGATGTGCATGGCCTGCAAGCAGGCTATTCCAAACCACAATATCTTTTTGCAGTGTTCTGTTAAAATAATGAACAGCATCTTCTATGGCCCCACACTTGGAGTACATATCAATCAGACTGCTAGCAACAAAATTTTCATCTTCAAGTCCTACTTTTATAATTAGGTTGTGTAGTGACCTTCCAGTAAAGATAGATGTTGATTTGGTAGAAGCTGTAAGTGCACTAGCAAGAGTGTAGTTGTTTGGTGAAATGCCTACCCTAAGCAATTTTCTAAACCAAGACAAAGCTTTTATACTGTATCCAAGTTTTGCATAAGCTGACATCAGTGCAGTTACTGAAACAACATCGTAGTCCACCTTCCTAGCAATAAGCTTTTCAGCACTGTTAAAGCATCCACAGTTGGCATAGAGGGAAATCAAAGAAGTCTGAACAGAACTTTTGGTTCCATTTCCAGACTTGGTAACATAAGCATGTACCATTTCACCATGTTCAGTAGCCTGCATACCAATGCATCCCGTAAGAACACTCACGCATGCAACCGTATCTGGTCTCACACCCTCATTTAGCATTTGGGAAAAATACTTTAGGGCTTCCATGGGTAGCCCATTATGAACACTGCCTGAGATAACTATTGTCCAAATTAATAAATCACTATTGTGACCAACTTGTTGAAACACCTTGTGCATATCTTCTAAACAAAAACAATTTGAATACATGTCCATCAAGGCAGCACCAACAGCTTTATGTATGCTGATTCCGGTTTTAACAATGATGGAATGTATTTGAGTACCCAAACATAAGCACTTAGATGCAGCTGATGCACTAAGAATGCATACTAGCATGACTTCATCTATTGCAAAAACTTCATCATGATGCAGCTGCTGGAAAACATCCATGGCTTCTTGAAAGCATCCATGAATGCTGAATTGGGATATCAGAGTAGTCCACGACATCACATTCTCACTACCCAAAGAAAGGAGCAAGTCAAAAGCTTCATCCGTGGCACCAAAACTACAATACATCCCAACAAGCGAGTTCTCCACTAGACCCTGACCTTCCAACCCAAGCTTAACTATAAACCCATGAACTAGCAATCCTTCTTTCAAACTCCCATATCCACTTATTCCACCCAACAAGTTAACAAAAGTAGCTCTGGTGGGTCCTCTCATATCAGACACTAGCAACCGAAAATTCTCAAAAGCTTCTTCTACATTTCCCATTTTCGCATATACCTTTATCATGGTATTAATCACTGCAACATCCTTACAGACCAGTGCATCAAATACATTCAATGACTCATCAAAGCAATCAAATTCATCATATAGTTCAATAAGCCCATTACCCACAAAGGCATTGTCACAGAGACCAAGCTTAACAATAAGTCCATGAACTTGTATACCTCTACTAAGATCACCATTCATAACACAAACTTTGAGCACACTATTTAGACTTAAGTGGTCAGGTACAAAACCACAACTTAACATCATTTTAAAGAATATAAACGCATTCCAACCATACCCAACTGAAAGATAGCCACTTATCATGGTATTCCAGGACACAACATCTCGTTCTGGCATTTCATCGAACACTTGCTCAGCAAGTGAAACATGGCCACATTTCCAGTACATATTGGCCAAACTGTTGAGTAAAATAGTCTGAGGCTCTGCTAAAAGTTTGATAATGTGGCAATGGAGGGCTTGTCCCTCTGAAATTGCTTTTGATTCTGCACATATTTTTAAATGATGGGTATATATTTTCTCAACACGAATAGTTTTACTATAAAACTCTCTTATCATGCTTCTACTTCTGAATTCAATATCTGTGCGATAGAATTTCAGACATACAAGTCTGACCCTTTGAAGCATGACCTTTTACTTTTACATGACCAAATAAGAACAAAGGAAAAAAAAAAAAAGACCTTAAATCTCATAATTAATTGCCTGGAACTGAACCAATATGGTTTTGCTTCACCAAGAATGGGCCAGGCCTGAGACCATGCTTTTGTAAAAAAATTTTATGGAATATCTACCCTCATTTTAATTAAGGCCCAAAGCTTTCTTTTGGGCTAATCTAGGCACTTTTTGAAAATTTTCTAATTTTAATTCTCCTCACCCAAAAGACTTGTTTCTACTGCTACAGTGATCTGCACTGTGCATTTTGGTTTCTTGAGGCAGCGTTATTTTATTTTATTTTTTTGAGTATTCCGTATGTATTTTTTTTTTCTTTTTATATATATTGTTATATTAACACAACAAATTTCATAATATTTTCACAATTATTGAGGTATCAATTTCATATAAGTCAAAATAAAATAATAAAATATGAAACTGTGACCAACCACAATTGCGCAAATGCACGTACAGCGTACATTTGGTTTAGTGCCACTTTTTTTCCCCCAAGTTTTGAATAGTAGCTACAGTTTCTTTTATATTTTTAAGTCTTTTGTTTGTACTTTTTTTTCCTTTTATATATATTGTTATATTGACATAACAAATTTCACAATATTTTCATAATTATTGAGGTGTCAATTTCTTATAAGTCAAAATAATAATAAAATACGAAATTCTAACTAACCACAACTGAAAATAAATGTTTTGTGAAAATGTTGTGACCCTTGTTAGGTGAATGTGTAAAAGTTACAATACTTTTGGTTTTTTCAATATGAAATTTTTTTTTTTTCCAATCATCGATTTGTGCTCTTTTTTTTTACTAACTATATAAGAAGAGACAATGTCTCTACAGTGCCCTTTTTGGTGTAGTGATCCTTTTTTTTTCCCCCAAGTTTTGAACAGTTGCTACAACTTTTTTTTTCTTTTTCTTTTTGTTTTTTAAGTCTTTCGTTTGTACTTTTTTTTTCTTTTAAATATTTATAAGAACCCGCATATATATTGTTATACTGACGCGACAAATTTCACAATATTTTCATAATTATTGAGGTGTCAATTTTTTATAAGTCAAAATAAAATATGAAACTATGACCAACTACAACTGAAAAAAATGTTTTGTGAAAATGTTGTGACACTTGTTGGGTGAATGTGTAAAAACTATAGTACTTTTGGTTTGTTCAATATTAACTGTTCATCGTTTTTTTTTTTTTTTCCAAGTCATCGATTTGTGCTCTTTTTTTTTTTCTATATATAAAAAGAGCGAATAAGCTCATGAATAGTGTTAGATACAGTATTTTTGGTTTAGTAACTTGCCTTTTTCCTCCTTTTTTTTTCTTTTAAGTTCACCAACTTGGTTTGAGTTTGTTTTTTCTTTTAAATGATTTTTATATGTTTACTTTCTACTTGCAATGTAAGCTTACATTGTATACACACAAAAAGTAGCAAATATTATATACATTTGCAACAAAAAAAAAATTGTACAAATTTTGCAAATGTGTACAACATTTACCAATTTTTATGTATTTACAATATAAATTTACATTGTTAGTGCAATGCATATTTATATATATATATATATATATATATATACACACATTAAATATAAAAAGAGTAAATGTGAAAAGTTACAGTAATTTCGTTACAGTAGTTATGATTTGTTTAACTTTCTGGCCTTTTATTTATTTATTTATTTATTTTTATGTGTGTGAATGAATAAAGTTATAGTATATTTGCAATATTATTTTTGGTTTGTCCACAATAATTTTCACAACACTTTCGTAACAAATCAAATATGGTAAATTGTTATTGGTTCTAATTTAAACTTACCAATGAAACCACTTTTTTGCCCGCCAATAACAACTTGTAGTAACCTACTACTTATGATTTGTTGTAAAAATATCATGGACATAACATTTTTTTGTGTGAAAAATGTTAAGACATCTTGATGTTGTCACAATATTTTCAAAACTGCTGAGCTGTTAGTTCTTTACAAGTTAAAATAAAATACAACAAAATTATAAAGGTATTATGAAAATATTGCATCATTCTGTTGTGTTTTTAGAAATTTTTTGTTGGTTTAATCAACTTAGTTGAGCCAAAGTTCACTATTCTACATACAATTTTTTTTTGTGTTGACTTTTTGTATATTTTTTTTTTCTTTACACACTATTTTAAGTAAAAACACATAGTTTTGCACACAAAAACAAAAACAAAAACTTAGAAAAAAAACATTGTTCATCCTTTATGTTTGGGGTAATTTACAATTCTTCCTTAAACTTTAAAATCATGCAATTTTTCTCTTAATATTTTGAAAAAGAGCAAATATGTCATATTTTTATACCATTAGTTAAACCTTAATGAAAGCTTATGATTCTTAAAATATTTTATTATGTAATGTCTAAATTACTCCAGCTAAATTTTAATATCCTAAAAATTTTCTTTACGTATTTTGAGTTTTAAATGATAAAAATTCTTAAAAAATTAGAATGTTGATATTCAATTATACAAGCCTCTTGTTATCTTTTTTATGTTAAATTTCTTAGCAAATCTCAGTTGTTTATTGTTGGAAGATGAAGATATTCGTTATCATTCTTAAAAGTTTTAAGAGAATAGATATATTGTCTTTAACAAGTAGGTACTAAAAAATTATTATAGTTAAACAAATATTTATATGTTAAATAGTTACCCTAACTTTGTGGTTGATCAAAATTCTTAAACGAATGAGATTAACTTTTTTCGACATAATTATTAAAATTCTTAAGATTAATGTCTCTTTTGATTAATGTAAATCTTTATATACTTTAAAAATCAAATGATTCATATATTTGTTTTGTAATACAAATAAAATCTAGAATTAATCTTAATTATTACAGTACTTTTTTTTCCACGGCAAGCACTTACTGTCCTCACTAGTCTATATATAAAAAGAGCTGATAGATTTTCAACAGTAACATTTTCGTTTGTTCAATTATTGCATAACCACAAAACTCACTATTTGACACTTTTGTTTTGTTCTGGCTTTTTTTTTTTTTTTTTTTTTTTTTTTTGTCTTTTTAAATGCCCAATTTTGACACTTTTGCTCTGGCTTCTTTTTATTTTTTGTCTTTTTAAATGCCCAGATTTGGTTTGAAACTTTGACTTTGCCTTTTATTTACCATAGTATTTTTTTAATTTTAAAATAATAAAATATTGACTCAACATATTATCACAATATTTTCTTAATTTTTTGGTGTTAGTTCCTTTTTTTTTTTGATAGGTTTAGGTGTTAGTTTCTTATAGGTTAAAATAAAATAATAAAAATATCATACTAGAATCAACTACAAGGAAAAAATAAAGATCTTGTAAAAATGTTGTGGCATTTTTTTTTTTTTTTGTATTTCTAGAAAAAGAGCCCATAGGTTTTCAACAATAACATTTGGTTTGTTCAATCATTATAGAACCACAAAACTCACCGTTTGACACCGTTGTTTTGTTTTGTTTTGTTTTGTTTGTTTGTTTTTTTTTTTTTTTGTTGTCTTTTAAAATGCCCAGTTTGGGTTTGAAACTTTGACTTTGCCTAGTATTTTTTTTAATTTTAAAATAATAAATATTGACTCAACAAAATGTCACAATATTTTCTCAATTTTTTAGGCGTTAGTTCCTTATATGTTAAAATAAAATAATAAAATATCATACTAGAATCAACTACAAGAAAAAATAAAGGTTTTGTGAAAATGTTGTGCCAAATTTTTTTTTTTTTTTTTTTTTTGCATTTCTAGAATTTTTTTTTTCAATTTGAATGAGCTAAAATTCACTATTTTACACACAATTTTCTTGGGTTAACTTTCGTATTGTTGCTTCTTCTTTTTTTAATATGCTGTTTTAAGTAAAAAAATAAAACAAACAAACAAACTTTGAGGAAAAAACACTTTCCGTATTTTATGTTTGGGATAGTTCACAATTTCCACCCCCACCCCCCTACACTTTAAAATCAAGCAAATTTTCCGTTAATGTTTTGAAACAAGCAAATACTGTTGGGCTTTGTGGAGCCTAGTTTATTTTTTGGCCCGTTTTGTAGCCTATTGTAACCCTGTAAGCAGGATATAAAAGCCGCTTTTATAATTAGGGTTTGTTTAGTCTTGTTGTTGTGTTTCAGAGAGAGTGAGAGAAACACTGTAGCCGCACTTTGTATTTTTCCCTGATAATAGTGAAATCCCTGCAACTCCGTGGACGTAGGCAAATTGCCGAACCACGTAAATACTGTCTTGTGCTTGTGATTATTTTCTTTGACGTGTGTTTTCTCTATTTTTTTTATTCCTCACAGGTTGGGAATCAGGTTGAATTCCCTACAACTGGTATCAGAGCCTAGGGTTAGGTTTGAGTGGGAGCAATGGCAGAGGAAGCAGGAAAGGCGTCTGGAATAGAAAAGTTCGATGGCACAGACTTTGCATATTGGAGGATGCAGATTGAAGATTATCTCTATGAGAGGAAATTGCATCTGCCTCTTTTGGGGACAAAACCTGAGGCGATGAAGGCTGAGGAATGGGCTCTTCTTGACATACAGGTATTAGGAGTTATCAGGTTAATTCTGTCTAGGTCTGTTGCACACAATGTTGTGCAGGAGAAGACCACAGCAGATCTGATGAAGGCTTTATCTGGAATGTATGAAAAGCCGTCGGCAAACAACAAGGTGCATCTGATGAAGAAACTGTTTAATTTGAAGATGGCAGAGAATGCATCAGTAGCACAACATCTGAATGAATTTAACACTATCACAAATCAATTGTCATCTGTAGAAATTGATTTTGTTGATGAGATTCGTGCTCTGATCGTTTTGGCTTCTTTGCCAAACAGTTGGGAGGCAATGAGGATGGCAGTAAGCAATTCCACAGGAAAGGAAAAGCTCAAGTACAATGATATATGAGATTTAATTCTGGCTGAGGAGATTCGTAGAAGAGATGCAGGTGAAACCTCAGGATCTAGTTCTGCCCTAAACCTTGAGACAAGAGGTAGAGGTAATAACAGAAATTCAAATCGGGGCAGATCAAAATCCAGAAATTCTAATCGGAATAGAAGTAAATCTAGATCAGGCCAACAAGTACAATGTTGGAATTGTGGGAAAATAGGTCACTTTAGGAACCAATGCAAAAGTCCTAAGAAGAATAATGAAGATGATTCTGCTAATGCTGTAACAGAAGAGGTACAGGATGCATTGCTTCTTACAGTAGACAGTCCACTTGATGATTGGGTTTTGGATTCAGGAGCTTCGTTTCATACCACTCCATATCGAGAAATCATACAGAATTATGTTGCAGGTGATTTTGGTAAGGTGTATTTAGCTGATGGTTCAGCCTTAGATGTTGTGGGTATGGGAGACGTCCGGATATTGTTGCCCAATGGGTCTGTTTGGTTACTGGAGAAGGTTCGACATATTCCTGACCTGAGGAAGAATCTGATTTCTGTTGGACAACTTGATGATGAAGGACATGCAATATTATTTGTTGGTGGTACTTGGAAGGTTACAAAGGGAGCTAGGGTATTGGCTCGTGGAAAGAAGACTGGTACTCTATATATGACCTCAAGTCCAAGAGACACAATTGCAGTTGCTGATGCAATTACTGATACAAGCTTATGGCACCGCAGGCTTGGTCACATGAGTGAGAAAGGGATAAAGATGCTGTTGTCAAAAGGAAAGCTACCAGAATTGAAGTCCATTGATTTTGACATGTGTGAAAGCTGCATCTTAGGAAAGCAGAAAAAGGTGAGTTTCTTGAAAACGGGCAGGATACCGAAGGCTGAAAAATTGGAGTTAGTACACACTGATTTGTGGGGGCCTTCTCCGGTTGCATCCCTTGGAGGTTCAAGGTATTACATTACCTTTATTGATGACTCAAGCAGAAAGGTATGGGTTTATTTTCTGAAAAATAAATCTGATGTATTTGAAACTTTTAAGAAGTGGAAGGCCATGGTTGAGACAGAAACAGGTTTGAAAGTAAAATGTTTGAGGTCAGATAATGGAGGAGAGTACATAGATGGAGGGTTCAGTGAGTATTGTGCTACACAGGGAATTAGGATGGAGAAGACCATTCCTGGAACACCACAGCAGAATGGTGTGGCTGAGCGCATGAACAGAACACTCAATGAGCGTGCTAGGAGTATGAGATTGCATGCTGGACTACCAAAAACTTTCTGGGCTGATGCTGTTAGCACTGCAACTTACCTGATAAACCGAGGGCCATCAGTTCCTATGGAGTTCAGACTTCCTGAGGAGGTTTGGAGCGGTAAAGAGGTAAAGTTTTCACACTTAAAAGTTTTTGGTTGTGTTTCTTATGTTCATATTGATTCTGATGCTCATAGTAAACTTGATGCAAAGTCTAAAATATGTTTTTTCATTGGCTATGGTGATGAGAAATTTGGCTATAGGTTTTGGGATGAACAATACAGGAAAATCATCAGAAGTAGAAATGTGATATTTAATGAACAGGTTATGTACAAGGACAGGTCAACTGTAGTGTCAGGTGTTACAGAGATAGATCAAAAGAAGTCTGAGTTTGTCAACTTAGATGAATTGACTGAAAGTACTGTCCAGAAAGAGGGTGAAGAAGATAAGGAGAATGTAAATTCACAGGTAGATCAGAGTACACCTATAGCTGAAGTCCGTAGATCTTCCAGAAATATTAGACCTCCACAGCGTTATTCACCCGCTCTAAATTATCTTCTGTTGACTGATGGTGGTGAGCCAGAGTGTTATAAAGAAGCCTTACAAGATGAGAATTCAAGTAAGTGGGAGTTAGCCATGAAGGATGAGATGGATTCCTTGTTGGGGAATCAGACATGGGAACTGATTGAATTGCCAGTGGGAAAGAAAGCTTTGCACAACAAGTGGGTATACAGAATAAAGAATGAGCATGATGGTAGCAAACGTTACAAGGCCAGATTAGTTGTTAAAGGGTTCCAGCAGAATGAGGGCATTGATTACACAGAGATATTTTCTCCAGTTGTGAAGATGTCAACAATTAGACTGGTGCTGGGAATGGTGGCTGCAGAAAATTTACATCTTGAGCAGTTAGATGTGAAGACGGCATTCCTTCATGGTGATTTGGAGGAAGACCTTTACATGATTCAGCCAGAAGGGTTCATTGTTCAGGGACAAGAGAATCTAGTCTGCAAACTGAGAAAGAGCTTGTATGGCCTAAAACAAGCTCCAAGACAGTGGTACAAGAAATTTGACAGTTTTATGCATAAAATTGGGTTCAAGAGATGTGAAGCTGATCATTGTTGCTATGTCAAATTCTTTGACAATTCTTATATCATTTTACTGTTGTATGTGGATGATATGCTCATTGTAGGGTCTAGCATTGAGGAGATTAATAATTTGAAGAAGCAATTGTCAAAATAGTTTGCAATGAAAGATTTGGGAGCTGCAAAGCAAATCCTTGGTATGAGAATCATTAGAGACAAGGCTAATGGTACATTGAAACTTTCACAGTCAGAGTATGTGAAGAAAGTTCTCAGCAGGTTCAATATGAATGAAGCCAAACCAGTGAGCACACCCTTGGGTAGTCATTTCAAACTGAGTAAGGAACAGTCGCCAAAGACAAAAGAAGAAAGGGACCATATGAGCAAGGTGCCCTATGCCTCAGCTATTGGCAACTTGATGTATGCTATGGTGTGTACAAGGCCAGATATTGCACATGCAGTGGGAGTTGTGAGCAGATTCATGAGTAGGCCTGGAAAGCAGCATTGGGAGGCAGTTAAGTGGATTCTGAGATATCTGAAGGGTTCATCAGATACATGTCTTTGCTTCACAGGTGCAAGTTTGAAACTGCAAGGTTATGTAGATGCTGATTTTGCTGGTGATATTGATAGTAGAAAGAGTACTACTGGGTTTGTATTTACTCTGGGTAGTACAGCTATATCATGGGTTTCAAATCTGCAAAAGATTGTTACTTTGTCTACTACAGAAGCTGAGTATGTTGCAGCAACTGAAGCTGGAAAGGAGATGATTTGGCTACATGGTTTCTTAGATGAATTCGGTAAGAAACAGGAGATGGGCATTCTACACAGTGACAGTCAGAGTGCAATCTTTCTTGCCAAAAATTCAGTTTTTCATTCAAAGTCGAAACATATACAGACAAAATACCACTTTATCCGGTACCTTGTTGAAGATAAACTGGTAATACTTGAGGAGATTTGTGGATCTAAGAACCCGACAGATATGTTGACTAAAGGTGTCACTATTGAGAAGCTGAAGCTGTGTGCAGCTTTAGTTGGCCTTCTAGCTTGAGGACAGGAGGATGAGTTGCAGGGATGAGGGATTGCTTTTGGAGGATAGCGGCTGATGTTGGTGATTGAACTAGTCTCCAAGTGGGAGATTTGTTGGGCTTTGTGGAGCCTAGTTTATTTTTTGGCCCGTTTTGTAGCCTATTGTAACTCTGTAAGCAGGATATAAAAGCCGCTTTTATAATTAGGGTTTGTTTAGTCTTGTTGTTGTGTTTCAGAGAGAGTGAGAGAAACACTGTAGCCGCACTTTGTATTTTTTCTTGATAATAGTGAAATCCCTGCAACTCCTTGGACGTAGGCAAATTGCCGAACCACGTAAATACTGTCTTGTGCGTGTGATTATTTTCTTTGACGTGTGTTTTCTCTATTTTTTTTTTTGTTTCTCACAGGTTGGGAATCGGGTTGAATTCCCTACAAATACCCCATACTTTACTCTCTCAGTTAAACCCTATTGAAATTTTATAATTCATAAAATATTTCATTTTATAATGTCCAAAATACAACCATGATAAATTTTAATATCTCAAAAATTTTCTTCAAGTATTTTGAGTTAAAGGTAGTAGTAATGCTTGAAAAGTTGGAATTGTGATATAGGATGTTTTATTTGTTACCTAAAGAATATTGATTTGTTAGATTTAAATCTTCTAGACATATGATTTTTGCTAATGGAAAATTTGATGACACTACCTTTGTTATATATATATATATATATATATATATATATATAATTTCTTTTATTGCTTAAAATGGGTGTCCATTAAAAACTAAGTAAGCTAAATTTCTTTTATTGCTTAAAATGATGGCATAAACAAGGAAGTATGAATATTATAAATAAAAAAAAAGTTATTGTGGATGATTATAGGTATTGGATAAAGGGCTTTAATTGTAATATATGACATCATTCATTGCAAAAAATTAAATATTGTGAGAATATTTTAGCAAAACTCGATTGATTATTATTGGAAGATAATGATATTCGTCATCATAGAAGTTTTTAGTTAGTAGATATTACCTTTAGCAATTAGAAACAAAGAAACTTTTATAGTAAAATAGATATTCATATGTGAAATAACTACACTAACTTTATGTAATCAAAATTCATATACGAATGAAATTATATTATGACACACAGATTTTATTTATGGAAATTGCCTTTTCATGGTTTCATACTTTTTCAAATATGATTTTATCTTAATTTTCTCACTTAAGAGGCCATGCTAGTATAAATTTATTTTAAAAGCCATAGGGAACAAATTGGTTTGGAAAATGATTTTTAATTCTATATATGAAAAAAAAAATTATGTTGACTTTTCTTATGAAGACTTTAAAATAGCAACAAGCTTAATAAAAGAATAAAACAATAATAATAATAAAAAGAGAGAGATTGTATATACCCTTAGGCTCAAAGTTTTATATTGGGCCTGACTATGCACTGGAAATTGATTATTAAGCAGTAATCAAGGACAAAGCAAGGATTAAGAAACTAATACTCGTAGCAAGAATCGTGCAAATCCCAATCAATCATCATTATGCGAGGATTATAATAAGGTGTTGGTTACATAGCCACACTTAATAATAATAATTATTAGTATTATTATTTGGAAAATAAAACTTTTTTTATTTTTTGAGAAAGCTTTTTGGAAACAACTTAATTGTATAATTTGAATTATATTTGTTGTAACTTGTAACTAGCTCCTTAAACTAAAGGAATGCGATCCACATTGTCCATATAAATATATATGCACACACACGTCCTTTTCTAATCGATAAATGATAAATCACAAGAAATATTGCATCATGGATGACATGATAGGATTAGGAGCTGGATCTTAAATCTTAAACCCTTAATTACAAGAGTTTTTAAAGAAACTTTGGGCCCGTTTGGTAAAGAAGTTTAAGTAATGTTGTTTGTAGTTTTTTGAAATACGTGTGGGTGAAAAAGTGTGTGAAAATGTATGTAATATTGTTTAAAAACTGAAAAAGAGTTATTTAACAATTCTACCAAACAGGTCTTTCTCTCTATTTTTTTCTTTTCTTTTAAAAAAAAGAGAAATGCTAATGAGTAACGAGTGCCCTTAGGACACTAATTAATAATTCATTTGAAGAAAATTTTTATGGGAAATGAAAAAAAATAATATTTTAACAGCTTTTTTCATTCCCCATAAAAGTGATATCAAAATTTTCTTAAAATAAATTATTAATTAGTATCCTTAGAACACTCGTTAACATGACCCTAAGAAAAATTAATAAGTGAATCTATAGGATCATTAAGAGATCCTCATCGTTTAGCTCACCCCCAAAAAAAAAGGAGAAAAAGGACGACATGTTAAGAGTCTTTGAGGAAGCATTAATAAGGGAAACTTTGTCGTTACATTACTGTTATGTAGTAGTAATTAATAATAGTGCAAACCTAAGCAACGTTATGATGTTCCAAATTATTTGTCATGGGCCTCATGGCTAAATAAATTAACTTCACACGTACTTCAATTCCCTCTTAAGTCTTAAGTCTTAATTAATTGTTAGTTCAGCAATAGCCTCTTAAGTGTGCTTTTAACACTGGTCAGCTCCTCCGTCTGGGTGCAAGTGTCAAAACTCAAAAGACTCAAAACCTAATCTGGCCAAGTTTGGTTTATGAAAATTTATACCTTATCACAGGAAGTTTCTTTGAAAATTTAAGTCAATGTTTCCATAAAATAGAAAAAAGACAGATCGTACAATTATTTAGACGTTGTATTTGTGACTAGGATTTCTTAATTAAATTATGAAAAAAAAAAAGTTAATGAATGCCTTTGGAGAATTGGTTTAGAAAGTAATTTTTTAAAAAATTTATGAAAAAAGAAATTAATTGTTTTGACAACTTTTTATATGTTATGAAAATTGTGTCAAAACTTTTTAAAAATAATTTATTAATAATTTATCCTAAAAGCACCCGTTGACAAGACTTAGGGGTGGTGCTACACTTTGTTCAAAGGGTTCAAATGAACCACTGACTTCAAATATATATATATATATATATATATATATATAATATTTTTTGAAATTTAATACTTTAATTTATTTTTAAAAATATTTTTACACACCCTAACTTAAATTTTATATACTTTCATTACAAGTATTTTCAACTCTAAGAGTAAGAGTAAGTGTTTGTGAATTGTAAGTGTTACTCTTTATTATAAATTTATATTACATGTGTGTGAGTGTGTCTAATATTAATTATGTGTATTACTTTTTATTATAATGTTATTTTTGTGAATAATAATGTATGTGGATGTTTGTGTATATAGTATAAATGTAATATAACTTTATATAATTTAATAATTAGAAAATAGAGAGGGTTTGTTACGTGTGTGTGT
The DNA here is from genome assembly GCA_023736055.1 of Quercus glauca. Taxonomy (NCBI): domain Eukaryota; kingdom Viridiplantae; phylum Streptophyta; class Magnoliopsida; order Fagales; family Fagaceae; genus Quercus; species Quercus glauca. The sequence continues at coordinate 6,882,189 of CM043323.1, forward strand.
GTATTATTATCATATTATAATAACTTTTTGTTATAAAGTGAGAAAAATTCAAGAAAAACAATTGTAAAGTTAGTGATTGTTCAAGCATTTGATTGGTTAAGGAGACACGTAATGTATTATTTTATATATGAATGAGTGTGGTTATGTGCGTTAATAATTAATATAAAGCCAATGAGTTGATCAGTTTAGTCATTTAGTTTTTAATTTTTTTTTAATAAAAATAATGACAAATAGATAATAACAACTACATAAAAATAAAAAATAAAATTTAGACGAACTTAACAAAATAAAATGGTCATAGCTACCTACATTGGCAATAAATATTCATAATGTACTATCATGTAACAATTCAAAATTTGAAAACTTGTAGAAGGAAATTGTAATTTTTTTTTATAATAACTCAATATATTCAAGTTCTCTTTTTATTAAAAATTTTTTAATTTAAATTTCTTAATGGCCCCTTAAACAAAATTCCAAGAGTCGCCACTGACAAGACCTTTAAATTAATTATATGATTGTATTGGTCAATAAATCACATTGTTTAATAATTGTCGTTGTAAAAGAAAATACGGTTTGTATTGCATCAATCAATACAACCATATGGTTGAATTTAATTAAAGAAATTAAAATATTAAATTGTAGCTAGTAATCTTCTTAAAAAAAAAAAAAGGAAAAAGAAAGAAAGAAAGAAAGAAATTGTAGTAATAAGTTTTGTCCCTTTGCAGCTTGTGAGGAAAACTCTTTCCATAAAGTCCCTTCATTTGACCTCGAGATTCATTTGAATTTCCTGGACACCTAGATCTCTAACGTAGCAATCAACTAATCATGTACTAATTGTCCGTGACCAACTTTCTTCTAATGTTTATAAAAATAAAAAATAGAAATAAAAATTTCTTCTAATGGTTTTCGTTCAAGCAACGAGTTTTTCAGATCTTGAAACTTGATTTTGATAGGAGATATTATGGTACATCAATTCAAAACTCATTGGAGTTCTAATATATATTAGATGTATTCCTTATAAGTCGGACAAATGATCCTTTATGAATCTTTTTTCTTGAGATAAATGCTTATAAAAGGTTGTATATTAAAATAAAAAAAAATTTATCAGGACCCTTTTATTGTTCAATTGGTTAATATTTTTTAGTGTTTTCAATTGAAATATCTTAGATTTTCTTTCTCAATTATCAAGTTAAAATAAAACTACCAAGAATCTTAGAGTTCAACTAATTAGTTTCTTCATTCAAGATTTAAATCTTGCCCTTTCTAATTATCAAATTAAAATTTTGTTTTAAAAAACCATAGCTTTAGCTTCAAACCCGCACGTTTCAATGATAGAAAATGTGCAATTTTTAATTAGACCCACCAGATAAATAAGTTAGAATGAACATATTGTAGTTTGTGGCTATACATGTTATGAGTTGGTTGCCACTTACGCAATCATTTTACTAGAAATCCGAAAAAGAGTTGAATAAAAGCATATGGACATTTTCTCATTGCTCATTCTAATCATTTTTTATCTAATCAAAAATATTCCTTCAATATATTAATTAACTAACAACTTTTTCACTACGGCACTAGAATTAAAGTATGACATGATTAACAGTTAAAAATGTTACTAAGCAATGTAGTTACTAATTACTATCGCGTTGTGTGTGAGAAAGAGCATTATTGAAAGGATGAAAAGTATAATAAAAATTAGAAGTCAAGGGTATTAGGTGTTGAAAACTTGAAATTTGAGGGTCGTATTGTTCCTATTTATGTTGAGAAAATTTGGATCAGTGCCATTGTGACTGCTGTCATATAAACATAAACAATAGGATTTCGAATTTTAAAGAAAATTTTTAAAACTAGTAGTCCAAATGAATTTCTAACGCTTCAATCCACGTGCCGAAGTATAGTTGACATAATTTTTTTTTAAATGAGATGATCAAATAGCTTGGCCTTGATTCTCAAAAAAAAAAAAAGAAAAAAAAAAGAAGCTTGGTCTTCACTCATCATTACCTAGTTACTAGGGCTGAGACTTGAGATTATTAGTTCCTACAATTAGTGTTGGGAAACGGTGATTTATTACACTGCAATGATTTGGGTTCCTTGCCATAATTCTTTTTTTTTTGGCAAGGAACGTAATTCTTTCTTTTCATAATTAAAATTTTATTTTATAAATTTAAAACTATACCGTAATTTAAATTTTTAATAATACAACTTTTTAAACATTTTTAGATTTATAATATTTAATTTAGAATGTAAAATGAATTTCTAAAGAGATCCATTTCTTACTTAAAAAAAATAGAGATATTTATCCTACATTAGTTGTGTATGTCTAGTGTTTGCTGTTTTATAAACCCAATCTACAACTTCTAAGGTAATCTATATATATAATAATAGGTAAAGTAAAGAGAAAATCCAACTAAATTTCAAATCGAAATTCAATTAGAGTCTAATTTTGCGACACGTGTCTCATCTAATATAAATTTTAGAATTTTGTGCCAAGTGAGTTAATTTAGTGTAAAAATTGAATTTCAATTAAAGTTCAATTTTGCACCACATGTATCATCTAATCTAAATTTTTAATTTTTTTTGCCAAATTAGTTAATTTAGTGTATAAAACGAGAGGTCCAATATAAGAAACCATAAAAAATATAACCATATAACTAAAAAAAATTCAAATTTATAAGTCATATATATTTATATTAATAGGTAAAACTTAGAGAAAGTTGAATTAAAATATGAAATTATAATCCAATTTTGCACGTGTCTAAATTTATGTAGGGACTACACTATAATTATTCACTTAAGCATGTGCCCTGTGTCTACTTAAGTTTTTTAATCTTCGTGTCAAGTGAATTAATGAGTGCAGAATACTAAGAATCTAATATTAATGAACTATAAAATTTACTAATAAAAAACAATTACATATACTCAATAAAAATCACTAAATGTTCTCAAAAAATAAATAAAATAAAAATCACTAGACATTCTATGTTATAAAAAATTAGAAAAAAAATGATCATAGGTAGTACTAAAATTTAGGTAAGAATTTTAATATGTGACTAATTATATTTACTTTAAAAAAATAATTTGACTCATTATCTATATTTTATGATAAAAATTGTGTTTAATTTTAAATGTATCTATACGTATACATTAATGCATGTGTTACATTTTTTTTTTTAAATAATAATTTGACTAATTATTTATATTTTTATAATAAAAATTTTGTTTAATTTTAAATACATCCATACGTTTGCATGGAGTTACATGCTAGTGTAATATAATGTATTATAAACCCAGTCTAGTGTACTTTGGTTACGTAATGTATTATAAATCCGGATTAAAATACTATTATTATTATTTTCGTGTATATCTAATATGTATTACTGTTTACTTAAGATAAGATAAGATAAGATAAAAAATAAAAAATAAAAAAATCCATTTCTTAAGCTTTTGAATTTTGAATAATACCATTTAAGTGTGTATTTGAGATGTGCATTAACTTGAAGCAAGTTAATAAAAACCCAAAATAAGTATTTTTTTTTTTTTGGAACCCACCACCATGATTATCTTACACTATCTAGTATACACCGTCTATACAAATGTTGAAAATGTTTTTCGTAAAATATTTTACAACAAAACAAATAGAGAGTAAAAATTCTTCGTTTAGGCATTCCTTCTTACATTAAATTGACAATTTGGGTTTGAATGATCCAAGGTGTTGCAAATAGGACAAAATGGAGATATACCCCTTTCACTAAAAAGTTCCAGTAAAATGCCCCTTGCATGAAACTATTTAGGAATATACCCATGCTTTGAAATTCGATTTTTAGAAAATTGAGTTTCAATGAAAAATTCGATTTGGCGAAAATCAATTTGTTTGAAAAAACTTGCATGGAACTCGAGTTCCATGAAGGGTTTTTTTTTTTATTTTTTATTTTTTATTTTTTTTTATTTTTAAGTTTGATTGCCCATAACTTAATTTTCTAAAAATCGAGTTTTTCATTGAAACTCGATTTTCTTCTAAAAATCGAGTTTTTCATTGAAACTCGATTTTTAGAAAATCGAGTTTAAAATATGGACATATCTCTAAATAGTTTTAGAGAGGGCACATTTTACTAGAACTTTTCGGCGAAAGGGGTATATCCCCATTTTGGTCTAGTTGTACACTTGTACTCCTTTGTAGGATCACTTATTTGCTTAAAAGTTAAAATATGTTCCTTCACCTTTAGCTTTAAGCAAGTAAATTAACAAAACAGAAGCGTTACCAATTTCATATTTAACTTAATGTCTCATCTCTCTAACTAATTATTTTATATTATAAAAAAAAGGCACGACCTTTCCATCATGGGTAAAACTACTCCCCATGTGATGTGGGAGTCTTGCTATTGCGTGATTAATACTCCGTGTAGAGAGATTTGTGGAATTTTGAAACACTTTCGTTGACTAACTCTGTCGAAGGAAGCCTTATAAATAGTATCATACTTCAAGAAGCAATACTACTATAACTTGCTTTCCAGTTTGCATGTGTGAGAAAGAGAGAAAGAGAGAGAGATCTAGAGCTCAAAAATGGGCAGAAGTCCTTGCTGTTCTAAGGTGGGAATGAATAGAGGAGCTTGGTCTGCTGAAGAAGACAAAATTCTCACTGATTACATCGCAACCAATGGTGAAGGAAAATGGAGAAATCTGCCGAAGGAAGCAGGTAAGACATATAAAAAAAATCCTAGCAAACGAAATGCTTATACATGCTTTCCTCTTTGGGATATAATTACATTGTTCCATGCATATATGTAGGTCTAAAGAGATGTGGAAAGAGTTGCAGGCTTCGGTGGATAAATTATCTCAAGCCTGACATCAAGAGAGGAAACATTACATCTGCTGAAGAGGACCTCATTATTAGGCTCCACAAGCTCTTAGGCAATAGGTATTTTCCCATTATTCTTTTTAATCTTTAATTTTGTTAAAGATCAACTATAATATTGAATTGGATAAAATGTTGTATAAATTAAAGACCGTCTTTTTATAAATAGAGTCATGAGCTCTGTTTAAGCAGTATGAGTGAAGTACAAGTAAATAAAGTACAACAGGTGTAAAGCTCATTGGACTTGTACTATACATCAACAATGTACTATGTATTGATTGTATTGCTAAATTGTTTTTACAGATGGGCTCTCATAGCCAAGAGGCTGCCTGGGAGAACAGACAATGAAATCAAGAACTACTGGAACACTGTCCTTAAAAAGAAGCTGAGCAATAAAGGTAAGGAAGCAAGTGACGATAACAAGAAAATCAAATCTTCAGTTAAGAGTGTGCCAGAGGTGGTCAAGACCAAGGCATTTAGGTTCACAAAGGTCTTTGTTGCACCAGAACAAGACAAGCATGAAGCTTTTGATGATAATAATAACAATGTCCTTCAAGAACCTATCTACTCTGAGAACGATAACCTTGAAATGGAATTGAAATCCATTGATTGTCAACAACCACTTCCATTGATTTCTTTTGATGAAGAAGAAAAGTCATCAAATTTTGCACTAAACTTTAGCACGGAAGAGCTTTTGATGTTTGATAATTTCGAAACGGATATTTGGAATTTATGCATGTTTGATGATAATATGGAAGGAGAGGCTAACAATGGTGGTGCCAATGATCTTTGCTCACTTTTGGATGAGCCTCTTCCATTCTATGACGAGAATTCTGAGCAGATGCAATGGATCTAGATTAATATACTGTTTGATAACTTCTTATAAGTTAAACTTAGTTGGTACAAAAGGTTAGAATTGACACCCCATGAAGCAGAAAGGCATTCTCACTCTCTCTTTATTTTTTTTTTTTTTTAGCTTCTCCTTGTGATAACAATTTGAACAACTTGGTATAGAGATTCAAAGTAGCTTGTACACTGTAACACCAAGTTGACTACTTCTGAATATTGTGAAATAAAACATCTAGGTTGAAATATTTTTCTCGTCCCTATATAATATAGCATACATTTTATTTTCATCTTTAAAAATATAAAATATTCTAATTTAATCGTTGAAAATTGTAAAATGCTCTAAATTTCATTATTCTATCCACTATCTATTACGTTCGGGCGGTATTTCAGGAAGAAAAATAGAAACTATAATATATTTTTTTATCCCTTAAATATGCATTCTATTACATACATGTTGACTAAAAACATTACAAATGTGAATGGAGCGGTGACAGATACAAATCTGTCTATATCATACACTTTTCCTACTGATTTTTCAAATCATCTTTACCTTTTTGTATGGGTCACATGGAGAACATTAAAATTCAAAATCTTTTCCTTATGCTAAGTTATTAGACTACTAATTGTCGGGTCCCAAGTTGCAGAACTATAGTCAATTCTGGCTTGTGTGGGTTTTATTTATTTATTATTTATAATTATTCATTTATTTTATTTTATTTTTTTCGTTAATTAGGACTTGGGATGAGGGATTTGATTCTGGCCGACATCACCATTTAAAATACTAGCCAATGTTAATTTGACTATAAAACTCTTCGTTGACGTTTGTGTGGGTTAAAACTTAAAAAGTTAAAGTTTCATTCGAGATTTGTATATAATGTCAAATATTTCATCTTTTCATACTCAAAAACAGGTTCCAGTGTAAGGATTTATATCCCCCGATCATTTAAGGCATTCCATTGATCATGAGATTGATTTTTAAATCTCGTCTTTTATAGATAAAACTATACTTTAAATTTCAAGTCTACTTAAATTGGGGGGAAAAAAACTTATTTTGTAATATGGAAATATGAAACTCGTGACAATTGGAGGTTTAGCTCAGAATTATTTTCCATAAAAATTATACAAGAAGCGAGTGATGAGGCTTTGATTACCCAATCATCTATAATATTCCGTGAAAAATGGGCTAGCGGGCATGTGAGATGGAGCAAGGTCTTGTTTGTTTTCTATATTCTTTGTATCATAGAATTGGAATATCCCAAACCCAAAGGCATTTAATGATTCGATGCATTCATCTTGGCCATTCGATTTTTCAGTGAAATTGGGGACTGAAAGGCCATGATAGATTGCAAAGAAAGAGATGCATCAATTTTGAGGTTCATTTGGTGTCTTGTACATATGAGTATCTATTTGGTGATGGAGATATATAGATGAACAATTAATAAGAAATTTGAGGGGGTAGAGGTGCTTCGTAATTCTCAATTATGATAGAGATCGACTGTGGACAATAATACAGATGATGGGCCCGTTTGGTAACGTTGTTTGTATTTTTTGGAAATATATGTAGGTAAAAAAGTGTGTGAAAATATGTGTAATATTATTTAAAAACTGAAAACTGTTGTTTAAGTTGTGGCACCAAACAACCTTTTACTCTTTTGGTGAGAAAGACTATAATAACTAGTGTGGGGGAGGAACGAATCCAAGCCCGCAAGCAGTTTGTCCGCTTTGGGGCTGAAGAACCTGCACGGCTTTGTTCTTTGCAAGCGACATGTGCAGATTTTGAGACTTGCTCCCACATCGAAGAAAGATGCCTTAGCTGAAGGCAAGAGTGTACCACTACTACACAGGGGGAGGAACGAATCCAAGCCCGCAAGAGGAATGATGCCTGCTATAAGTAGGAATATACTAAATATGACGAAGAAAAACTGTTTTCTCTGCTTTTGGAAATGTAAATATTTTACCATTTTTAAATTATTTTTTTATTCAAAAGTATTTTTATTTATTTATTAAGGAATAAATAATGTTACGTCTACAACATTTTCACAACAAAGACTGGATAGTAAGTTGTTATTAGTTCTAATCTGGACTCACTAGTACTGACATCACTTTTTACCCACCAATAACAACTTGATATCTAGAATTTGTTATGAAATTGTTGCGAATGTGACATTAATCTTAAAGAATAACTATTACAACCGTTTAGAAAAAAAATTATTTAAGGACAAAATAACAACTCCATGTTATTATTTCATTATAGGGCGTATTCCTACTTTCCTACATCCTAAATTTGGTTATGCTGATCAACTTGTTTAATGGCTTGCTCTCATGCTAAGATCAAAATCTAATTCTAAGGAAAATTGTTTTATAAGATATTCTATTGTAACATGTATAGGTCCTACTTCTTACATATTGTGAAAGAGATATCTTATGAGACCTACGTCTCACATACTGTGAAAGAAATATCTTATAAGACCGTTTCATACCCTCTCAATCCCAAAGGGTTAGAGGGAAAAAAAATAAATCATTAACTAGGTATACACTGTGTTGTGGTAGAAATCTTTAATTACTACCTAATAATTATCATCTTATAAGTTAAAAAGTAGCTAATGCCAACGCCCTGGTGCCACGGCGCCACGCCTGCCTCCGTCCCATCACAGTTCACAAGACAATTTTGAACTGCCAGTCTTCTGTTGGACATGGTATAATTTTGCTTAACAAATAGTCAACTAGAAATACCTATCCTAAAACCAAGGAAAGAGTATATAGTGTCATTAAGTTGAGAAATCGAGATCCTAACAGCAAGTTGATACTTGCCAAGAGATCTGATCATATAAGAATAAAATATACTTTGGGTGGGGATTATAATTTAGTATTATGGTTATTTTGATTTGAGATCCAAGATTCTACTTTCCAAAAAATAAAATGTTAAAAAATGACCAATAATGATGTAGTATGTTAAAAATAATAATTAAAACCATTAAAAACAAAATATAAGTTCATACTCTAAATCTCCATCTATTAAAGAAATATTGTGTTGTTATCAATACAGATTAATCTACCATCAAATCAGTTAATCTTATAACATTTAATAAAAATCAGATAATTTTTTTTATAAGGAAAAAAAATCAGATTCTTAAGCAAGGACTAAAAATAATGTTCTCAAATTAACAACATAATCGCAAGTTGAGACTTAGGACAAGATTGTAGGTGGGGGTCATTGTAAAAGAAGACTCGAGAAATAATATTGGGGGTGGGATAAGTTCAAAATACTAAAACCCTATTATAAGTTATCCCAAACGCTAAGTGTATTATTTATTGCACTTACATAAATGTGGGTCTAACATGTGGGTCAGCTTTGCTCTTTTTTTTTTTTTTGGGTTCTAATTTGATTAGTTTTAAAATTTTGATTTGAGTTTGTATTTTGATTGAGAGCTCCATCAATTTTGTGCTTTACTGTCGTGCTCTTTGTTTTTTTTTTTTACTTGATTCCAGAGGGCATTATGGTAAAAATGCCGGGAGAGCATTTTCTCTTTAGGCTTTTCCTCCCGATTTGGGGGGAAAAAATTTGTGGGCCCAGGAGAGAAAATTTTCTCTCGGGTTTTCCTTCTTGTCTATTTTCTCTCGTTTGCCAAATAGTGAAAAACACTGTTTTCCACTCTATTTTCCTCCCTATGTTTTCCATCCTTCCTAAATTGACCCAAACCAAACACAGTGTAAGTTTTCAACCCAGATAGATTTCACTTCTTCCATGACCCAAACAACCTTGTCCATTACCTGTCAAACCAACCCATTTTGGGCCACTTCATCTTTATCTTCATTGCTACACCACTTGCCACCGGTGTCGATATCTCCACAACTCGGCAACTTTCTCGGCGGTGCCTCCGAGTCATCCTACGCCCACGCTGTCAAAAGATCTGGGAACACATCACTCCACAAACTCCAAGTCTCACTCCCTCAAAAGTTTTATTTGTGGACACTTTTCTATGGTCACTTAATGAATTTTTAATGTATCAAAATGTGGGAATAATCCTTTAAATGACTTTTACATGTTATGAGTTTACAATTTTTTGGACTCTTTTCTACGATAGCTGTGTTTATCTCATTCTTATTCTTATATTTAACTAGTAACAATGATAAATTTGTATATACTTATCAAAATGTCGACATAAGATAAACCTATATAAATGATTTTAGTAGTAAATGTTTGTTACTCTTCAAATTTCAAAACGGCACCTCCTTAGCCTCTTCAGAACTGCCGTGATGGATGATGTGATCTAGGTGAAATTATAAACACACCTGATAGTGGGTTCCACATGTCGATCCAACATATAAAAATTTCAAATCTAATTATCTAAAGGGAAAATGATTTGAATGTCCACACGTACACTCTAATCTGAAACAGACTTCTAAAGTCAGCCGGTGGCTAGCGGCGTAGCAATGAAGATGAAGATGAAGGTTGAGTTTGATTGACAAGTGATGAACGGGGCTCTTTGTGTCATGGGTGAAGTGGGATCTTTCTAGGGTTGAAAACTCAGATTAGCTGAGTTGCAGTTTACTGCATTTTTTTAATTGATGTGGCAATTTTTAATTGGTCCAAATCTTCTGCATTACATTAATTACATATTTAAGTGTGCCAACAGTGCACACTGTTTGCCATGTAAGCATTTTCTGTTAGTAAGTTAACAGTAAAGACTAAATTGAGTGTGAGTTGAAAATAACAAAAACCAAATTGATTGGCACCAAAATGTAGGGACCAAATTGACTGTGACCCTGAAATATAAGGACTCAAATGGTGTTTTCGCCTAAAAAGAATGAACTGTACCAAAGAATTACCTCATCACAACATCCCCAATCCTTTGATAACTGCCATTATAAGAGATGACTCAAGAAATAATTTAATGCATGGTGGGGAGGGAGAGGGTGAATTTCAAATACTAAACCTTTATTTTACAAATATATATATATATATATATATATATATATAAAAGAATTTATCTTTTCAATTTTTGGGGCCAAGGCGCCTCCTTAAAATGAGGTATGATTTTAATTTGAACTAGAATTCAATTAACAAAAATAAAGATATTAGTTATCTTAAGAATTATAATAGAATGACTTAAACCGATAATTTTTTCCAACAAGGTTTTTGAATTTTATATATTTAATGATTAGGAATTTAGGATCCCTAAAATGTTGTGGAGCCAAGGAGGATTTATAAACTACTTTCCAAGAAGTATATTTTTTGGTTGTTTACTATGAAACCATCCATCAAAGAGATTGCTCAAAATTTATAAAACTCAAGTTTAACATATCAAATAGTGAATAAAAGTCCCCCATCCCATTTTAACGAAAAAAAAAAAGATTTGTGAAAAGCTGAATTGGTGAAATATAAAGTGAAAGTACTATAAATTTATAGGATTCTTATATGCTCATTTAGTTAGGTACACGTTTTTGGTCAAAAAAATGTATTATTGGAGATGAGTAATGTTACTTCTATAATATTTTTACAACAAAATTTAAGTAGTAAATTATTATTGGTTCTAATCTAAGTTATTGGTATCATTTTTTCATCCATCAACAACAATTTGACTCCAAGTTTTGATGTGAAAGTATTGTAAATATAACATTACTTAAGATAAATAAGACAACTAAGGTTTGTCTTTAATAACTTATGCATGGGAAGAATCATTTCGAATAATGGCCAAAACTGATACATAGTACTATAATAGTTATTTATTTTGCTATTTGGCTTGTAAAAAAGGGCAATGAGCTTCATTGGTATTTCCAAAGTGTTGATCTCTTTCATGTCTACGAATTTGAGGTAATATAAGACAGATCCTATATATCTGTCAGAAGGAAACAATACCCTCCAAAATCACATGTTAATTTCTTATATTATTTGAATGATTAATTTTCTGTACCCTACTTAATATATTTCTTGGACTGAATAATGTTCGGCTGCAATTTCATTTTCCATTTTTTAAATAGCAATTCATTTTGCTTTTGGAACTGTAGCAAACGCATAAGTCTCTAAAAATAAGATAAAACCCTATAGAAGTAAGTTACTGTACTATTTAGTGATCAATATCATATTTTCTTAAATTCAAATGAGAGAATATGAATAAATTATGATAGCATGAATGTCATTAAGATTGCTTGGCCAACCAAACAATTTAGTTTCATATATTTTTTTTGTGCTGATAATTAAACTATTTGCTTTTATTTCATATCTATACATTTCTACCTTATCAATCCCATAGGTGATTTTGATCATTTTTCCTTGATTTTATTCCTTCATGGTATAAGTTTGAAACTGATAATTCAGCATTGTATGTATAGGATATGAAGGGGTACTACTACAGCAGAAGAAGCAATCTGTGACTGTGTACGGTTACCTGGTAAGGACAGCTTTTGGCCACTGCAACCTGTTTTGGAAGACATTTGGAATTCACAGCACTCGCTACGGCTTATGTGTATCGAAAAGTGGATCCTCAAAGAAGCTGACAATTAACTGCGGTGGCTGTTACAGACTACATAGACTTGACTTTTAGGTTCTTGGAAAAAAGATATGGTCAAATCCAAAAAACATCTTTAAGTTTGGGTGACTTGTTTATTCCGCTCCTAAAGTTTATAAACTTCAATGGAATGAATGATGGATTTGGTCCTATTGATGGGAGAAAAAAAATTATCACCAATCATAAAGTATAGCCTTTTTTTTTTGGTTAGGTAAAGGATTTTTGGCCCAAAGGCCATTAGCACTACTATATATAGCTTGCTTTCCACTACTACTAATATACATAACTAGCTTTCCTGTGTGCATGTGAGTTTGAGAGAGAGAGAGAGAGAGAGAGAGAGAGATACTAAGCTCAAAATGGGTAGAAGTCCTTGCTGTTCTAAGGTGGGAGTGAATAGAGGAGCTTGGTCTGCTCAAGAAGACCAAATGCTCAAAGATTACATCGCAACCCATGGGGAAGGAAAATGGAGAAGTCTTCCAAGGAAAGCAGGTTAGTCAAAAAATCATAACAAACGCCTTGGCTTAACTGACATCTTTTAATATTTTTAATGAAAACTTCTGATTTCAAAACTCCACTCCCCCAATTATCAAATTATTAAAAAATAAATAAATGAACAAAATAATCTTTTATCTTGAGATTTTGTATTATATAACTCAGTGAAAGTCCTTAACCTTTAATGTATAAGTGATACAAATGTAATATATATTGTTCTGTGCATGTAGGCTTAAAGAGATGTGGAAAGAGTTGTAGGCTTCGGTGGGTGAATTATCTCAATCCTGACATCAAGAGAGGAAATATTACACCTGATGAAGAGGACCTCATTATTAGGCTTCACAAGCTCTTAGGCAATCGGTATTTCCCATCATTCTTCCTAATTCAATTTGTATAATCCATTGAGTAAGTTTAAGGATATATAACATTTTTCACAATTTTTTCATGATTGTTGACATAATTTTTTGTGATTAAAGTAATATTACTTTCATATGAATTCATTATTAATACTATTTTTATTTTGCACGGATCACAATATTTCACTGATATTAGTTACGTTGCACTTTGAAATTTTTACTATTGCTTTAATTAAGTACGTACGTACTAAATATTGTTTCACTAATTTGTTTTTCCAGATGGTCTATAATAGCTAAGAGGCTGCCTGGACGAACAGACAATGAAATAAAAAATTATTGGAACTGTGTCCTTAAAAAGAAGCTGAATAATGGTAAGAAAGCGAGTACTGAGAAAACCGTTCTTAAACCATCCCATAAGACCAAACTCCCTAAGACCAAACCCCATAAGACCAAACCCTCCACACCGTCAAGTGTGTACAAGTACAAGGCGATTAAGACCAAGGCATTTAGGTGCACAAAGGGCTTTATAACTTCACAACTTGACAAGCTTGAAGCTTTTGATAATAATAATATGGTCATTGCAGAACATCTTACCAAGGATATACACTTGGTGAATATTGACAACGATGCAAAGGAATCAAAATCCAGTGATGATCAATCCGCATCGGCTTTTTCTGAAGAGGACAAGTCACAAAACTTCTTGTTAGGCTTTAGCATTGAGGAGTCCAATGAGCTTTTGATGTGTGATAATTTGGATGTGGACTTTTGGAATAATCTACGCATGTTGGATGAGAGTATGGAAGGAGGAGCTAATAATAATGGTGGCGCTAATGACATTCTCTGGTCTTCTTTGGACCATCCTCTTTCATTCTTTGAATTCTAAGCCATTGCATTGGAGATTACTGTTCCCTATTTTTTTAAACTTCTTATAAGTTTAGTGTAATAATTAATTGGGAATCACACCCTATGAAGAAGAAATCATTAATTGGTTCAACTTTCTCTTTTATTTTTTCTTTGAATCATTCACTTATATAACTTGGGATAGAAATTCTATGTGATATCAGATATGTACCCCAAGTTTGCTACTTTTGTATATTGTGAAATAAAAATATATTTGGCTAATGTGACCATATCATTTCTGCTTATTTTTAATTGATCTTTATATTTGTTTACTGAATAGAAGTAGGCATGTTTTGCCAAACATTTAATTTTTGCAAAAAGTAATAAAGCCTCTTCCCGTAATTTTTTAGTTATATAGACACTTTTAAAACTCGATTTTGCAAAAATTGAGTTTCGAGTAAAAAATGAGTATAGTGAACTCGAGTTTTAAGCAAATAAACACTCACGTGGATCGTCTAATGTGGCATTTTAAAATAAAATATCCCATGTGGAACTCAAATTTAGTAAATTTTAATTCCATCAAATACTTAAAAGTGAAATAGGCAAGACAAATGTATTATATGTTTGATGAAACTCGAGTTTCAAAAAAAGCTACATAACTAAATAACTTTGGACAATGGCTTTTCAGAATTTTTTTTTTACAAAAGCTGGATATTTGAAAGAAAAAAAGCCCATAGAAATCACTATCCTACTTCTTGTGTTCCATTTTATGTTATATCAATTATAATATATATGTGATGTGTATAACTTTTTTTTTTCATTTTAAAATTTTGTTATTTTATAAGGAAAGTAAAAAGAATATATAACAAGTTTTTTTTTTTTTTTTTTGAGAAACAATTTATAACAAGATTATAAATGTATACTATATTATCTCCTACATAACAGTACATAGATCCCACTATTAAATTTATGGTAAATCCACTATTTGTGTGAAAGGAAAAAATGCACATTTATTGTACTTCAAGAGTACTATATAATTTTTTGACAAGTTACGACTAGTAAAGTATAAAATGGAATATAAGAGGTGAGAGAGAGACTTTATTTTTTCTTTGTTCACTGCACCCCCTAACATAAAGCTTTGCCCAAGATGTAATAAGGTCAAAGCCAACTATTCATATAAGGTTGTTTAGGGGTCAAGTCCAGTTGGTTTTAGATCTCCGCCAAATCTGGACGAAGATCTCCGCTTGATCTGAAATCTCTTTGAGATTTTCGTCAAAAATTGGTTTGATTGTGTCAGATTTTAATCTGGGAAAATTGACACTAGAACCAAAAGGATTATTTTTGGAGAGGCTTCAATCCACCACTGACCACCTCTTGCCATCGAAAAATCACTCGAATCATAAGGAGCAGTCTGGGTCCAGCAGTTGGATCAGTTTGAACAAGTCCTTGGACAGTCCTATATAGAATTCATTTGTTAAAGGGACTGTTATTGGGCCCAACATATCCAAGCTTCCCTACCCATACCTCATCAACAAACTTTTATCTATTTTACTGTCTTTCATACAAACTCTGGTTTTCCAGAACAGATTCATGTAACTTACAGTTAATTTGGATTATAATCTTGTTATTGGTTACCAAGATATAAAGCTAAAATCAGGTTCAACCCTAGTAATTTTCAATCCTAACTCCATCTTGTCATTGATGTCTTGTTTTGTCTATACTGTGAAGTAAACTCGTCTGCAAATGTTTTGGCAAAGAAGCCGAAGTCAACGTGAACCAGTACAAGAATATCATGAACAGTGTCCTTTTTGCATTTTAATAGAAGAAAGTACAAACTAGGTCAAAGCTCCAAAACTTATAAATCTAAAGTTGAACCTTAGGTATAGCATTGTGTGCATATCGTTAGAATTCTAATGAATATTAAAAAGATGCATTGATTTTTATCTTTTAGTTTGATTTAGCGTTTAATGAATACTAGATAACAGTACATTTTTGATATAATGATCACTTCACAAGTGTAAGTTCTTGTGATTTAAGAATAAATAGATTAGAGTTTAAGTTTTTAGGAAAAAACGTGTATAGACTAAAATAGAATTTCTATCTAATCTCAAGTAAAAAAAAAATCTATTTAGTCAATCATTATCAAGATTTAATACCTAGTTAATTTATAGCTTTATTGTTCCTATTTTTAGAAATTAAAAACCTGCCAATTTGCCCTTGATCGTGCCAAGCAACTGAGCAAGTAGTACTCAAATATTAGTACTTATCCCAAAACCAAGAAAATAAATGTGTGAAGTTGAAACTCTGACAGCAATAAATAAAACCAATTCTCTTTATAGTTACCAAGATAATTGTTCGTCTAATAATAACATAAAATAAATAAAACCAAATCTCTTTTTTTTTTGCTGAATAAATAAAACCAAATCTCAGAACCATGTGAATTGTATTGTCCAATAGCTTTTCTATCCGGTACTGGTGCATTCAGGAGCTAGCTAGAAGTTGTCACTAGTGAGGGAAGTTGGAATTTTTTAACCTCTGTATGAACATGTGACACTGATCAGGTTTCATCAGAGTATTCCAACTTTATATATCTATGATTTGGTACTCCCATCTGTAACAGAGTTAAATACTAGAGGGAAATAAATGGCTACTTCGAGATGGCCGTGCAACCTAGCTCTCATATATATATATATATATATATATATATATATATTGAGTTTCAACAAGATTTTTTCTGTTTCATATTTTTTTTTTCTCATAAATGTATCACGTCAAATTTTATAATTTGTTAATATGATAAATTGTAATTAATGTAATATCACTTTTACATTAGATTATCACTAGCTAACATAATTTTTATACTTATTAAAATCCGTTACCTTAACAATTGTAAATAATATTGTGAAATTTGTTATAATATTTATTTCTTTGATCTTATAATACCACTCCTTTGGCATGCAGGCATGCTTCAATCTTACCTAATCTTGGCAATCTACTTACACATAAAGTATCACCTATAGATAAAGTATAAATCATAAAAATAAATATATTTTTATTCCCATAACAAAGAAATAATCCATAAAAAAAAATAATAAAAAAACCTATTTCCTACTGATACCCAGAACTTTCGCTTACACGTCACATGCATAATGCATGATCCAAGAGTTGTGTCCAAGAGTTGTGGAGTCGAGGAAAACTTAATAATATAATTTAGTAGTAAAATAAATTGTAGTGGGACGTAATTTTCATCTGAGTGCCACATGAAGCCTTGCATTATAGAAACTAAAAAAATTTAGGATTCAAAATTGACTTGACGATAGTGGTATATACTATTTATATACGTACGTTCATTTCTTAAATTTCTTTCCGTATCTTTTCTTTTATTGGTTATATAACGTAAACTTACAAATGAAAAGATCAAGCGGAATCAAGAGTGCCAAAATCGATACATAACATAAATTATATTATACTATTTCCTAATCATCGTGTACATGTGTTAATAAGTTATTATTGTCTCCAAGGTAATGCAGAATGATGCTCCATTAATTATATCCCCAAGGTAATGCAGAATGATGCTCCATTAATTATATCTCTCCCAAGATCCAAAACAATAACAAAATAATTTTTTTTTTAAAAATCTTGGATGGCATGTTCCTTTTATTATATGCAATGACTAATTCTTGATGGCTCGCATAATATTTCTTCGTTGAGTTATTAAATATTGTCTCAAATTTTTATTTTGGCCAAATTTGAATTTTATTAGTGTAAAAGGAAAGTTTACTTTATTTTCTATTAAACAACTAATACTTATTGTCTATGAAAAAAAAATGTATTTCTTATCTGCTAAAAAATGTATTCAATGACGTCCATAAAAAATAGAAACTAAAATCTTATAAATAAATAATACTACAAAAGGTTAGAGGCTAAAATCTTATAAATAGACAACATTACAAAGTGTTTGGTGATTTTGATCCAAATGTTCTCACATGAGAAAAGAGTTTGAATTAGTTTGAAGAAGTTTTAGAGATATTAATTAGTTGGCCTTTTTCTAGAGAGAGAAAGAGAGAACCTTGCACGTTTTGCATGTGAATTATACAAAATGCAACAAGGGAATACACATGGCTTTTCTTGAGTAAGCCTATGATGAGGAGGATGTCTCGAAGTTAACAAATAAAAAAAAAAAAAAAATTCTGAGGCCATAAAATCTGTCATAAGGGCATTCCCATCCAGAAATGTCATCATATCCTATTTTACTATCCTAAAAGCTACTTTATTAATTATACCATACTATTTTACAATATACCCAAACATCCCAAAACTCTATTATTTTACCATTTTATTAAAATATTATTTTTTAATCTTTCTTTATTATTTCTTTCCAACAATCATTTTTTTTCAAATTTAGCCATGATTCCAACGGTCACATTTTCCTTGGCATTTTATTAAAATATTATCTTTTAATCTTTCCAACGGTCATTTTTTTTCCAACAGTCATTTTGATTCCAACAGTCAAATTTTCCTTGGCCTTTATCATTTCTTTCCAACAGTCATTTCTTTTTCAAATTCAACAACTATTCCAAACAACCTGCCAATTTTTTTTTTTTTTTGTTTGAGAGAGAACCTGCCAAATATCAATGTACTCAAACTTGCCAACTTTAAAAATCCACATACATATATATTCCATCAAACTTGCCAAATATCAATGTAAAATCCACATACATATTTATAAATGTATCTTGCTAAATATCAATGTATTCAACTTGCCAACTTTAATGATTCACACACACACACACACACACACATATAGAACTTGCCATTTTTTTTTTTTTTTTGATAAAGAACCTGCCAAATATCAATGTATTCAACCTAGCAACTTAAAAAATCCACATACATACATACATATATATATATATATATACATGTGTGGGGCCCCAAATATTAACCACTCTGGTCCACTCTGTACCCGGCCCAAGGCCCACGCCGAGGATAATATAGAGGCCGAGGATAATGGGAAAGAGCCCAAGTCATCCAAGGGCCTCGCCGAGGATGCTCACATCCTCAGCAAATCGACTTTGATGAAGGGAAAATATCCTTCATCCATTAAATGAACGCTACCAACATTCTGGCCGCCTTAATGGTGAGGTGACCTGCAAACCCTAATGCTTCGGTCACTTCAACTATTTGAAAGTTTGCAAAGGCGGCTAGGAACTAACATAAAGCCTGCAATTGCAGATGATAGGACAAACCCCTGTACATAGAGTTCAGATAATTGACAAATAGATGGCTAAGATTAACTAAAATGAGACTATATAACCAATAAGACTCTCAGCGCCAAAGAGGGGGGGGGGGATCTGGATAAGTCCTAAGAAACAGGAAATGATTAAGATCAGTTCTAAGAAAAAGGGATCATCGGCCTGAGCCGAGGACAAATATGCTTCGCAAACACTTAACCAAAGTGATGATCATTCTCTACAAAAACACTTAGCCAAATTTCTTTGATAAGGTTCCTATGAATTTCATGTCATCTATCATTTATTATAAGCTTCATATCAACCGTTGTTTACTTCGATGACGCCAAGCCCCTTTACCCACACTCTACAAATTTTTATTGTTAAGGGTCCATTACAAATTGAGTCCCTACAACATGCAACCTGCCAAATATCAATGTACTCAACCTGCCAACTTTAAAAATTCATATACATATATATAGATGCAATCCACATACATAACTAGCAATGTTGTCTGTAGAAGACTCATACATATATCAAATTACAATAAAACCCCACATGCATAATTCACACATTTAAGTTCCTACAACTCCCCCTGTAATTGTCATAAATGCTCAATGAGGTCTGATTGAAATTGAGAATGAATTTCATGGTCTCGAATATATTGATGGGTTTCAATGAACTCCATAAATTCATTTGTGTGCTCCCATGACAGTTGTATGGTAGGATTGTCGTCAATTTGCTTATAATCTAATTCCACCGCTTCATTTACATCTCGCTCATCCTCAGTGATCATGTTATGAAGAATTACGCACATTTTCATGATGACTTGGAGCATTTCACTATATAGAAAAATCTTGCAAGTCCATGCACATGTTGACCTCTTCGGATATATGACATCGGCAAGGTAGTATCCTATTGTATACTCATGGTCATTGATTGAGTAATTAACTGTAGGAGCACATCCTTGTTCGAGCTCAAAAAATATAGGAGACCGTTCTAATACATTAATGTCATTATTTGACCCAGGTAATCCAAAAAATGCATGTCATATCCAAAGATCAAATGATGTCACTGCTTCCAAAACAATGGTCGACTCATGAATGTGACCAAAGTACTAACCTTTCCATGCAACTGGACAATTTTTTCATTTTTAATGCATGCAATCAATGCTCCCTAGCATCCCTGAAAATCCACGTCTTTCCCTATTGGCTAGAAGTCTAGCAATGTTTTTGTTGTTTGGAGACCTCAAGTATTCCTTGGAGAAAATATCAACCACTGCTTTAACAAATTTTTTCAGAATTTTTATTGCAGTGGATTCTCCAATCTGCACATATTCATCCATAAAATCAATTATAACTCCATACGCAAGCATCCTAAGCAAGGGAGTCAATACCGTACCGGAAGCTGTACCGGTTTGGCCAGCAGTACGATATATTTCAGATACCGATCAATACCGGTGTACCGTTTCGGATTTACCGCTATATATATATATATATAATGTTTAAAGCCCATATATATATATATATATAAATTCATAGATGAGACTAATTTGTAATCTTAAACCCCATACAAGCCCAAGCCCAAGCCCAAACCCAAGCCCAAGCTCAAGTCTATACATCTATATCTATAAAAAGAATTAAAAATTATGTCAAATTTAAAATACTAAGCTTTCACACGTGAACTAACTTGAGGACTTAAAAAATAAAAATAGAGCATTTGACATGTGAAAGGACATTTGAGCTTTGACTGTTTTTAGGAGCTAGGAATTAATTAAAAAAAGAAAAAAAATCTGACATATAAAAGTTGCTTTTGATTTTATATATCACTTTTGCAAGCTATCAACTACATTGGGTGTTTAAAAAAGCTGAAATTCAGGCTTGGCTTAAGTTGGACGCATCCAAGAAAGAGGAAAGAGAAAGAAAATTTGAAATAGAGAAAGAGAACGCCGGGCAACCAAGAAAGAGGAAAGAGAAAGAAAATCTGAAAGAGAGAAAGAGAATGCTGGTCAAGTCTGGAATTTGAGGGAGGAAAAACCATGCACTACGAATTTGAGAAACTGCAAGTGAAGCCGGTGAGTGGAGAGATGAGAGAGTGAGAACTTTTTTTTTTTTTTTTCTTCTTCTTTTTCTTGTTTCGGCCCGGTATGCATTTACCGGCCGGAACACCCGAATTTCGCCGGTACGAGGCCGGTACGCCCGGTATTTTTTCCAGTACGAAATAGGGGGGTTGAGCATACCGGATCACTGGCCAGTACGGTAAATACCGGCCGTACCAGCCGGTACGGTACGAGATTCACTTCCTTGATCCTAAGTGCAGTTGTTATCTTTTGAATAGAAGATAAACTGAGTCTTTGGGTATTATCTCTTTTTTGGATAAAGTAAGGTTCATAAGTTTCTACCCTAGATTGAATACGGAGAAAAGGAGATAGACTCCTCCGAAATAAATTAGGAGGATATACTGGGGTGTCGGCAAAGTAGTCGAGATAAAGTCTTTTATGGCCTGCCAAACGATCACGTTCGATATACCGACAACGTTTACGTGGTGATGTTGAACCCTTAAGAACTCACCTCATTATCTCATCCTCATCTGAGTCGTCAAAAAGCAAATTGTGAAAAAAAGAGTGACCCATAGAGACAACCTTGAAGACAATAGTGTTAGGAAATTATCACTATTATTGAACAGGAATATATTTAATAAGAGTTTAGAGAACATAAAACTAACAATATAACAACTTATAAAATATACCGTCTATGTTCCTATATACAATACAGTCTTTATAAAAGATTGATGTTAAGACTTATTAGGAATAGAATACTTACCTATTTTATTATATAAACTTTACATACTAATGTATGATTCATCACAAAAAGGGCATCCAAATACTTAATAATAACACCGTGTATACAATCTAGAAAGGGCATTAACTTTACAACTTTGGTAACCCAAATGATATCTACTTTAGTCAGCCAAACAAAAGAAAAAAAGAAAAAAGAGATGTTAATTAATCTACTTCCAAATTTTAAGCTTCCAGATAAGATGTTAAAGGAATCACAGAACACATAGTCACTGGTCAGACAAACTTTTAGGATTCCCATGTTGAAATGGGCTACCTTATCAACTAGCTTAGCTTACCTACTTGTGTGAAATTATTTTCACCAAGAATAAGAAGAGACTTAAAATATTCTTCCATTGCAAACAGAAATAATACTGAATTGAACAGCCTAGTAACAGAATTAAACAGATACCAGCAAATTTAAAACAGAATCAAAAAAACTTAAAACATACTTAAAACAGCCCAAGAACAGATTTGACAAATTCTGCCACTGAAACAGACATAAAACAGCCACATAAACATCAGTAAACAGCCACATAGACAGCTACCAGAAAAATTAAACACACTTAAATAGCTTAAAACATACTTAAAACAGCCCCAGAACAGATTTGACAAATTCTGCCACTGAAACAGACATAAAACAGCCAAAACAGCCACATAAACAGCAGTAAACAGCCACATAAACAGCTACCAGACTTCAGGCAGCCAAAGAAACACCCTTAAAACAGAATTAAACAAACTTAAAACAAAGGACTTCCTACACCCAAAATTATATGTAATATAATGCTTGGTATGTATTATGTATCATATGAGCATGCTAAATATTTGTACTTCCTACGTGTCATCAAACACACCCTAAAATATCCAAGAGCACTCTAACCAATAACCATGATAACCATTTGTTGCCACATAGGTTACTGAACTTAACATATAATTGGTGGAATGTAATTTCCTAAACCAATCCTCCATTTTAAGAATGTTGAAAATTAACACATAAACAGGCTATGGACAGTAATATATATATATATATATATATATATATATATATATATATATATATATATTTATATATATATATTTATATATATGATACCAATATCCTTGTTAGCGTAAATTATGGTCCCTCTAGCATAGGCAAATTGACTTAACAAAAATATCATCCCCTAAGCCACAAAGCTTTGATGCAATCTAGTTATATGACCTTGTAAATGGGCAAGCTCCTCCTCCCACACACTTCCAAGGAGTAGCAATGACACTATTGTCATTCTAAAAGTTCACTTAAGACAACCTGGACGCATGTTTGGCTTGAAGTGTATGAAATGACACTCCATATATTTCAAACTAAATCTGAATAAAATATACAAAATTATTTGATACCATAAACTATTGATTTTAGATTGTAAATTTGGTTCAGCACTATGATGCTTAAAGTAACGTATAGGCTAAGATTGAAATGAAAACTCATAAGTTGAACAGGATTGTTGGAAATTTAGACCCCTTAAACTATAACCAGATTGCGTAGCCTAGATTAATTAGCCAAGTTGTTACTTAGTCAAATTATGCAATTCTAGGTTAAAACAATCACAAAATCATATCAAGCATATAAAACATATAAAGCAGCGGAAAATAAATAACACATGATATGATCACCCAGGAAACCACACCGGAAAAACCTGGGGAGGATTTTACCCACCGATCCTCAAGGCAAAACGGAATCTACTAAGAAAGAATTGAAGTTCTTACAAAAGGACTTACAAGCTCCCCGCTTGACTTCCTAATGCTACCCACCAGTAGTAACTTCCTGACACGACCACGCGCAGGCTCCGAGTCCACGGACTACTTCTTTCTTTGTATTCCTCAATCAGCTACAAGCTCCTCACTTGTTTTTCTTTAAGTTCCAATGGTTGCAACCTTGTTGATCATCAAGATGTAGATAATAATCTCTACCTTGAAAACCCTAAGTTTATGTGAAGGAAAGCTCCTCAAAGATCTCACAAGAGATTCACATAAACAGCAAATATGAGCAAAAAAGACTTAGAGAGGTTTGGATACAAAACCCTAATAAAAGGAGGCACAAGAGGCACTCTAATCTCTCTCTGCAAAAGTCCCAAAAACGTTCTAGGGTTTCTTTTATATATATAAGAGTTTTACTTGAACCCCAAGACATTTAAATAGAGTTTGGGCTGAACTGGAACTCTGCAGAAAAATAAATCTGTACGTGGTTCGATCGATCGAGTCTAATTTTCGATCGATCGAGACTTACAGATTTAGTCCAATAAATTCTGCAATCACTCGATTCCAATTTTACAAATAAACATACTTTGAGCAAGCCTAAACCTAGACTAAATGTTTTGATCATGGTTTGCCAACAAAATACAAATTGAAGTTCTAATACATTAATTCCTAATTTCTTAGAACCCAACAATCTCCCCCTTTGGCAATCCGTGACAAAACACATCTCAAACATGAAATGCTCAAAGTTACAAATAGCCCAATACAAAGATAATGCTCATAACAACAAATCCAATCTTAACTACTATCCATCAGTTGCAAGTGTAGACAGCAGCCAAACCGAATGCACCTGTATATTCCTGAAACACTCAACAAACGCATAAACGCATGTGTGACAGAAAAACAGTAAATCAACAAAAATAAATTCTTGATTTCACATAGCACAAAATAAAGACATATACCAATGAAGAACTCATAAGTATAAATCAATAAGAAGTGAAACAAGAAACACAAATAAAAACATAAGTAACCTAACTCTCCCCCTAAGTTAGATACAACAAAAAGTTTTTATTTTCTTCCCTTTTCAAAAAATAATTTTCACTCCCCCTAAACAAGACAAACATGATTCTCATAAATCAATAATTTCTCCCCCTTTTTGTCACGCATTGACAAAGACAACTCATACAAAGAGTAAACAGTCAACACACGCAACAAAGGATAAGAGAAAACAGAGAATCAAAGGGAACACAAAACAATTCAACTCTATAGAAAATAGAGACAGCTCCCCCTATGAACAACACAGGTTAAAAAAAAAATTTCTCCCCCTATAAAAATAGGAAAAACAAAACAAGTTGTGGGAAAAACAGTTTTGGGGAAAAATAAAGGGGGTTGGGGAATAGCAGCAGCAGCAGCAGCAGCAGGATCAGGAACATCCTCACAAACAGGACCAAACAGGACCAAAGTTAAAAACACACAAACCAAAGTTAAAAACTAAGGTGAGGATACACATGAAGAAAAAATATTCTCTCTTTCAATAAAATGCAAACATGGCATTATGTGACCCATAAACAGTTGCATGAGTAGAGAAAATATTTGCACATTGATTATCCATCATATCTCTTAAGAAAAATATTTTCTACAGTTCACACATAAAAAAGGCATATACTAGAAAGTACATCGCTCAAAAATTAATCAATCAATTTTTTGATCAAGTTGAGTACCCAATGTAGCAAAGTGTATGCATGCTATGTGTGAAAACAATGTGAGATATGACTGCAAAACTGCAAGATGGAAACAGAAATCAATGCAATGCATGTGAATCTTAAACACAAACCAAGGGCAGACTGCAAGTTAGCACAAAAACAATATAGAATAAAAATCTATATGATGCATGAACAAATACAATGTTGTGATGCATGAACTAATGCAGTAGACAATTAAGTTTAATTTAAGTTCAAATTGACAAAATCGGCTTGAGCATAGGGTTTCTAACAAAAACCCCAAAATTGAAAACCACTTGTTGAATTTTTTAAACAAATTGATGAATTGAGCATTACAAAACACAACATATAGATTATAATGCCTAATTTCATCAAAACAACAAGCCAATTTCATCAAATTCAACCCAATTTCACAAAAGCCCCAATTTGGATCAAGAACAAA
Source organism: Quercus glauca (assembly GCA_023736055.1). NCBI lineage: Eukaryota > Viridiplantae > Streptophyta > Magnoliopsida > Fagales > Fagaceae > Quercus > Quercus glauca. Next base: position 6,908,045 of record CM043323.1, read on the forward strand.
CCCTTTTTTAAAAAAGCTTCTCCACGATCTTCGATCGATCGAAAATTACATTCGATCGATCGAATGACACAGTCATTTTGAGACAATTGAGAGCACTTTTTCGATCAATCGAAAATCAGGTTGGATCGATCGAAATGGGCAGAGGCTCACTAAATTTTGAGAAAAACACAGGTTTTGAAAATCAACAAGCACATTTTGAAAACACTCCTCAAAGCATTGAAATTGAAGAAATAAATGCATGAGTATGAGATGAAATGAAATGCTTTTTCAAAAACCCCAAATTTTAAACCCAATTTTCTCAAAAACAAGTTTCAATCATTCTCCCATTGAGTTTTCTTAAGCAAAAAATATGCTGTGCACAAATCTCAAGATATTTTCAAAATTTTCAAACTTGAAACACATTTTGCATTAAAATCAAGGAACTTTTAATCTTGGATGGCCACAACAAAATCACACACAATAAAATGTACCAAGTTTAACAAAGAGTAACTTGTGTAGTATGTGCAACTAGCAAAAGCTTGAGATACATGTGAGGTGATATGTGAATAGCAATCAAACACAAAGTCTACACAATTCATCACATAGAATTTAAAAGAGACTATCACCTAAAGAGTTACATCCTATAACTCCCACATCTCCTAGAACAAAAGCTTGCAATCATGTAAGTTTCTTTCATTTTTGCCTCTTATTTATATATGAAATGGCATTCAGCCTAATAGTACACACCGGTTTGAATTAAGTGAATTGGCATCAAGCCTAATAGTACACACCAGTTTTAATTTAATTTGAGGCTACACCTTATGTTCTTTTTGTGCATGTGCTACACTTTCTCGAGCACAAAATCTTATAATATGCACTAAGGTGTACATGATTGGCTAGTGAACAGTGGTGAGATGGTTATTTATGCATTTCTCAAAAGGATCAAGTCCGACAGTCAAATAACATATGACTTCAAGATCAAGACAAAGTGATTAAAAACCACACACATCTTTCCCACACAACATGCACTACAAAGCTTTAACTAGTAAAGTGCAATTAAATAAGCTCATCCAAGCTAAACAAGGTACATAAACATGTTATGTAAAAATAATATGGCCAATCCTTGATTATCAATCCAAGATCTATAATACAAAACACAAAAACCTTTTTGGTTTTAACAAACGTTATAACCACTTGTTGAGATTTTGAAAAAAATTTATGACCAAAAACAAAAACACACATTGTGCTAAATGATCAATGCAAATGCAATGCATGACAGTGCTTAACTAAGCTATAGAGGGTACACAAACAAGAAATATCAATTTCTTAATTAACCCATGAGTACATGTACAAACTAGTACATCCTCACACAAAATCAAAAATAGCTTAGCACAAACTATTCAAGTTTCTCCACAATGTCAAGCATGTTCTAAATCAAGAGAGATATCAAAACTCATGTAGTCCTCAAGAAAAATAAAACAAGACACAAAATAAAATATTTTTGTCTTTTTGAAATTTTTCAATGTTTTTGGATTTTTTTTTAATAAAAAAAAGAAAAAAACGAAACAACCAAAAACAGAAACAAGACATGTCCACAAACAATAGAAAGAATTAAAATAGGGACAAGTCAGCAACACTCACCTTGGAGAATCTTTTCTCACCCATATAGCACGATTTTTCGGCTTTGTAGGTGAAAATCCATGGGAAGCACAGTGTATTTGAGGAATTACACCAATCTTCTGAGACAGACTAAAATCCTGCAAATTCCTTTCACAAGCCAACAAGCTCAAATTTTTCAAAAGCATATGAAACAATTTATATGGACTTATGGCAGGAGAAACATCATCACATATCCTAGATTGACATACAGAATGCTTAAATTTTAATTTATGACAATTAGGACGAATGTGACCGGAGACACCACAAAAGTGACAAACAGGAACAAATTTAGGAACATCAGTATTCCTAACAGCAAGTCTAGTCTCATATTTCAGTTTTTGCCTCAACAAAGAACAATTTGGTCTAATATGACCAACAACACCACAATGGTGACAAGTAGGCACAAAAACAGATTTATTATGCTCTCTAACAGTAGGTTTAGACTTAGATTTAGAAACTTCAGCGTCTACAACAGAACTTTTACCTTTGTCTAACCTAGCACAATAAGCCTTTTCTTTATTATTCCTCTTGAAAGGAGGGATATAGACTTTATCAGTTTTAGGCTTAAGAGAAACAGAAACAATTCTGTTATCATCAGCAGGCTTGGTATTAATCAAATTTTCAAGTTTAGCTTTAGACTCAGCTAACTCTTGTTCCAAGATTTTCATCTTCTCATCTTGAGAGGAAATTTGATTTCTCAAAAATTCATTCTTTTTATTAGATTCAACCAATCTAACAAGCAATTCCTCTTTTTCAAGATTAGCCAATTTTAACTCTTCTTTAAATTTCTTAGCAATTTTCAAAGATTTAGATAATTCCTTACGAAGAGTTTCAAAAGCATCAAAAACATCAGCAGAAACAATAGTGTCCTTTTTATTCAAAACATCACAGGCATCAATAAAATCAGCAGAAGCATGAATAGAAACATGATCAGAAAGACACTTCAAATTATCCATGACAACAGGGGTCAAGGATCAGCTCAGAGATCAAAAGATCTACAACAGAAGAGCTACCTGCTCTGATACCACTTGTTGGAAATTTAGACCCCTTAAACTATAACCAGATTGCGTAGCCTAGATTAATTAGCCAAGTTGTTACTTAGTCAAATTATGCAATTCTAGGTTAAAACAATCACAAAATCATATCAAGCATATAAAACATATAAAGCAGCGGAAAATAAATAACACATGATATGATCACCTAGGAAACCACACCGGAAAAACCTGGGGAGGATTTTACCCACTGATCCTCAAGGCAAAACGGAATCTACTAAGAAAGAATTGAAGTTCTTACAAAAGGACTTACAAGCTCCCCGCTTGACTTCCTAATGCTACCCACCAGTAGTAACTTCCTGACACGACCACGCGCAGGCTCCGAGTCCACGGACTACTTCTTTCTTTGTATTCCTCAATCAGCTACAAGCTCCTCACTTGTTTTTCTTTAAGTTCCAATGGTTGCAACCTTGTTGATCATCAAGATGTAGATAATAATCTCTACCTTGAAAACCCTAAGTTTATGTGAAGGAAAGCTCCTCAAAGATCTCACAAGAGATTCACATAAACAGCAAATATGAGCAAAAAAGACTTAGAGAGGTTTGGATACAAAACCCTAATAAAAGGAGGCACAAGAGGCACTCTAATCTCTCTCTGCAAAAGTCCCAAAAACGTTCTAGGGTTTCTTTTATATATATAAGAGTTTTACTTGAACCCCAAGACATTTAAATAGAGTTTGGGCTGAACTGGAACTCTGCAGAAAAATAAATCTGTACGTGGTTCGATCGATCGAGTCTAATTTTCGATCGATCGAGACTTACAGATTTAGTCCAATAAATTCTGCAATCACTCGATTCCAATTTTACAAATAAACATACTTTGAGCAAGCCTAAACCTAGACTAAATGTTTTGATCATGGTTTGCCAACAAAATACAAATTGAAGTTCTAATACATTAATTCCTAATTTCTTAGAACCCAACAAGGATTACTGGCTAAAAGACAATCTAAGCTTAGTTGAAATCCCTTAGTTCCAAAAAAAGCATAAAGTGCGGACATCACCTAATTCTTGATAAATGTTTCGGAGTTTAAATGTTAGTGACCATAGAACATGTCTGACATACTGGCTTATTTTCATGCATGTCAAACTATTAGTCCCCACTGTCTCACAGCCACATAAACAGCAGTAAACAGCCACATAAACAGCTACCAGACTTCGGGCAGCCAAAGAAACACCCTTAAAACAGAATTAAACAGACTTAAAACAGATACCAGCAGGCAAATAATTATCAGAAAAAATTAAACAGAAGTATAAAACTGAAAACAAACTTAAAACAGCCAAGGAAACAGCCTTAAAACATAATTAATCAGACACCAGCAGGCAAATAACTAACAAAAAAAATTAAACAGAAGTATTCCCGTATAACATATGAGACAACCTTGAAGACAACATTGTTCAGAAATTATTCCCGTAGATGAAATGAACATAAGCAAAATAAGTTCGCAACAAGACACAAGTGTAGAAGATATGATATCAAACATAGAAAATACATAAGTTTTTAATACATAAGTTTTTAATATAAGCAATAATATAAGTGGCACAACCTACTACCAATTGATCAAGTTGGAACAATACATCATCTACATGTTCCAAACCTACGCTTAAAATAAGCTACTACCAAAATAAAGTCGAAACAAAATATCATCTACATATGCCAAACCCTAACCCTAAAATAATTTACTACCAAAATAAGGTTACGACAAGACATCATCTCCTTCGGTCAAACCCAACTATTTACTCTAATTTTTGTCTTGCAAGGATTTGATCCTTGAAATTTTCAAAATAAAGTCTTTCTTTTTCATTCATGCCACTTGTATCCATGGTCATTATTCTTCCCTCCTCCCTAGTAGTTTCAAGACGAAGCCTTTCCTTTTCAATATCAGCTCTTTGTGCATCCACTCGAACCCTATCTGCTTTGATGTGAAGAGCCTCTTTGTCTTGTTCATGTGATTCCTGAATATATTGCAATTTTTTCGCCAAATAATTCTCAAAACCCTTATCACCATCTGTTCTCTTTCGCTTAGTCTTTTCAGCTTTTCTACCAATAATTGGTCTCTCTAGCACCATTGTGTCACCATCATTCATTATTACCAACTTGATCAATTGAACTTGGACTTTGAGGGAGCCCTTTTGATATTTCCTTAGGCACACTTTACTTTGGTTGGTTCTTCAACACAATCCAACAATGTTCAAATGCAAAAGCTGTTTTTTTGCCGGGTGATGAAGCTTTATATAGATCCTTTGCATCTTCCAACTAATTTTTTTTTTAAATAAAATAATTAGTGTCTTGAAACTATTCTGAAATTAATATTGTGACACTATTACAATATAATTTATACCTTCATTTCGTCAGTCGCACCACTTTGATTTTGCGCTTCAACTTTAGCCATAAACCCAGCAAACTTACTTGTCTCCCTATTAATTGTTCCCCATCGACTTGATAGGAAAGAAGTAGAATGTGTGGTTTCGTAAGTATTGTTCTCGCAAAAGTATTGCCAAATTTTCTCCCAAAAATTTTCAGCCCTTTGGTCAATACAATGCACAGCATCCATGCTAATGTTAAGCCATGTAGAGATGAGGAGGTTGTCCTCATCTACACTGAAATTGCCACCACGTTTTGTCGGATTAGAGGTGACAATTTCAACTTTCGGTAAAAACTCTTGGATGAGCATTGAAGTATTTTGAGACCCACTTAAAAATGGTGCCACAAAATTGAAATCCCCTTGTAAGATATTAGCATATCGTGATATGTCTTCTTGTAGATTCATCCCTTTCAAATAGGGAACTTAAAACAGTTAGTATATGAAATCAGTTAGTATATGAAGTCAATTCTTATTTGTATCTTTACAATCAGTATAAGCTAATCATAATATTTTGGTGGTAGATTTTCATGTATAGCAACATCCTACAATATATGTTGACAACTCCTAATCAAAACAATATATGCAGACAGTTCCTAATCAATATATTTCTACTATATATACTACAATAATTTTTTGTTACAGAAATACTAGCCCTTACACAGCCAAATATTAATAGAATACAGCAGCAAATATAACTCAAAATATACTTTGCATAATATATCTACAAACATAGCTCATACATAGCCAACATGTACAAATAGAAATCAAATAAACACCATAGAGTTGAACACAACAAAAACCACTGATAGAACCTTTGCATACAACATATTAATTTGTTGAAGAAAAAATCGCTAAACGAGAACACCGATTATCTAATAAAATTGGGATTTTGGTCGAAAGGAATAAAATAATTACTGTTATAGATCCATTAACCTTTGCAAGGAGGAGTGGTTGAATGATTTGTGAGGAAAAAAAAAAACTTATCAAAGAACGGTTTTAGAGAGGGGTACATTGAAGTTGAACCTGAGCAAACTTTCTAAAGATGCTAATCCCGTGACAGAGAGCAAAAAGCCCTCGTGATAAAGCTGAATCCCACCTCTGCAAACATCAACAACAATTTTTTGATCAAAACCCAAACACAAACACAAGCTGAATCCTCCTTTTTCTTGCAGAGAGAGAAAAGAAACACAAACACAAAAACTCGAATACATTGATCAAAACCCACCTAGTATATTACTTTGATTTTGATTTTGATTTGATTTTTCACGAAGTGTTACGGTCAGTACCAAGCTTGCTCTCGGGATAGCCTAACCTCCTCCACTAATCCGATAAGAGACCGATTAATCACCGAGAGGGCACAAAACCCCCAACACCGATGGAGCTTCGTTTTGAGATTTTGCAAACAAAATCTTAACCCAAACCCAAAAACCCTTGAGAATCTCGGTTTGAAGAGAGAGAGAGATAGAGTGAAGAGTTAAATGGGTATAGCAATCTAAAGTGTTAGGTTTATGAGATGAGTAAATCGGCAAAGGGATTTGGAGATGGGTGAGGGTGAATTGATAGAGACATTCGGAGAGAAAGAGAGAGGCTTTGTGAGAGGCTTCACCGATGGTGAGAGAGAGAGATGAGAGACCGTGTGAATGAGAGAGAAGAGAGAGGCTTAAAGCTTCAGCGATGGAGAGAGAGAGATGAGAGACTGTGTCGTTTGAATGAGAGAGAAAACCTGATATTTAAAGTAAAATATTATATTTTGTTTTACAATTGAGCTATAGTGCAATTCTATATTTAGAATCGCACTATAGCACAATTGCAAATTTTTTTGCAATAGTAGCTTTTTACAAGTCCAGATGAAGAGGTTGTTTTGTGCTTTTATACTAAATTGAACCAACATATGGCATATACCATTTCCAATGTGAATGCTCTAAGTTAAAAAATATAACCTTTTCTAGCCTTTCTCATGCACGTAACTTTAATACTAATTTATTATTGTTCCCCAAAAAAGATTGGTGAGCCACAATTCACAACTCTCTCTAATGTACTATTAAGATAATATGATGAGACCATAGGGCTAAGATGATGTGAACATTTAAAGGAGGTGCTGGGAAGTTCCAGTGACTGCAACTTCCTTGCATGCTAATTCATAATACATTCACAGACTCATTCAAAAAAAATCAAATTCATCACATAGTTCAACAAGTCTGTTCCCACAAAGCCATTACCACATAGACCAAGAACACAAGTAGTTGATGAACTTATACTCCACCATGACCAAAATTCAAAACACAACCTTTGAGCATGCTGTTGAGAGTACTTGAGAGTGATCAGCGGCAAGGTCACAACTTAGCTTGTGTTTGGATTAGTTTTTCTCTGATTTGTTGATTTTCTGAAAATAGGTAAAAGTATAATAGTACCATTAAAAAGAAATTGAGACTTTAAAAAACTGTACATTAGTAAATAAGCTAATAAACTAAAGGAAAAAGTTAATCCAGATTCACATTTAACATCATTTTAAACCACCTAAAACTAAAAGGCATTTTAAGAATTACCAAATTTGAGAAATAGCCTCTGATCATTGTGTTCCAAGACACTCAGGCTTTCGTCAAACACCTACTTGCCAAGTGAGGAACTGAATTAGTAACTAAATTTTAACTACATGTTGACTACTGGCTAAGCTGTAAGACAGTACGAGATAAGGTTTGAGGCTTTGCTAAGACTTGTTAACGTGGTAATCCCTCTGAATTTACCTTTGATTCTGCACATGTTTTCAACAAATGTTTATAACTTTATATCCTTTTTTTAAACACCAGATTTTATGATACAAGATTCTCAAAAAGATTTTATGATACAAGGCTCCAAGCATTCAGGATTGGGCCATTTGGGTTCGGAAATTGGAGTAGTGGGCCAATTAAAATGAATCCATAAAAGCTAGCCTAATGAGCATTAGCTCAAGACTCACATGTCCAAATGTCCAATTAATTATATCAGCAATTCAATCGAGTTTACGCAACCAAAAAAAAAAAAAAATCACTATAAAATTAGGACAGTGCTTGCTTAAATGAGAGTTGAATAAAAGAGCATGATCATTACTCCTTCTGATGATTATCCAATAAGAGTTTTTCCTTTAAATTTTTAACTAAGAATTTATTTACTAGGAATAAGCATTGGCAAGAATAACTTGATTAACAATTATAAATGATGCTGTGTAGTTGAGAGAAAGAAAGAGAGGGATTATTAAAATCAGATAATGAAAGAAAGAAGATTAAAATTGAAGGGCATATGAGATCTAAATTTGAGGAGTTGGCTTGTTCCAATGTTGACAGAATTTGTGCAAGTTGGGTCACAAAATTTGTTTAAGCTGAAACTCTAGTAGGGCTAAATTTATAATGCTCTATTGCAAGTGCTTCAATAGACATGAAATTTAGGAAGAATGAAATTATCAAATAGCTAGGACCTCATTGAGTAGGCATTTTTAGGGGGTTCAATGATATTAGATAAAGTTGTCATCTTACACTAATTCAATTACTTAACTGAAACATACATGCTTGGGTAATTATCAACCAATAATTCTTGTTGTATGGAAGAATTTTACTAAAACTGTGACTATTTTAAGTTCTTGCAGTCTAGGAAGGTGAAATAGTATTATAGACAGTTAAGGCTCCCGCCTCCCGCTAATAAAAACTGAGAGAATTAACTACCAAACAAAAAAACAAAAAAAATCATTTTGCATGAACAGAGGACATAAACTTAAAAGAGTAATATTGGAGATTCTACAATTATGTTTTACAATTTGATACCAATTAGAAAAATGAATTTAGATATTTATTTTTTATATTATTAAAGTTTTTATTAATCACATTCATTGTGTAGTAAAATTTGAAGTAGTTTTTGCATTTTCCTACTCAAAATAAAAACCAAATATGAAAGTATTCTCAAGCAACAAATCTATATTACTATAGCTTTTGAGTGAAATTTTTGGTGTGTCTTTATGTTAGAACTTAAAACTTGTTCCCTTTCTCTCGTATGCAAAAAAAAAAAAAGAGGCAACAAATCTATAATAGGAAAAAATTGCAAACATGAATTTTAAAATACCTTCATCACCATTACATTTTTCAATTCACCAATCTGACTCATGTACTATCTTCACCGTCATATCCCCAGACAGGAATACGCAGAACCTGGAAAAAGGAAAAAAATCAAGAAAAGGGTTCATTTTTCCAACTTTAGAATTTTCATTAAATATTAAAACCTATAAATTGAACAAAACACTGACAAGATAACCATAAATAAATTAAATGGTCTGAACAGCTTTATTAGATAAAATGAACCTCTTGCATGAGAAATCAGGACTTGCAATTAATCAGTAATCAGGATTTGATCAGAAAGATGGTAACTTACAAAAAAATTCAGAGGAAAAGACTATTAGCCTTGCATAGATTTGTCAAAGCCACCACTTTCACTAAGATTCCTCACAATTATGTTTGGTAACTGTTTTTTTTCCTTATTTTCTGTTTTCCAAAACACTTTTCTATTTTTGAGACTAAAAAACTTGTTTATAAACCTAAAATGGACAAAAAACAAAAACTGTTTTCAAAACTCAGTTTGTGAAGGAAACTGAAAACATGCAAAATTTTGTTTTCAATTTCTAATTTTCAAAAGTCAATGAAAACATGTATTTAATTTAATGAATCTATCTCATTTAATGAGTTAGCATTAGAGTTCAAATCCTAGTAACAAATTATTTTAGTATTTTCTATTTTTTTCTTCAAAAAACTATTTTTTTTAATTTCAACTTACCAAACATGTTTTTTATTTCAAAAATACAAGAAAATTTTTTTTTCTTTATATTCCCAAAAACAAGTTTTTGAAAACAGAAAACAAAAACTGTTACTAAACATAACCTAAATATTTTTCCAACAAGTTCTTCAATGACTCTTGATTCATGCCCGTATATAAAATAGAACAAAAATTTTGTGGAGTTAGCACAAGCTATAAAGAGATGAAAGGTTTAGAAAATGTAATATGTTGACATTCATTTACTTTTTTCTTTTAATTAAAAAAAAAGGAACTCTAAGTTCCATGATAAGAAAAAATATATATAATATATACACCAAATAAAATCTATACTACATAATTGAGCTTTTGGCCTAACCATTTGCCTATTTAATTTTATCTTTGATTATGAAAGCTGTATTGGAGAAAATATAAACCAATGTCAGTGGGGTGGAAAAACAAAACAGAGCACAAAATAGGGAAAGACCGAAAGAGACAGTCATCATGGGTCACAAGACGATCTGCTTAGTGGTCTTGGTTAGGATTGGATTCAAACTTCAAAGTACTAACAATCTTTTAAATCTGAAATTTACATAATCCACAAATTCCGGTAGAGGGTAATTTTGCCCAAAAAATTACTATCAGGGCTTAAGCCATGGTTGTTTTGGGCCTTTAGGCGTGGTGATCTTGTTTGAATTATATGATGAATAGGTTGGGATTTTGTGATTAAACTCATCACATTAAATTATTCAATTTTAAAGCCAGTGATAGACTCATAGAAGACATCGTTTATTTTTAGGATTTGCATGATCCAATCAAGGGTTATAGTGCAAGGTGAAATAATATGTTTAGTTAGGAGTGTACATGATTCAATGATTCAAGTTGTTTTAGGTTTTGGATATTGTTAAACCAAAGGTGGCTTCATTGGGGTCGTAAAATCTCCAACCTAACCTAACTCACAGGGATCATGCCTAATAAAATATTTGGATTTTCTTTCAATTATTTAAGCATATTAATTGGGCTTAATATTCTAATTTAATAATATAAAAAAAGGTATCAAAATAATGAAATATATGTATGTACACATATATGCTTAACATAATTGGGTTGGATTACTCAGTTGAAAATTTTTTCCAACACAATCTGATCTAAACTAAGTTAAATGCATCATTCCAATCGTGTATTTTTTTTAGATTAAAAAAAATAAACAATATTATTCCAAAAGAAATTCTTACTTGTCCCGTAAATCCCATCCAGTGATACTAACAACTTGTGTCAAAGCATCTCTCCATGTGTACACATCCCCCATGTTATCTTTGAAACGCTCTTCATATTTAACAAATGCATCTGCAAAAGTCTCCCTTTGATGCCGCACATCACTAGGATCCACATAGTGGAAAACAAGTAATACTATTAGTCCAGTCTTTTTTATGCATTCAACAATCTTTACAAGTTCATTCCATCAAGCACCAACTCAATGACGCATAGTCTTTTGAGAGAATGACGACAACAAATCTTGATTCTTCTATTGCTTTCAAGAGCTCTGGGGCAATGAATGTTCCTCGCTTGATTTTCTCATTGTCCCTATATGTGAATATGTCTTTTTGTTCCAAAGCAGTATATAAATGGTTTGTAAAATTGTTGCAGGTGTCACCTCTAAAGCTAAGAAAGACGTCGTACGTCCATCCAAGCATAGAAGAAGATGGAAAAGATGAGGAGGCGTTTTCTGTGCCCATTAAAGCCATTCGAACTGTAATCTAAATTCTTGTGTGGATATGTATCAAAAGAATTGATGTGGGATTTTAAGAAGTGGAAAAGAACTGAAGGACAGTGAATGAAATGAAGGAGATGGATGTGCTTGAGTTTTATGGATTTAGGAAATTAGAGCAGTGATTGAAATGCTCAAAAAGCCTATAAAACTTAATTACGCCGGATTCAGTTTCTATTGTGTCATTTTAAATAGAATGGGCATTGGAGTGGGTGTAAGTGAGAGAAGGACGGACATTCAAGTCATCGATCTGCTTAGACATGGCAAAACAGGTCAGAATTTTCTGACCCGACCCGACCTGACCCTAAAAATACCAGACCCGAACCCGATTTTTTTGACCCGAAACAAAAACGGGTTGACCCGTGACCCGACCCGTGTTTTTTGTGGGTCAACCCGACCCAACCCCCAACCCGACCCGAACCCGAACCATTTTTTTGAAACTTTTTTTTTTGGGTAAAAAAATAGTAAAACTAAGACAATATTGGTTTAATTGTTTATTGTGAACTTTAAGTAAACAATTAATACATTTACATAACTGCATGCAAATTAATTGAAAGATAAATGGTTAAACATTCTGTAATGGGTGAAGATTTTTAGATATCAAATAGTAAAGTACATGCCAAGATAATCTAGTTACAGTAGAGTTAAAAATATAGACTTAAAATTGTAGACATGTGTGAGAAACATTCACAAGTGTAAAAATAGCGAAACTAAAGTATCAAATTAGCATAAATTATTAATACTTAGACATATTTTTTAATAATTTATGTCCAAAATAAACGGTTTTTCAAAATAAATTATGATATTTCCTAGAATATGTGTTGCTTAACAATGATATAATATTCATAAAAGAGACCATGTATAAATAAGTAAGCAATCAAACTTTAAAGTATATCTCAAGTTGAAATAGAGTGTTAACCACAATTGATAATTGATTATAAAATTAATTTTCAAAATTGTAAATTTCTTATATGTTTTTATTCTTTATCAAATGAGTTATCCAATAAATCATTTGTAATTTTGTTTTATATTTTGGAATGTTAATATTATGTAGAAATAAAACTTGTGTATTTGTTTTACTCATCTTTTTGTTATTTTGTTTTAGATAGCAATATTAGGATTTGTATAATTTTAAAATTATTGAATAAGTATTAATAAGTTTGACTAAGTTCATTCTTGATATAAGTGGTGAATTCAAAATAATACATTTTATATCAAGTAATTTGTTGCATAACTTTCCAAATAGCAAATACATGTTGTTTTCTTTATAAAAATAAAAAAAAAAAAAAAATTCATGTGAAAAATACGAGTCAACCCGACCCGACCCGACCCGCGACCCGATTGACTCGAACCCGATTTTAACCCGCTTAAAATGACCCGTTTTTGACCCGTGACCTGTTTGACCCGCAACCCGATTGACTCGACCTGAACCCGACCCGACCCGCCCGTTTTGCCATGTCTGCTTGCAATCTAGTCAACGTACAATTCATTTTTTTAATACAGAGTAGGTGTGTGCAAATAACCCTCCCCCAGTCCCTCTCTTCCAGGTATCAAATAACGAAAAACAATCATATTGGACAACATTGGTTGTTAATTGTGTGATTTTTTTTTTTTTTAAATTTACTGTTCATGTACACTTTATATTATTGACTAAACAAATGTAGATAACATTGCACATATATCTGGACACGCTAAAGAATAGAAATCTTAGTTTTAAACAACAATGCTACACCTGCTTGCATGAAAAAAAAAATTTGGTTGAAGATTGTGATTAGTTTAATATCACTTTCACATGAGACCATAATTGACATTATTTTTATTATGCATAAATTACAATTTATCATCTTAGATGTTGTGAAATTTGTTATGATTTTAAACTTATTATTATTTAAATAGATGTGTGCATGAGTGTACAAGGGTCCCATATTAGGATACTCTTCATGTAAAATGGATTTTGTGGTTCATATTACAAATATAAAGGTTTGCCCCATGCCAATGGTGTACGCCGTTTGAATTCAAGAAATAAAATATTAACCGTGAAATACACTCTTTCCATTCCAAGTGAAATAGAGAGGATTATGTTCCCCTCTCCATTTTCCAGGTATCTTCATTGGTTGTTTATAAGGAGTATGCATGAGAGAGAGAGAGAGGGCTACATGTCAAAAACTCTTTTTCTAATAAGTGTGCGAAAGAGAGAGAGAGCATATCTTATTCCAAATCTCTTTGTATTTATCCTTGCTCTTTTATGATTCAAAGTAACGTCTAGTTGATCTGTATTTCTGTACTGACTGTACAGTTAGGAACAAAAAAGAATGAAAATTTAAAGCATATATACTTACTTGAAAAGGAATGAAACATTTCTCAAAAAGGAATAAAGTTTATCAAATCCAATCATATAGTGATTCAAATATACAATCAATTTTACCTTTGTATCGCCTTTCTTGCTGGGATTTTTTGTTCATCAACAAAATATGGACGTTTTTTTGTCCATAAGACAAGCCTCTTCCCATCTCCTCTCTTCCTCTTTGAGTTTTTTGTCCCGAGGTTGGAAATGGGCTATGCTTCGCCACGTCTATTTCTCAATAAATCATATTTATTGATTATGGTGATGAGCTCAGCTGCAGCATTGACATTGATGCGGACCCAGGTTTTCACTTTTATCCTCAATTATTAAAAAAAGAAAAAGAAAAAAAGAAGTCTATTTTGTGTTTGGGCTGTGAAGAATTGAGTTCATTTTTGGGTTTTTAGGGATTTATATACGAATGGATTAATTTAAATTTTGGTTTTTTTTATTTTTTATTAAAGTATACCTTTTTGCACTTAAAATTTGGGGTTGTTTTTATTCACTATGTTCTTAAATGGCGCTAATCACATTCATTGTTATACCAATTTATAAGCTTTTTTTATACGAATAATGTTATAGATACGAACTATTTTACAATATTTTTACAAAATATTGATGTGGCCAATCTTTTGTTGATTTTCATCTAAACCTACCATTAATATCACTTTTTTATTTATCAATAATCAATCATCACATTAGTAATTTGTAAAGTTTTTTGTAAAATAGTTTATATCTCTAGCATTATTCTTTTTATAGTAAAAATGATAGTAACTTTGGCATTTTCCTTGAATTTTAACCCATTGATTAAGAATTATTGAGATAAGGGATTTTTTTTCTGTTAATTATATATATATATATATATAGACACACACACAAACTCATCTTGTTCATATTTCATTCACATTAAATTGAGTGGAAAAAGAGTTGTATTTAATTCATCATTGTGTCATTGATACTTGTTGTGTTGTAAGTCTTTCATAGTAAAAATGGTAGTTACTTAAAAACTTTTCAATTTTTTTGGTAATTATAAATTGTATTATTGTCACCATTACCAACAATAGTAGATGGAACTTCTTTAACCACCTGAAATTCAAAGATGCTTCAAGTTCAAGCATTGCGACAATGTTAAGCTTATCTCTCTCTCTCTCTCTCTCTCTTAAAAAAAAAATTTGTTTTGAATCATGTAGTTAATATTCCTCTTCGTGATTATCAATTTGCTATCACCAAGAAAGCATTATTTTCAAATACATTGGTAGCATTGCCGATGGGGCTTGGGAAGGCAGCCTATTGATGCAGTCGTCTGTTGATGATGCAAAAAGAAAGCACCATTTAATCCATATGATAACTTTTGCTGAATTTTAAATAGTTTTTCATAAAATTAATAATTAGTAAACTTCTTAGTGAGAAGCTAATTTTTAGAAACTTGCCATCCGATACCTTCAAAAGAAGCAAACTTTCCTAGTTCTATTTTTTGAATGAATTGACTGAAATGGACTAACGTGGAATGAATAGACGGAAGTGGTCCAAATGGACCAAAGTAAACACAAATGGACATAGGACCTAAGTTGACCGAATATAACTAAAGAGAACAAAATGGACCAAATAGGACTAAAATAGATCAAACTGGACAAAATAGACCAAATAGGACCAAGTGGAATGAATAAAGCCTAATAAGACTAAATAGGACTAAAGTAGACATAATGGATCGAGTAGGACCAAATAAGACGGAATGGACTGATTAGAACCGAATTGGAATGAATAGGACTAAAGTGGATAGAATGGATTGAATAGAACCAAAGTGGACTGGCTTAGACCGAGTAGAACAAAATAGGACCAAATTGGAATGAAGTGGACATCATGGTTGGAGTAGACCGAAGTGTGGACTAAATAGACCAAAGTGGACTGAATAAGATTGAGTGGCTGAATAGGACTGAATATTACCAAACTGGACATAATGGACCTAATAGAACTGAAGTGGACCGAATAAGACCGGATAGACCGATTAGGTCAGAAGTCCATTAATGGACCTAAAAGGACCAAAGTGGACCGAATAATACCAGTTAGAACAGAATAGGAGCAAACTGGACAGAATAATACCGAATAGGACCGAATTGCACAGAATAGACCGAATAGGACCAATTGGGATTGAATAAGATAGGTTAACAAAATAGGACCAAATTGGACCGAATAGAACAGAATAGGACCAAATTGGACTGAAGTGGACCGAATAGGAGCAAAGTGGACTGAATAAGACCTAAGTGGATCGAATAGGACCAAATTGGAAAGAATGGACCGAATATGACCAAATTGGACCGAATAGAACCGAGGTGGACCGAATTGGACTAAAGTGGATTGAAATGGACCTAACATGATCTTTAAAAAAAAAAAAAAAAACATGGGGGTTATTGAAGCTATATTTGTTAAACAACATGTAAGTGTGTGTGCATATTTTATCTGTTATCATGATAGGTTGTTCGGAGGTTGTGAATTGGATATGCCTTTCCTCAAATATTTCTCATTAAATTATATTTATTTACAAAAAAAAAAAAAATGTTTTAGAACAAAACTTAGATGTTATCATTTAGGTTTCCCAATTGAATTAAATCGTAGGATTATATTAACTAATGCTATGAAAATAATGTTATCTTCTCTATGGAAAATTAAATTTAATACTAAATTGAGATTTATATACTTAAATTTTGGGGTGATTTTGATTTTGTTTCCTAAAATTTTAAAATTTGGATTTATTTTCATTAATGAGATAGTCATTTAGTACTAGAAAAGTCTGTAATCTTTAAAAACGGTCCATACTTTTAAGTGTGTAAATTGTAATTCAATCTATAAATTCAACAATGTGTTTGTATTGGATTGTAAAAAGATGACCAAGATGAATAATTCTTACATGCTTCGAGAGCAATGCTCCCTCCTCTCATATGAGGGGTGGGCCCTATGGTAGACCCCACGCGTGAGGCCCACCCTTTATGTGAGAGAAGAGAGCATTGTTCCAACAGCACCTAAGTTTTTCCCGACTAAGAGAATTTACCTAAAAAAAGATAACTAAAAGATTTGGGCCAAGCCTTAAAACAAAAGCTCAATCAGTAGCTTGCCTCGTACTTCTCATTGCGCCCAAAAATTAAAAAAGTACCAAACGGTATAAAAACATTTTCAATCTTTCCCGCCACTCTCTCTCTCTCTCTCTCTCACACTAAACTCACCGTTTTAGCTTCTCACTTCTTCTCCCTCTCTCTCTTCAGCTTCCACAGTCCAATGACCTCAATCATCGAAGAAGACGACGACGTAAGTCCCATTCTCTCTCTCTCTTCAAAACTCACCGTTTCGTTTCGTTTCGTTTAATTTCTCACTCTCTCTCTCTCTCTGTGTTTAGGGTTTTGATTGGGAAGCAGCCGTTAGAGAAATCGACGTGGCTTGCGCCACCGCCACCGCCAATGCGAACACGAACACGAACACGAAGCCTTCAACTTCTACTTCTGAGCAATCTTCCCATTTTGCCCCTCCCGAAACTCCCAAATTCCAATCCTGCACTACTTCATACGCCAACACCAACACCAACACCAGCAACAAACAAGGTCGGCAATCCACGCTCGACAAGTTCGTATCCAAGTCGGGCCCACCGAGACCGCCACAGTATCATCGTCAAGCTCAGGATTTCGTCGAAATCGATCGAGATTGCTTCGACGGTGGCGATGAGCTCAGCTGCGGCATTGACATTGATGCTCACGCAGCTCAAACTTGGATTTACCCAGGTTTTCACTTTTTATCCTCAATTTTTGGGTTTTTAGGGATATTTGAACAAATGGGTAATTCAAAGTTTCGGTCTTTTTTTTTTTTATATACTAAATTGTACCTTTTGCCCTTAAAATTTGGAGTTGTTTTCATTTTGCGGTTTTATGTTTCAAAATTTTCATTTTGGCCTATCATGTTTCATTATATTTTCGTATTGGTTCACCATTCATATTTAACTATTTCATGAAAATAGTAGCTATAATTTAGAAGGCTAGAATTTTAATTGTTTTAGAAGTGGATTGCGAGACCAATATGAAAACAGAATCAAACATGAAGGGTTAAAATGAAAATCTTGAAATGTTAAGGGTCAAAACGAAAACAACCCGAAACTTAAGAGCAATATGTATAGGATAATACAAAATAGTTCCGTAATTGTGAAAGTGGATATGCTTCAATATAAATAAACTTTTAGTCCTTGTTATGTTAATGGTGGTTCCATGTGTCGATAACTATTTTAGTAATTCCGTTTAGTTTTCTTGTAATAGTTTATTATGAGTGATGCTAGGGATACTACAAATTTCATTAGATAATCCTTACTGATCGATGTGTCACTAAAGGCAAAAATGTAACTTAAAAATTTATTCACTATGTTCTGGAATGGTGCCAATCATGTTCATTGTAATGACATTGAGACTTGTTTATAAGCTTTTTTTGTAGTAATTGTAACTATGAAATTTTCCTTGAGTTTTAACCCATATTTCATACACATAAATTGAGTGGAAAAAGAGTTGTCTATGATACTTGTTGTGTTAAAGTCTTTTATAGTAAAAGTGGAGGAACTTTAGCGCTTTTCATTTTTTTTTTTTTTTTGGTTATTACAAATTGTATTATTGTCACCATTACCAACATTTGTCACCTGAAATTCACAGATGCTTCAAGTTCAAGCATTGCAACAACAAGCTTATCTGTCTCTCTCTCTCTCTCTTAAAAAAATTGTTTTGAATCATGCAGTTAATATTCCTCTTCGTGATTATCAATTTGCTATCACCAAGAAAGCATTATTTTCAAATACATTGGTGGCATTGCCGACAGGGCTTGGGAAGACGCTTATTGCTGCAGTCGTTATGTTTAACTACTTCAGATGGTTTCCTGATGGTAATATACTCTTTAATATTATGTAGCGCAAACAACATTCAAGTTCAGGTTGAATTTATTTGTTCTCTAATGAGTTAATATTTTACTATAAGTTGTCTGATGATGATGCACAAAGAAAGCACCATTTTTGAGTCATATGATAACTTTTGTTGAATTTTAAATGGTTTTTCATAAAATTAATAATTAGTAAACTTCTTAGTGAAACTAATTTTTAGAAACTTGCCATCTGATACCTTCTAAAAGAAGCAAAATTTCCTGGTTCTAATTGTCAAATTAATTTCAAAGGCCATATTCTCGTTGAATCTACCTCTCAAACATTGTGTTTCTGTTTCTTGGTTTGGTTTAAGAAAAACAACTTTTGTTCTAGGACATCTTTTTGCACCAATTTTATTTTAGAAGTTGATTTTCTTTCTCTCCTCAATGTTTGGAAGATTGCCTCTGAGAAACTATTTGGTATGATAGAAACACTATTCCAAAAGTCTCATTGTAAATTTTGGAAGGATCTAAATAGATTTTTGTCGGAGCTCTTGGCTGTTAAGGAAAACCCAAATGGACTATGCAAGCAGTGTTATGTGGCATCTTCACTTCTTGCCCCATCATATTCATATTTAACACTTGGGGCTATATGTACACTCCATCACTTTCTACAAGTTTCTTTGATGATATTCCATATATTAATTAACATATAGCCAATGAGATATAGTTCAATTGGCACTTCCTTCTCCATAATAATTGGATGAAGGGTAAGGTCGTGGGTTTTAGACCCATTGGGTGCATGTGTAACTTATTTGTAAAAAAATTTAATTAACATTTAGCTGGCAATGCTTTGTTAAATAAAAGAGAGGTCAGTGGGTCACCATCCTCCAAACTTGGTCAAATCGGATTCCAGTTGAGCAATTGAAATATCGGGCCACATATGTGGCCATGATTTTTTTTTTTTCTTGTTTAATTGCCTCTTTTTATTTCTTTTGCAAAGCATATGGGAAAATATTTTTTAATTACTTACATGAAGCACATCTATCCGCTTCCTTGTGTTTTAATTTTTTATTTTGGAAGCTTAACTTCTGAAACATTGACATCTATGCTTGGCTTGATCTTCCCATGGCAGGAAAAATAGTCTTTGCCGCTCCTTCTCGACCTCTTGTCATGCAACAGATTGAAGCATGCCATAATATTGTGGGAATTCCTCAAGTAAGATGCTCTCTTCAGTCATCAATGTGGTGATATGCTCAATTTTTTGCCTCTTAATGGATTTTTTTTTTTATTAAAAAAGAAGAAAAGTCATTTACATATTTTTTTCAAAAAAAAAAAAAAAGAAGTCATTTACATGTTTTGGGAAGACATAAATCAAACTTATTGCAGGAATGGACAATTGATATGACGGGTCAGATAAGTCCTACAAAAAGAGCAGGCTTTTGGAAAACAAAAAGAGTTTTCTTTGTTACTCCACAAGTGCTGGAAAAGGATATTCAGTCTGGTGAATCTTTGAACCACAGCTTAATATTTTTTGGGTGGCTGAATTGTTATGATTAATTGTGACATTGAACTAACATGGGAAGGTATTTTCTGCATGTAATCTGAATTGAGTTAGTGGCATAAAGACTTCCATAATCATAGGAAGTACTAAAAGAAGTTTTGGTTGGAAGGAGTGATTCACAGTTTATGGAGATGTTATTTTTCTATTTTTAAATGTGTACAACTTTTGGAGAATATTAAGTAACGTATTGAGTTTCAATATTTCAGGGGAGATGTTTATCCTGTCAAATCTAGAGTATAATGGAAACAAATCCCTTGGAAGTTGGAATAACAATAAGTAATATTAAGGCAAAGAGGGAAACATTGTGATTGAAATTTCCTTCTGTGCAGGTCTAGCCATATAAATTTCTATGGTATTAATTTAGGTTAAAATTCAAGAGGGATTTAGTTGTTAATAACTATAGCTACCAGAGTATTATCTTATATTATTTCTTCTTGTCTATAATTTTATTTTGGAATTGCTCAGCCTTGGTGTAAATTGAGAAAATCAACAATTGGAGTGTAAATTAATTTCACTCTTGTTTGTACCACTATAGCTTTAATTGAATGATTAATTATTTGCACTTGAACTTACAGCTTCTCAAATTAATATTTTTGCCTTTTGTTTTTGGTTAAATTTTTTATCCCAACCCTTTCTAAGTTCAGCATGATGCTTTTAAACAGCCGCCCCCCCCCCCCACCCCACCCCCCAAAAAAAAGAAAAGAAAAGAAAGGAAAACTTGTATTTTGAGACCCCAATTATTTCATGTGATACTTTTCTGTTCTATCTTCCATTATTGATTTACTCATGAAGTAATTTGTCCCAGGTACATGCTTGGTGAAATACTTGGTGTGTTTGGTGATTGATGAAGCTCATCGAGCAATGGGAAATTATTCTTATTGTGTTGCAGTTCGTGAGGTTTGCGTTTCCTTTTCTTTATTCCAAATATTTATTTTATTTTAAATCTTCCAGTATACTGGCTTTACTCAAGCATGTGTTTTTGGATACAATAACTGGTTTGAGATACTAACGATACTCCAAAATTTTAGTTAATGGCTGTACCAGTGCAACTGAGAATACTAGCTTTGACGGCAACACCAGGATGTAAGTTGCTCACATCTACTTTGGTTCTGTAAAGTTTCTAAAACATTTTAGATCCTTATGCTAAATGCAATTAATCAGCAAAGCAGCAGACCATCCAGCAAATTATTGATAACTTATGTATCTCAACTCTTGAATATCGTAATGAAAGTGATAATGACGTTAGCCCATATGTGCACAACAGAAAGATAGAGTTGATTCAGGTATGCACTATTTTTCCTCTTGTGGTATGTAGCCTTTCTTCTTAATAACCATGTGTTTCTTTGTGCATGGATATCCCATTTTGGTTGCTATGTTACTAGGTTGCAATGGGGCAAGATGCGGTAGAAGTTAATAATAAGCTCTCTGAAGTAATACGTCCAATTGTAGCCAGGCTTTGCGCTGTTGGAATTCTCAATAGAGACTATCAAACTGTATGGTTTCGTATACATTAAATTCTTTTAATTTTGAAAGTCTACTCTGCAAGGTCTAATTGTTTGTTTTGCATTGCTTCATTTGAGTATGCCATTTGAACCTTATAATATGTTCTGTTCCAAGTTCTGATGAAGTTCCAGGTGTATGATTTTTCTTGGCAATTGAGTTTTTATGAAAAATTTACACCTTGGTTATGTAACAAGGAGACTCCTGTTTTACCTTTTGGGCTTCATCTAGTGCTTTTAGACTAACTCAGGTAGTGGCAACCTTGTTAGAGATTTAGGGTTTGGATACCAACACCTGTTAATTTTACCTATAGCAGCTTCTTTGGAATTCAGGAGCTCAATTAAAATCAGTAAACCTTAAATGATCAGTCAGTCGAAGATGGAATCCTTGAAAGGAACAAATTTAAGAGGCACATGTTCTTGCTCATATACCAAAAAAAAAAAAAATCCTCTTTTCATCCTGGTCAGAATTTTTTATGAGCTCAAAGGCCTTTGTTGTGCAACTTTTAAATCGATCCTTGGTAAGATTTCCATTAATTGTTGGAGTACATTGATACTGTTATTGCATACCCAAGGTGCTGATGCTTTCATTACATCTTTAAATACATAGGGAGATTAAGTAGCTATCTTACAAATTTTATTCAGGATTCAGATGCAATTCTCCCGATTTGGTGAAAAACTAATTATAATTTATTTAGCTCTGGGACAATATTCCTGGTCAAGAAGCTGCTATTACAAATTGATGGGAGTATTTTTTTTGTCCCCTTAGAATATAATGGTCTCATTTTAAATTACATAGCTTTTGATGGAAATAATCTGTTATCATGATAGATATATATATGTGTGTGTGTGTGTGTGTGTGTGTTATCAAGTCATCGGAAAAAGTGGTGCTGTCAAATGATTCTACACCATTCTTATAGGGATTGCTCCTTAACAGAAATGCATATGTGATCATGTATTTCTATTGTTAATAGAACAAAGAGATTTCTATTTTATAAATGTCTAATTGCTAGCACCTGGGTGTTTTAGTGAGTTCAACACATCTCTGTTGTCATATATTAACTTTATTCTTCAAATGAACTGCATTGTGACCTGAGATGAAATTTGGTAAATTTCTCAGCTGTAGTTTTAAATTGTAAATTTTAGCTGTGACAGTTTTGCACCCTACTTCCATTTGATATCTTGTTAATCCTTAATAATACCATCACATTCTGTTCAGTTTCTTACTCATTTCTCTCTGTCTCTCTCTTTGGTGATTGGCAGTTGAGCCCATGTGAGTTACTTAACCTGAGGGATAAATTTCGTCAGGCACCCCCTCCAAATCTTCCCCGTATTAAGTACAATGAAGTGGAAGGATATTTTGGAGTTCTTATTACTCTCTACCATATTCGTAAGCTACTCTCAAGCCATGGGATAAGACCAGCATATGAAATGCTTGAAGAAAAGTTGAAACAGGGGTATGTTCTTGTGCACCCTTTATTTTTGCACTGACTTGACAAGTTGACACATGATCTTTGAAATCGTGCCTGCTTGCCCTTCATGCTTGTTATGAACTTGTTAATCTATTTCACAGAACCCTGTCCAATGAATTGTTGGTTAAAATATTTTATTGCTAAAGAACATGGTTTCAATCTTGAATTCAACTGCCAAAACCCTTGTCTGAGCTCTACAAGTAGTCTTGTATCCAGGGGCAGAGGTAGGGGGGAGGGGCAGGATGGCCCCGACATTCACTCCCTCCCTCATGTGTTTGTAAATTAAAAATATTAAAAGAGTCTTTTATTTAAAATATCTACTATTTCGCATTGATCTTATATATTTATGTATTTATTTATTTACGTTTATCTCTATTGTAAGTTGTATGTTCTAGATCTCTTTTAAAACTAATAGTTATCATTTGTCATTTTGAGATTATTGATGTCATTATAAATTCTTACTTGTGTCATATGACTTATCAATTTTTTAGACATAAAACCATTTAATTATAATGCTATAGACTATAGTTACAACATCATGTTCACATATTTTTTACTATTTATTTTTTAAAAAATGCAGATATCAACAAAAATGAGACTAGGGATTCATTAAGATTTGTGAAAAAAATATTTATGACAACAATATTGCTTATAGTTTGTGAAAGGTGATGGTTGATCGCTACTTAGCAAGCTAGATAAATTAACATAGCGTTGTTTAATTTCACATTTGTATGATATAACATGGAGTTGAATCAGTTTGTGAAATTTTACTTACCTTGATGCTAGCTTGTGAATTGCAAAATAGATTATCCTTCAGATAAAATGCTGGCTTTAAAAAGTTCCACACCACTATATAACATTGGTCCCCTTGAAAAAAATTTCTGGCTTTGCCACTACCTATACCCAAGGTCAGAGTTCCAAATGAATAGAACATTTATTCAAAAAACAGAACAGGTTTTTCAAGTTAAAGGCTGATATCCTCCATTATCCAATAACAGATTGATTTGGATGGAGAATTGGTACAAAATAGTGTTTGAGTTGAAAGAATTTCACTAATTGGAGTTTCAGTTAGGTGGCAAAATTTTTTCCCCCTATTTAAATGGTGGTCATTGTATTAAATGCCGATGACATGGAGTTTGAAGCCATTCAGAACATGCTCTCTTTTTATAAGTGCCACTCAGAACATTCTCTTTCAAGTTTAACATCAGTTTTAAGGTATTCAAGTTTAAATTTTTGCAGGTTTTTTGCGAGGTTTATGAGTAAAAATGAAGATATTCGGAAAGCAAAGCTCTTAATGCAGCAAAATCTGTCTCATGGTGCACCAAGTCCCAAATTGTCCAAAATGTTGGAAGTACTACTTGATCATTTCAGTATGTGACATGTTATCTTACTATTATAATTGAGATGATTTCGTTTCAATTTGTAAACTATAAATGTTGCTAATAATTGACATGTAGATATAATCATGTTTATATTCATAGGCAACCTTAAAACTCAAAATATGAGTGTGTTTGAAAGTTTTTCTATCCATTGGTAAATGAGACAACTATAAATGTGGTTGCAGAAACAAAGGATCCACAAAGCTCAAGGGTAATTATTTTCTCAAATTTTAGGGGAAGTGTCAGGTGAATGAGATATTTGATAGTCAACTCAGTTATGTTGCTCCCAGTCTATTGTGTATTTCTTAAATTTGATTTTAGTTTTTTTCTTGGTTACCATCACAATTATGCAAACATTCAGGGACATAATGGAAGCACTAGCGAATATTGGGGATTTAGTTAAAGCAACCCAGTTTATTGGCCAAAGCTCAGGTTTGTTGGTCTCTTCCTCTACTTATATTTTTGGGAAAATTTATTTGCTTGGTTTTCTAATTACTTTTCCTATTTCTTTTAAAGTTATTATCTTCCTGCACTTCAAGAATATTTCAATTTTGATTCCTAGAATGGATTATCATTATGGTAAGCAGGAAATATGATACGCTAATCTAATGAAAATATTTGTTATTTATGGTTGCTTATAGGAAAAGCATTGAAAGGCCAGTCACAAAAAGTTCAACAAGCTGTTTTGGAGGTAACTATGATAGTCTTTATTGATTTTCTCAGCTCTTTGCATCGGCTTACTTTGTTCTCCCTCAGAAATTTCGGGCTGGTGGATACAATGTCATTGTTGCCACATCAATTGGTGAAGAAGGCTTGGATATCATGGAAGTTGATCTTGTAATATGTTTTGATGCTAATGTCTCACCATTGAGAATGATTCAGCGCATGGGGAGAACCGGAAGAAAGCATGATGGACGAGTTGATATCCTTTTTGTATTTTGAATAATGCATTATATTGAGTTGGTTGGCGGTGAGAATAATATGAGCAATTTTTTCCTCCTACTAATTTCAGGTTTCAATATCTTTACAAGTTTCTAATGCCATTTCAAGTGATTCCTTGACAAGTATTACTAGTTTTAGCTTGTGAAGGGTCAGAATTGAAGGGTTACATGCGAAAGCAGGCAAACAGCAAGGCTGTTAGAAAGCACATGCGAAATGGGGGGATGCACAGCTTCAATTTTCATTCTAGTCCTAGGATGGTGAGATCTTTTAAAAAGATTTTTATTTTTTAAACTTCAAATTCTACAGTTTTGCTTTCTCGGCCTAAATTTTTTCCTATCATTATTTTAATTATTCTTTCTCAACCTATATATATTTTTCTCTTTTTTGGGTAGATTCCCCATGTTTACAAACCCGAAGTCCAATATGTTGAGCTGTCAATTGAACAATTTGTTCCTCGTGGAAAGAAAGTGAAAGATGATCATGCTATTCAGACATCTGTGTTTGAAGAAAAACTAACTGTTGCTGAAACTACTTTAATTGCCAAGTATTACCCTACCGGTGAAAATATATGGGCACCATCTCTTATTGCTTTTCCTCACTTCCAGACATTTCCTTCCAGAGTGCATAAAGTAATGCATGCGAATAGAACTGGGATGCTGATTGACATGATGCAACGTTTGCAAGGACTATCATTTTCTGGAGACAGTGAAGCCACTGTTGTTGAGGTTATAATTGAACTTTTTGTGCGTCAATTGTTTTCTTTTATAGCATTATACTGTCTTTTCTTATTCAACCATTTAATGGATCTAGGATGAAATCATTCTTGGAAAGACCTTGGTAGTTGATGCAGCTGAACAACACGACCCTGAAACAAAAGGTAATACCATCCTTGATAGCTCTGAAAGGCTTGAATATTTAAAAAAAAAAAAAAAACTGGGTATTCAGAAAGCGTTCTGTTGTTTTCTCACTTTGAAGGGACAGTTGAGATTCTATGTACTGAAGCACTAAGCGAAAAAATAAATTTTGTTGTACTAGCATATTATTCAAAAATAGTTGGGCTAGGTACATTTACTTATGTCATTTTTTTTTCAAGTCCCAATGCTAATGACATTCAAGCTACAGTTATGTACTTTCTTATTTATAGAGAGATGTGTATTTAACATTTATAATTGTGTATCTCTACAAATAGTTTCAAGGAACAAAAGTAAACGGCTTATATAAATGGATATATGTATGTAGGTATGTATATGTTTTCACTTTTCTTCGTCTCCCAACTCACAAATTATCCCCCCTGTTTATGTAAATAGATATATGCATTGTTCATTTTCGCAAGTGAAGTTGCACCCTGAGTCTGTAAGTCCTTTCAGCCAAGTTATGATGAAGGTTTTGAGCCTTGAAACTTTCAGCTTATATAGAGTGTGTTGTACATTTTTTTGAAACCCGGCCTCACAGTGGCTTTGGATTTTTACTGCTGTTCCTCTTGCTTTTGCCCCATGTTGTATTAGATAGTTATTTTCTACCTTTTTTGGGGTTGCAATGTTGAATGTTTAGGAGATGCATGCTATTATAGACCTCTATTTTATTATTATTTGACTTGAATCTTAAAATGTTGTGCAGGTTTGCTGGTTTCTGTTGATTCTCCAAGCATAAAGTCTCAAAGAGAAGTATTTGAAGTATCGCCTTGGCAGATCTTAAAAACGAAAGAGAAACACAGTGTGCCTGATTTTTGTGGCCAAGATCCTCCTTTGCACTCATACCTCTTTGGTTCAGATTATGTATCTGTTGATGCTTTTGGAAAGGTTTTAATTTTATCTGTCCCATTGCTTCCTTATAAAGTAGTGTCACATGCTAAGTGTACAACTGCAAGCAGTGCAAAGTTGTCAAATTATTTAAAGCAAGATTCTTGCCATTTGAGAACTTCAACTGAAGACAGCAAGGAACTGACTATGCAAGCTACTGCTGTTGGAGAAATAACTTCTCCGACAAGATGCATAAAGAATGAGACTCTGCCAAAATCTGGATTAGGTGATGCTGATGTCCAGCAAGAAAAGAAGTTGGATGGGATTGAGAATATTCCTGAAACACCAATTTTGAAGGGAAATCTGTCAAATGAAGGAGATAGGGGTGGTGAGATGCCTGATGCTACGGAAATCAAGGCACCCTTGGTTGTGGATGATGAATGCGGTAATGATTTCATAGATGTTGAGCTTAGTCCGCGACTGACAAATTTGATCAAAAGCGGTATTGTTCCAGAGTCCCCAATCAATGATAGAGGTCTGTATTTTTCCTCGAGAAACCTATTTCACTGTATCTAGAGTTTTGGGAATGTAAATTTTGCTTAGATTTGAAATGTGTGCAGGATAGAAAGTTTATGATGAAAGATTGGATTTTGCAGGCTTATTGAATGGTAAAAAGACAAATGAGTTTCTTGTTACAGACTTTGTTTCTCCTGCCCAGTTGCATACCACATCGATATTGAAGTCTCCAAGTCCAGAAAGAAATGGAACGGTTATTAGAAGAAATAGCTCTGTTTCTCCTATTAATAATGTGATTCATACTCCTGTATCTAAGTTGAACAATAATGTCCATATAAGAGGATGTACATCCACTGCTCCAGGCATTGAGGAAGCCCAAACTCCCTTTGCAAACTTGACAAACACTAGCTGTAGCAAAGATTGGCTTTTAAGTTCTGGAGAAAAGTCGGGAAGTATTGAACAGAGGCGCAAGCTTAAAAGGTTGCGTAAGGTTGGAGATTGTGGTAAAAGTAGGAATCTGAAAAGCGTCAAAGAAAATAGTGTTCCAATAGCAAACCTTGCCAGATTATTTTCTAGTCCTTTCCGAAATAAGTGTGTCAGAGGTATCTTGAATTCCAAGTCTAATGCATCTAATTGTCTGTACTTTCCAGTGTTGGAATTTGCTAATATTTCTAATGAGAATCTTTTCCCCTTAAATTCTGTTGTTTTAGCCAACCTTTTCAGTTGACTGGAGCCTGATTTATACTGGTTATGGTGTAGCAATATGTTTAGCAACCAAATTTTCTATTGAATTATATACCAGTACTCAATACTTGTTGCCTCAGGTAAAAAGAATCCAGTTATTGGTGGCAGAGCCTTCATTGAGGAGGAAGCTGAGTAAGTTCTTAATTAGATAGTGAATTAATATTACTTGTTTTATTGTATGCATAATTTCCAATTTAAAAACATTCCTCCTTTCCCTCCTCCCCCAACTTGAAATACTTGATTTAATATACCCATTCTAATTTCTATGTGATGTTTATTCTCAGGGTGTCTTCAGATGCTGATATATCTGATGATGAGGAAGATGAGCAGGACAATAATTCAAATGATAGTTTTATAGATGATGGGATCAATCCAACAGCAGCAAGTACGCAAGCTGAAAGTTGCAGAGTTGACATGATGGCAATCTACAGGTTCTCTCTCTCTCTCCATCTCCTTAAGAGCCTGAAGTTATATTAACACGCATGAGCATAAATTGTTTAAACAATCATGGTATGGAATACGCTACCATGTGATGGCATAAAATGTCCACCACCTTTTACTTTTCCTTTTAACAAAATCATCAATTATTTGATGAAGTGACATTTAAATGGAATTCTAATACTGGTCCTGTTTTATGGGAACCAGAAGTTTAATACTTTTATTTGTGACCAAGATTCTTACCACAAATTCTAATAACAAATCAATTTCCTGCAACAGGCGCTCTTTGCTCAGCCAGTCACCAATGCACAGGCGGCCTAATTGTTCTGCCACTTTAACTCCTGATTCTTTGGCTTCAATGGCCAGGATAAGTGAAAGTGGAAGTGGAATTTCCTCAGGCAAAACCTGTTACTCTCTCCAGACTCCTCAAACTGAATCTGCAAATGGGTTAGCTGGTAGATATTCAGATTCCTCCCAAATTTGCAGGATCTCCTCACAAGTTGTGCCTTGTACAACCAATGTTTCCTCAATAGGAAAACAGGAGATTGAAAGTCGAAAAAGGAAATTGAGTTTTCATCTATCTGAATCTATTCCTAAAATTAATCTAGAGCCAGAATTCATGCTCCAATCAGATGCTACTGGAAGAGATTCATTTCAGCATCACAACCAAAATGGGGATGCGAATGAGGATGCATTTTATGATGATCAGTTTTATGAAGGTCTAGACCTTGATGCAATGGAGGCACAGGCTACTTTGCTTTTCAAACAGAAATCTGATTTGTCAATAAAAAAGCAAGAGATAATTCCTCAATTACACGCACAGAATCCTAGTCTCATCAGTTCTCCATCATTTGATCTTGGGATATGACAGGCTTGAAACTAGTCTTGTAGAGGTTCAGAAAATAGAGATGGGTTGGCCATTACGAGTCACTTGTTCAACTTTTGCTACTAGGTTTTTTATCTTTTCTTCTTTTTTTGTTTCATAATTTTATAGAAGTGAAAGTGATTGAGGATGGAGAGGCTGGCAAGGTTCCAGTTCATATAGATGTAATTTATAATGTAGTAAGTTGTGTACAGTTCATGTAAAGGGGGAAAATTTATATAACACATATACATACATTATGTTGAAAATGTCTAAGAATTTTGTTGATTCTAGTACAGCTGGTTGACTACCAAGATTACTTGCTTGAGATTAACTCGGCATAGTAAGTGCATAGTAATCTGCTTCCGGGTAATTCTTTTTGTAAAATGGAGTTCTGTTCTTTTGGATGCAATTTGTTTGTTGAAATTTTTTTTATTGAAAATTGGTTGAAATATATTTATATCTTAGTAGGGCGTAAAAATTGTACATAAACAAATAAACAAATAATTTTATTTTTAATTTTTGGCCAAGACTGATAGTTTATTTTGATACCATATTTAAGCATAACTCTACTAAAGTGAACTTTTACATAAAGATAAGAGTAATACTACAAACGTAACAAATGCCACTATTTTTTATTTTGACCTATCACTAATACCATTTACTATTTACAACTTGTCACCTTGATAATTGTGTAATTTTTTGTAACTTTAATTTTTTATTTTTTATTTTTGGAGTAAGTGACTAGATTTACTACAAAGGTTAGCAAACTCTCACCAATTAATTGTCATTTACTTTTTTAACAAAGTCATTACTTGTTTTTATACAAGATCAATAATGCAAGATAATTTCTGCAATTGTTATTGACCAAGCATGAGTTTGTTAAAACTAATACTAATAATTTTACTTTTTAACTTTTAGCCAAAACTAATAGTTTGTTTTGAAATACATTTTTCAAGCGTAACTCCACCAAAGTGAACTTCTACGTAATGTAAAAGTAATACTACAAACAACAAATTTACAATATTTTTCATAACATGCCACTAGTTCTTATTTGGACCGACAACAAATATCACTTTATCATCTATAATTCACAACTTATCACCTTAATAATTGTGAAAAAATTTGTGACAGTAGATTTACTGTAAAGGTAAGCAAACTTTCTCCTATTGATTGTCACTTTTTGTAACAAAGTCAAATTGCTTGTCTTTTTACAAGATCAGTAATGCAAGATAATTTCTCCAATTAATTGAAAGCGGATATTTGGGTTGTGCAGTGTTGTCCAAATTCTTAGCAGCTCCAGTCATTGCTAACATGTTCTAAGAGTGTAGCTTCAACCTCCGAATTCTGGTCCATATCCTGAAGTTCACTGCAAGCATCAGTCGCAAAATAATAATAATAACTTTCTTTAAAAAAAAAATGCTGGTGACACTTAAGTTTAAACATTCAATTTTTGCATTGCTGTTGACACTACCATGGAATCATCTCTAACCATACCTGGTACAAAAACCTATTTTGTTCCTCCTGTAATAATTACATGAGACCACCATTAGGTTATTTTTAAACTGATGATGATGTAGAGGTAGATGCCAGTGAACTCATGCAGCGAGATCTAAGGTTAATTTTCAGTAACACGGAAGTAGGAGCACTGAACCCAACACGATGCATACACATGGCAAGTTTGGACACGTGTTTTCATTGTATCAAGTTCAGTTCATCGGAGTACTATACTCAACTGTGTCCAAAAGGATAAGGCTTGAGTCCAATGCTCCTCTGTTCAAAACCCCACAGATTGTGGACACATGACAAGTTTTGAACACGTGTCACCAAATGTAGAGCTAGAAAGAAAATAAAAATAAAATTGGATTAGACTAATTGAATAAAATAAAAGGTCAAACGTTGTAACAGGAATAATGTTTGAGATGGTCATTACTCAATACCTTAGAAAAGAGATGAATCTTTGAACTTCCTTTTGAAGAGCTCCAAAATGCACTAGGTTATTGTCAAATTCATGGCTACTATCGCATTTTGCAATTGTTTGGTTAAAGTCTCTTCCACATCTTGCTCGTATACCAAATTGACGCCACAGTTCCACACATTCAAACGTGGGCCATAGTTTTCAAATGTAACCTCAATCTGGTTGCATTCACCATTCCCAACAGTGGCAAACCAACTATCACGAGATAAATACAATAGCCACATGTGGCATGCACCAGATGTCAGCCTAAAGAAAATGTCAGAGCTATAGTGCCTGTGAGGCATATCACCACCAAGGGCTATCACATGAGCTCTAAGACCAAATGTTTTATCCACAGATGCAGAAATAAAATCGTTAAGTGGGAAAAATGCACCAAAAAGAGCACAAAGAGCAAATCCCATCCACCTACTATTACACCAATTTGGAGGCAGCTCTATCCTTACTGAGTTCCCCAACCTTCTATGAGTAAACCACCGTGGAATATAAAATCCGGGAATAATTATCTGAAATTCGGTTCCAGATCCACCATCTTTTCTTTTGGTAGAAGTTTCATATCCCATTTTTGGATAAAGGAGTCCCTACACCCCAAAGAAAAAAAAACACCTTTTAACAATGAAAAGGAAAACAAGTTACTGTTAGAATATTGGTAGAATGATTATGTAACAAGTGAGGAAAGCGCTAGTCACAATTGAGGTTAGCCATTTTCCTTGGTCATTACAAGTTAAATTCATTATTTGCTAACAGCTTAAACTTTCTGGAGAATAATTAATTTATTAGTTACCTGTAGGTAACGATTCAATATTGTAAATGCTACCCCGCCGCTGCTTTCATCATATCCGTATAAGTGGGAACAAGGTCGTGCCAAATTGCATAGTCTTGGCAGTGCTGGTGATGGTTCTAGGGAAGAACATTCTTGAGCATTTATATATCTCACAGTCAATGGAAGCTCTGGCAATGATCGAAGGTTAGAGCAGAGGCACAAATCAATAGCTTCCAGTTTTGGAAGTTGACTGATGCTTGCTGGCAGGGTGACAAAACTGTTTCGACTTATTGTCAAATATTTTAACGAGGAAAAGCAACCAAAACTATTAATCCCTATACCTTCAAGTCTAGACATCCCACTTAGATTAAGTTGTTCTACACAAAAATTGCTCTCTAATGGCTCTGTACATCCAATGGTAGAGGGAACTTCACTACTGCTAGTTCCACTCAAATCAAGTTCCTTCAAACACTTCATTTTCCAATGGTTTTGTGGCAAGTTGGCAAGTTTTAAGCATCCCGAAAGAACCAAGTTTTTCAAGAGACATTTAACTATCCATATTACTTGGAAGACATTTGAGATTGAGGCAGTCTTTTAGATCTAGTAAAGTAAGGGCAGTCAAACATTCAATTGATGAGGGTAGTTTATCAATCGCAGTCTTTCCCAGATAAAGTTCTGATAGGCTTTTCATAATTCCCTTAAATTCCGAAAGATTCATAAGAGATTCACAGCCCAAAAGATTAAGAATTCTAAGGGACTGCATTTCAGCAGACATGCTAGGAAGATTGATAAGAGACTCACAGTTTTCTAAATCTAAAACAATAAGCCTACTGAGTTGTCCCATAGATGAATGGATCTAAACCAAATTTGTGCATCCAGTAAGGTATAGTCTCCCAAGTGTCGAAACTCCTGTGAAGTCAGGTGTCTGGATAAGGTTTGTGGAATAACTAAGATCAATGGATTTTAACTTGTCCAAATACTGTTCAATCAAAAAAAAAAATCCATTAAACATAGAATTTATTTTAATAAGATAAATATTTTTTATTACGGAAATTTTAATAAGATAATTATACAATACTCAAAGGGTACAATAATGTCATATTTTCTATTTCCACATAATAGTAGGTCTCACTAATTAAATTTATAGTGGAACTTACTATTCATGTAAGAAGAGTGAATATAATATTGTACTCCTCAAGTATTAAAACAATCCCTATTGAAAATAATAAATAAATAAAAGCCTACTAATGAAGAAAATTACCTTTATTCCCTCTCAAAGATATTTGAGTTTGCTACACTGTAAATTAAGTTCAAAAAGCTCTTTTGGTTGGAAATTGGATGGCAAACATTTTGAAGAATACCCAATCCATTGAAGAAATATTAGGTCATTAGAAACATGATCAAGGCCATTCAGGATGTGCACATCATCAATTATAAGCAATCCAAGATTGTGCATCTTTGAAAAACCTTCAGGAAAGGCTTCAAAGTTCTGGTATCCTCCTTCACATTCATAAGAGTTTATGACTATGGCTTGAATTGCTTCTGTTGCCTGAGAATTAAAAGCAAAGGATCAGTTTTGATACAAATTACTCAAACAGTTGGTAGGTATACATGGACAAGTAGATTGTATTTTGATATAAATCAAATTCTCACTTCCAAACAACCAAATATTAATCCAAAACTCAAATCAAACCAAACTCATTGGAGGGAGAGAGAGGGTATGTGATGGAAAATTTAGAAACACAATGCCAAAACACCAAAACGGAGTTGTAAAAAACACAAAAATTCATCAACTCAAAACAAAGTTGCAAGAAAGAATAAAAATGCATCAAAGAAAGAAGAGAGAGAGAGTTGTAGAAGAAGTAATGGCACTTTTATAGAAATGTATATGAAGATAAGAGAAGTCAAAAAATGGAGAGAAAAAATTGGAAGAAGAGTACGGGTAAGGTGGGGAATCATGTGAAGAGAAGAGCCAAAGAAATAGAGGGAAAAGGCTGGAAATATGTGGTTGATGTGACACAATAGGACAATAGCAAAAAAAAATAAAAAAATTTGAGGGCGTAGCAAAATTAATTACTAATCATCCATTGTTATATATTTTGTATAAATAATACAATCATATTATGTTTTCAAAAGTTAAGAAATTGTTAGACAAGAATATTAGAGCTTGTTAAATGAATTTTTATATTCTATATTTCATTACTTAAGTACTTAGGTGATTAGTTATCTATTGGATAAGTTTTATAATAGAACTAATTTATTGAACAAAATTTTGTAATTATAACTACTAAATCTTGTTTACTGAAATAAAATTCTAATTTTGCCATTTTTCTTACCGTATCTTTCTTCAACACATGAAACAAATCCTTACGAAGCCACAACCTGCTGCGCTTTCCAGGCTCTCCACGGGATTCTAGACGAACGATTTCTCTACCCATTTCTTGTAATAGATCATGCATCCACAACTTATTGTTTTCTATGGTTAGGAGAGATTTATCCTTGAGAACACTTATACCGATTTTCGCATCAAAACCACAATTCTCTAATATCTCTATTACTCGATCTTTCATCTTCCCTCTAAAGAAACACGCAATATCCAAAAATATCTCCTTCCACATTTCTTCTAGTCCATCATAACTTACTCTAAGTATATCAAATATTTCTCTTTTAGGATTTTTTTAAAAATTGTCCAATGCACTTTGCCATTCATCCATCGTTCTTCCAACCAAAAAGGAACCCAAAGTTACAAGAGCTAATGGAAGGCCTTTAGCATAGTATGCAACATTGTGGGAGAGCTGCATGTAACCTTCTCTAGGTTGCTCTTTTTTAAAGGCTTTCAAACAAAAAAGTTTTAGAGCATCATGATCATTTAATACATTAGGCTTATAGATTTTATGTACTCCATGTTGGACCAACAAATGTTCATCTCTAGTTGTTATGATGATCCAACTCCCCAATCCAAACCAACCATGATCTCCAACCAATTTTTCTAATTGGTACAATTGATTAACATCATCTAGAACAATGAGAACTTTTTTATTACATGGCCTATTCTTGATCATATCAATTCCATGATAAACATTCCGTATCTTTGTATTTCTATCCTCCAAAACTTCTTCAATAAGTTGTTGTTGTAATGGAACCAAACCACCTTTTTCTGATACTTCTCTAACGTTAATGATTAAGCTAGAACTTTCAAACTGATTATAGAATCTATCAAAAACAACTCTAGCAAGAGTTGTCTTTCCCAATCCCCCCATACCACAAATCCCTATCATGCAGACATTATTACCAAGACCTAAATAAGAAGTGATCAATTCCTCCATTGAAGAATCTATTCCTACCAAGTTAGTTGTAATGCTTGAGAAACTTGAACTTAGTTTATGTAATATCACTTCCACTTCCACAATGAGTTGGATAAATTCTAACTCATGCCTGTGGAGAAGATAGAACAATAATATAGTGATTGTCCAAACCAAACATAAACCCTCAAGGAAGGAAGAAAAATATTAGGCAATAATACTCCTTGATCAAACAAATATGAAGTCATTAGCTCATGTGAAGTTATACCACTACCCTATAAGAATTGAATGATTATATATCAAATATAAATGTGGCATGAACGGATTGGGAGATGTAGTTTTTGTTGTATTTAGTTGTAACAGATCCATCAAGTTTGTTAATTAAAGTGGAAAATTGTTGCTCTTGCCCAAGACATGTGGGCCTTCCCAATCATAGCACCAAGAAAAGAAAAAAAAATGAAAATCGGCAAAAGAGGGAGAGGGGCAGGGAATACTAATATTCCCTGTGATCTTTATGCACCTAGTAGTACAAGGGAAAGTAAGTGCCATCATCCAATACCATTTCTTTGGTTAAGCAATGATATTAGCCTGCTAAATCCAAAATCTATTTTGCGTAGAGCTACATTGACCCCAAAAAAAAAAAAAATGGTTTCTCATTTCACTCTTGATTGCTAAGAGAAACGTCATTCGAATATTCTAAGTTCATGACCTTTTGAAGTAGCTTTAGTATAAAAGAATAAAAATCTTTTGTTCCACAATATGATAAATTATCAATTGTACAAGATTCGAGTTTAAGATTCCTAGTTTATACTATGATAAATTATCAATTATAACTTCTAAGTTCTAATAACTATATCAATTATACTAATAGATGGTGATATGCCACATTCTAATAACTATTTAGATACTTCATGGTATATGAAAGATTATTTATATATTAATAGAAGTATTCCCTCAAAAAAATGTTAATAGAAATAAATTTGTCATGAAAATTACTTGTCTTGTAAATGCCAACCAGAGAGATTAGTCACTTCTGTCAAAGCAGCTCTCCATGTTTTCACCAAATCTATGTTCTCCTTAAAACATTCTTCATGGTCAACAAAAACTTTTTCAAAAGTTCCAGTTTGTTTCCGTACATCAGATGGATCCACATCATAAAAAACAAGCAGGACTTTCATTCCCATTTCTTTCATGCATTTGATGATCTTTGTAAGCTCAACCAAACACCATGTCAAAGATGCATAGTTTCTTGACAAAACAATTATAGCAAACCTTGATTCTTCTATTGCTTTTGAGAGTTCAAGAGAAATAGATTTTCCTCTTTCAAGTTCTTCATCATCCTTAAAGGTTAAAATTCCCTTCCTTTGTAAAGCAGTATATAAATGGTCTATAAAACCTTTACGAGTATCCATGCCTCTAAAAGTAAGAAATACATCATATTTCCCTTGAGGTGTTGAAGAAGAAGAAGAAGAAGAAGAAGAAGAAGATGATGATGAGGCTCCTTGAGTGCTTGTGGAAGCCATTGGAAATATACTAGACATGTAAATCTTGAACTAGAATACAACGATTTGATGTGGGATTGTTTCTTAAATTTTAAGGGAATAAAAAGAGAGAAATAAGACAGATGAATGTGTGAAAAGTGAAAACTTGCAGATTTGTATTTGCAGCTATTGTAAAGCTTGAAAACCTCTTGAAACAAAGCACGCCATATGTAAATGCCTTTTGAAAACGACTGCGAAGGTGTTTGTGGGGGAGGGAGGAAGGATTTAGCATCCCCTGTTTTCACTCAAGTCAACATTTCATATGTCCCACATCAGTGGGGTGTGTGGATATGTTTGGGTTTATAACTTGCTGCTCGTTACCTACTGTTGCATGCAATTTTGGTAATGGTGTGAGTTTAACGGAAAAAAAAAACATAGGCCTGTCTTGGTAACGGCGTGTGAATTTAACCAAAAAACAAAAGTAAACATTTCCTAACTTCTTATTATTAAATGCCTTCAAGTCAACCACGGGCGGCACATGGGATGAACTCAGCGGTTCATACAAAGTCGAAGAGCTTTTCTTTTCTTTTTATACTCGCACCGCATACATACACTATTCATCGAGCCCATTAAAATATATATATATATATATAAAATAAATAAATAAAAATTTAAAAAAAAAAAAAAAAAAGCTATTCCTTCCCCCCATTGTAGCAAACCATCCGAACACGCGGTTGGAAGAAAAGCAAAAGGTCCAACAACACTACTCCCTATATTTACGACCCAAGAGATTTAATATTAAGATTTGCTTACACAATAGTACAGCCATCTTTTATAGCAGATAAAACATGTTGCAACCAATATTTCAACCAAAATAGATATGCTGCTTAGCAAAACAAATATACATAAATATCAAAGCAACTCTTTTTTCGATTCAAAGAAGTCAAGCTTCAACAAACTAAACAGCAGACTACCAAAGCCAATCCACAACCACTACTTTCTCTACATCGCTAGGAGGGGTTAAGGGTTAAAACCATTTTTACACGAACGAAGCACCTAAACACATCGCCTAGAATGCGTCAGACAAAAACAGATGCCCCAGACGCAATTCTTGAATTAACAGGAAAAAAGGACCATGCCAAAGATTTTACTGGCCTGACATGAACGACATGGCTCGTCTGAAATCCAAAGACTTGAGGGCTGACTCGGGAAAGTTCTTCCCATCAGGTACCCATAGTCCACTGTTATGTGGCATCAGCACCTGGGGCTGGCCACTAGTTGCACCTTCACCAGCTTTCGTAGATGGAACTTCGTTCTTTTTCTTCACAAATTCAAAGAACTCCGCAACCTGGCGTGCATACCTTCAACAAAGCCAAATTACAAGATCACATAAATGAAAAATGCATTTTGGCAACGCAACTAATGCACAGGGTAATGGAAACCACACTCAAAACATAGCAAAAATACCAACAATAACCCTAACATAATTGACAAGACTTCCAACCTGTCTTTTCTTTCGATTTCTTCTTCAGGGTTTTCCTAAGGTTGGGACGCAGAGAAAGCCATGCAGCACATGTGATTTGAGCAAATAGGGAAAAGGAAGACTTAAAACACAAAAGGTGCATGTAAATATTTAGTTGATTAACCTTCAGCTTGAAGTACACCTTGCCAAATTATAGAATAAAAACCATATTACTCAAAGATAAAAATTCTGTTTTGCAGAATTTGATGTTGATGGCCAGCAGAGGGTAATGATCATTTCAAAATGTAGGCTTCAGATAGAACCTCCAGATATTAGTAAAAGGTTAAGTAAAGAAACTTGAGTATCTTTCAAAGGAACAGAGGAAAAGGAAAAAATGGGAGGGAGAGGGAAGGGCAAACGAACACAACTAACTAGCAGATGATTTTCATCCTTTGGGAACCACCCTTTGAAGAAAATGTAATTCAGAAAATTTGTGAACTTTTTGATATAGCAAAAGCCAAAATGCCATTTGCACATCCAGACAAATTAACCATAGGCATTTACAGGGCCACTAGCCTGATTTCAAACTGATTTCCTAAGTTTTTTTTTTAAAATTGACCCAGAATTCATAAAATATTAAAATGATCACATATTTTCTCTCTAGAGGGTTGATGAGAAAACACCAGAAATTTACCTTCAAAATAGCCCAAAAGTTAAGGAAGTTTAAGAGGAAGGGGGAGGGGGGAATATGACAAATAAAACAACTATAACAAAACATAATGTAATCTGAAACATGACCAGTATGTTCAATAAATAGATAGAAAGTAGAATAAAATGAAGTATAACACAAGTTATACAACAAATTAAAATCTTTAATTCCCCCTCCCCCACCCTGGGGAGGGGAGAGGGGGGACAGAGAGAGGAAGAAGAACCAAGAATATTCCAATGCATGCTTATTATAAATATTAAAGAAAGAGGTTGTTATCTTACTGCCTCTTTGCTTCAATGTCTTTGCTGAAATCAATGTTGGGTTCACAGTCAAGAACCAAGGCAGGAACCTGCTCATAACCAAAATATTTTTGGTTAAACTCATGAGTACATAAGTTATGATGAATTAGTTTAAAAGCTACAAATAAGGTACCTTCTGGATACTTGAATGCATATGATTACCCTCCAAATAGAACACACGGTCCCTTATATCAGGATGTAATGAGCTATCCATATGAAAGGGTAGCTTACTGACAGATAATACACCATGATTTCCACTTTGGAAGGGGAAAAGCCAGCTCTCATGCTTTTCATGCAGGTCATGGAGATACTTTAGGGAGACTCCACCCTCCTCTTCTCTTTTACGTAGCTTCATTCGCTTGTGGCAAGTGTCAGGACTTGCTCGAAGATATATAAAACCGTCAGGAATAAGCCCAGGTAAGCATGATACAACTGGATCAAACCATGAGTCATAAATGCTGATCTCCATCTCATTCATCCAATTAGCCTCATGAACAGCTCGTACAAACACCTTCAATGAATGAAAATGAGATAAAATGGATCAGCCTTGAATCTCTTAAGTTAGGTTTTTCTTCCTCTTGAATGGGATCAATCAACAGGAAAAAGAAAGATAACATCTTCCCATCAATTTTAGTCATTGTCAGCCTTGAAACATGTTAAAAAATTTCCAAGATCTTATCAGATTCTTTTATTCATTTTTTGCATGGAAAATATGGATTAAAAAAATAACTTGAGATCAAATTGAGTTGAGGGAATAATATTTTGCCAAATACAAGACTTTAGGGGTAGGGTAAGCATACTTTATTGCATTACATTATAAGGAACTAAAAAAACACGGAGTGAAAAGGGAGATTCTTACCATCCTGTCACTGAAAACACTCCTTTCCATCAATCTGAGGGGCTTGATACCACCAGATGACTCTCTCTCTTGCATAACCCTTGTGACAAAAACATAATTCTGGAAGGTATAGGCATACCTCTCAGGCTCCGCATAAAAAGCATCCAATATATTAAAGTGGTCAGGTCCAATATCCTGCCACTTGTCAATAGGCTCTGGAACAATCTCAACAAGATCACGTAGCTCAAGTGTTTCATTAGCTATTCTCTGAAGGAAAGTCGTCTTCCCAACACTGATATTTCCCTCAACACAGAAAGTAAGTCGTTTCTTCTGGGCTGGCTTTACATCTGAGTTTGAACTGTCCTCCTTCAATTCTTCATCAACACTATCTTTGATGTACGTAGTTATACTCTCAGCATGGTTTTTGTGTATGATTCCTACAGAACTCTGTAGATACTCAACCATCTTCTGACTAGATTGGCCAAAGAACTGCAAAGGGAATCACAAAAATCCTTATCATGATCCATGAAAGAGTTAGAAAAAGTACATATACCAAGTTACCAACTACAGCATGTGTTTAGTTTCTTGTGCAAAAATACACAGTTTATGTCATGAAGAATAACAGTCAGACACACCTAATTTGCACAGAGAGTCAAATCTGCTCAGAGTACAAGGGTAAAAAGTGCAGCTATAAGTATTTTTAATCTAATTTTGCCATTATTTACAAAAATGTTAACCAGGAAATTTCTGCCATAACTTTCAAAAGCCTGTAAAATTTGAGTGGAGTAAAGTCCATTGTGAATTCAACAACTCAGGAGGAGTTAGATTTCAGCTAAAACAATGTGATACACATTAGAAACAATTCCTGGGAAAAAAAAAAACCAAACATAAGTTGGCAGTCATAACAAATTCACTCAGCTAGATCCTTGAGTCATTAATTCCAAATCACCAAACAATTTAAGTACGCTAAATTGAAATGTTTGTGGGGAATTTAAGTAGGCTTAGGGCACACTGTGACACTGTCAGAAAAGTGCATTCGGAGCCTTAAACCTCTTAGTAAAAATTGCCTTTAAAATTTTCACTAAAGAGCTTTAAGGAGGCCTAAAACAGCTTTAGCTGAAATTTGTAGCTTTTAGGGAAAAGCTCTATAATTCATGTTCATGTTTTATAAATCCAAAACTTTAAAGCACTGTTCACTGTAATTTGCCAAACACACAAAATGCTAAAGAGCTTTTCAGTTAATACCCTATATCACAATAGCTCTACAACTACAGTTAAAGCTCTGCTTCCTAGAGTAATG
This sequence comes from Quercus glauca, assembly GCA_023736055.1. Classification (NCBI taxonomy): domain Eukaryota; kingdom Viridiplantae; phylum Streptophyta; class Magnoliopsida; order Fagales; family Fagaceae; genus Quercus; species Quercus glauca. The sequence goes on from CM043323.1 coordinate 6,950,135, forward strand.
CTAAACGGCACTTAAACTTCAACCAACACAAATAGGCCATCAGAAATGGCACACACACAACAGGCAGACTATTTCTCTCTCTCTAAAAGAATTCACCAATAACAAACAAAACGCATTGCAGACATACAGATTCTCAATACACATATATATCCCCTCTACCACCATCTAGTAAGCACCACAGGCTATAAAAACTATAAAAAGTAACACAAAGCATTCTCTATCCCGCTAAAAAAAATACAACCATTTTCATAGTTCATACAAACCCAATATACCTTATCTTTGTACAATTGCTTCAGCTCAGCCACTCCCCCAATCCCCTTCTCCACCAGCTTCCTCAAATTCCTCGGCCCCACCCCGGGAATCGCCAGCAAATCCGGGTTCCCCACAACCACACCACCACTTGAACTCCTCTGCCTCCTACTCCCACCACCACCACCACCACCACTCACTCTCCCTGGCTTTTCCTCCAACCCCTTTTCGCCTTCGCCTTCGCCTCCATCGACACTCTCCGAACCCTCCGAACCATTTTCAGCCGAAACCGACACCGACACCGACCCATCAGAGCTCGTGTGAGTCCACGCCACCCTGGACCCTGTCAAGCCATCCTTCAACACAACCCAGGCTCTAAAGGGTCGTCTTTTATCGATTCCACAGCGGCATAAACAGCAATTTCTAGGCTTTACAGAGACAAAGAAGCGAGAGGATAGAGTACTACAAGTGTTAGTAGTAAAGGGTTTTGTGGAAAGAGAAGAAGAAGGAGAAGTGGGGTTGGGGAAAATGTTAGCGGGCATTGAAATAAGAGTTTTGAAGCTATGGGAAAGAAGGGTTTTTGTGGGGTTTTTGAGAGGGAGAGAAAAGAACAAGCTGTTACTGTTCCTAGGGTTTTTGAAAGGTAAACAAAGCTTCTGCATTCCTTCTTCTTCTTCTTCTTCTCCGCTTTAGCATTTCAAGTTTACAACTTTCAACCTCAGATGCCCCTCTTTGTTTTTGTTTTCTTCTGCAAAACACAGTAAAAAGTGAGAGAGAGACAGAGACAGAGGAAGGTTTGAAAATGGGTGCTGAGGGTTTTGGGGGGTTTTTTTGTTGCTAGTTGATACCACTTGGATACTGAGAAAAAAGTGAGAAACAAGGGATTTTTTAGGGTTTAATTTTTTTTTTTTTTTATTTGTTTTGTAATTCCTTTGTTGTTTGGGTTGGGATAACATGGGAGAGGTCTCATTGCGGTTGCCATGTGCTCTTCTCATATCGTCTTCCGAGGTATAATTTTATGTTTTTTTACCATAACTGTACAACTATAAAAGGACACATATTCCACCCAAAAGATAAAAAAAGGACACATTACTTTAATGGCTTAAAAAATCTTTGTCCAGGACATTTTCTCTAATGTTGACCATGTGGTCAACTTAGTTTTTATAGAAGATAAGTTCATATTCAAGTAATTGTCTTACACTCTTATTACTCATAATAGAGCATTTTTGTAAGTTGCAACAAATAGAATAGTACTAAAACAGATTTTTTTTTTTAAATATGTATATAGGTTATTTAATAGGTATATAAGCACGATTAGATTTGAACCTAAATTGTAAGTTGCCTAAAGATTTTTTTTTTTCATCTAATAAAGACTAATTAGTTTTTTGTGTACACAGTTTTCGAATACGAATCTTTTATTTGTGGACAATGTTTAATATGGTTTATATATAATAAAAGTTGTATCAATTATAAATTTAAAAAATAATACATTTAAGTGATTATAAAAAAAATAATACATTTAAGTTAAAGGAATATTGCTTCAATCACAAGGATTATATCAAAAATTTTAAATATGTTGTATTACTAATGTAAGGACTCAAATTGAATTGGACCCAAACAATAAAATTTGTAGAACAAGGGTAAAAAGGCTAAGCACCAGTAAAGCGAACTATGGTTGACGTGAGATTCATAGGAATAATAATAAAGGAATTTGACTAAGTGTTTGTGAGGATAATAACAATGACTTTGGCTAAGTGTTCGTGAAGAAAGTTCGTCCTCGGTCCAGTCCGAGGATCTCTTTCTTCAGAACTGACAAATACAAGAGTTGTCCTCAGACACCCTAAAAACCCCTTTCTTTCTTTTTCCTCAAGGGTCTTCCCTCCTTTACGTTAGGGGTTCAACCTATTATATAGTCTTGTTTTGTTGATCTCTGTCATCCACTTGTCGATCCTCTAAACTTATGTCAGAAGGCTCGTCCTACTAGTCACCTTTGCAGGTTTTCTGTTAGTTGGAGTAACCAAGGCTGCACTGTTCACTGGTCAATTCACCATTAATGCGGCCAGAGTGTTGGTGGCACGCATTTAATGAGCGAGTGACAGCTTCCATCAATCAATGTCGACTTACCGAGGACGTGGGCATCCTCGGCGAAGTTCCTTGATGACTTGGGCCTCGTCCGCTTATCCTCGGGTTTTGCCTCTCCTCAGCGTGGACCTTGCGCCTGATGTGGAGTAGGTCGGGATTGCTAAATATTTAGGGCCCCATAACTAACATTACTCATTTTAAGTCAGAACAAAACTAAGGAGTATTATTATTTTTTTAGCATTTTTATGTACTAAATATATATATATATATATATATATATTTATATTAATATGAGCTAAATATTTTAAGACATAACAAAACAGGAAAAAAGTGCTATCCCAAATAAACAATTATTTAAGATTAAGATGGCCAATTCCTAAAAAAATAAATAAATAAATAAAAATCTCTAGCTATTGAAGAGTTTCATTCCATGTCATATCACTACTATTTATTGCATTTTATGAAATTTATTATATGGGAGATTTATTTTAAATGCAGATATATATGGTACAATAAATGTTTGTGATATGCAGTGAATCTTTCTCATAAGTTATAATGACTAATGAGACAGGATATTTTCTTCCGTAATTTTTTTTTTCTTAGCTAAATACTACCTTTTTTTTTCTTTTTTTCTTTTCTTTTTTTGGTTTAAGAGAAAGGTAAGAAGAACTTTTTTTTTTCTTTTTCTTTTTTTTGAGAATCAGAAAGGCAAGAGGAGGTAAACACTAACTTTAGACCAAATATTTAACATAGTAAAAGTGGGCCTAAAAAATAAAGGAAAAAGTTATCACATCATGGGGATGAGCCTAGCACGTGTAACGTGTGATGAAAACTTAATTTAAGAGCTTGGGCCCATCTTGAAAGCTACGAGTGGAAGCTTTTTAATCGTTGATTTATGTTTGATTTTGTTGTTTATTATGGGGTGGAGTAGAGGTGATATTGAATGCAGTGGGCAACGTATCACGGATTTAGGGAGAAGGATTTGGCAGAGACAAGACAGGTTTTATGGTACTGCGTACAGGTTCTGTGAGCTGTAAGACAAAAGATTATTAAAACTAGTATTAAAGTAAAGAACAAATTATCCCATGTAGCACTACCACATCATCATATAAATAAAATAAAATAAAAAAAAAGTAAAAATTACAATACAATCTATTTTTGAGAAAAAATTAGGTCTATGGCATGCATTCAAAGTTATGACTCTCTTTGAAAATCGAGTTTAACAAACGCCACTAAAAAAAACGTTATTATAATATTTGTTTTTCAATCTAAAGTCGAGTTTGTTAAACTCAACTTAAAAAAAAAGTCAAACTCACTGAATAACTTTAGACGTATAACACGCACCTAATTTTTCTTTCAAAAATAGACTGTTTCGCACAAAAAGAGTAAAGGGTTTATCATTTTTTGACAGTTATTTGGACCCATAGCCCATAGGATCATTGCCAAAGAAGACATATACAGCTTTGATTTGATAACTCTGACCATATTATGATCTCTAAACCTGGTTCTACTTTTAACACGTCCTCGTTCAGCAAAGTGTAGGGCCCAGCCCACTAGTTTGTCCATTTGACCTGTCAATTTGGTTTAAATTAAAACCTATCAAAAGAAAAAATGAAATTTAGCTAATTTTAAATAAATTAATGTAAAGGGTTTAAGGGATATAATATAAACTAGTCGCTAACTCGTGCGATGCACGGAATATATTTCACTTTGCTTAAAATAAAATTTAAAATGAAAAAACATCATAACTTATCAAAATAAACATAAAATATACAATATTCATCGCAAAATGTTATTTGAGAATAAAATTACCATCAAAATAATATAAAGAAAAATTTCATGTCCAAACAACTCATCAAGGTGGAATCTGGTTATTGCTAAGATCCTATATGCAATTTACCAGAAAGATATCATGTTAGTTTTGATCTTCATTCTCTTTTTGCATATTAATTACTACTTTTAACTTCTATGTAAAATTTTGCTTTAACACAATTGTTATCTTGAGATAAATCTATAGTTATCTCATCTTTACTACTGGTACTCATCCCATGTCTATCGCCATTGTAATCGTAAAACATAAAATCATACCTATTGAAGAAGAAATTCAAAGTAGTTCATCTAGCATTACACCAACAACATTCAAGGCAAAATCCTTCCTATGAAGGGGGAAAAAAATCAATCATCCATGAAAACAAAGATTCATAAACTGAAGAAGCTCAAGATAATTTTAGAACTTGTCAAGATATATAACCACAAACCAAAAATTTTAAGAACCAAAAGGGGATTATCATAAGAAATAAATATGCCTTAGTTTGTATATGAATTTAATTTGTGGAAAATTTATAGCCACATACCAAAAGATTTAAGAACCTGTGCAAGCTCTCTAACGAGGCTACTGGACTGCAACTCGTTTGGGCTCACAATCTATTTGTATTGTGGGCCTGGAATTCCTACACTGGGTCGTTCCTATACTGAGACTAATCGAATGCCCCTCTCCTTCCTCTTGTCTAGCTCTCTCTCTCTCTCTCTTCCCCTCTTGTTTCCCCAGTGTTTCAACAACCCTCCTCTTTCCCAAGATCCTTGTATTTATAGTGAGGTGCTAGTGGGGTGGTGATGATTACGCTTGCGCTAGTGCATTTGAAGGTCCAATACAGATGATGATTTGTGGATGTTTAGGTGGGAGTGGCCTGGGGAATGGTTCCCAATCTCTGATGCTCGGCGGGTACAACTCCCGGATCGCTAACGCTCGGTCGTATGTTCCCCGGGCGCAATTTACAGGCTTCTCGGGGACGTATCCTCGGGGGATGACGTAACTTTGGGAGGCACGTGTGAGCGGCTAAGACCAAACTGTTCTTGCCCAAGCGTGCCAAGAAAGTAGGGCCCTTGTGGGCCCTACTGATCCAACAGGCCCAGGGAGCTCGGTGCCGTACATTAGCCCCTCCTTGATTCGGCCCACGTTCTCGGGGGGTGAATCAAGGAATCTGAAGGGGTCGACGGCCCGACCAGGGAGTTTCCCCGGCAACCAGCGCGCCTCTCGAAAGGCGCATTAAGTCTGATAGGCTGTCATTACTGCCTGACGCTTCGCGAACCGAGGCGTCGTGCGTGTGACAGTTGACGCGATGGCTGGTTGGGCTTCGCGCCGCCGGTTTATTAAATGCCATTTATTCCTCGCCCATCCCCTATATAAATCCCCCTCAGGCATTCCCCTTCATTTTTTGCATCCTCTGAATTTTTACCTTTCGTTTGGTTGAGCGTTCCTCTCTGCGCATTCTTTCTAGCTCAGGACCTCTCTCCCTCAGAGCCCCAAGTAAGTCCTCTTCCTCTTCCTTTCTGATTCTCTGTTTCATTCTTTTGCTCTCATAGATCGTAGTTTTCCTTTCTAGAAGTTATAGCATAGGAAATGGGCTATTCTCACCTCCTTTCTTCTGGGGCTGCTCTGGCCACCTTTAGGGCCGCTTACGATGTGCCCGGGGACGTAGATATTGCGTACTGTCCCGAGGGTGATATAGACATCCAAAGGCGCCAAGGCGTCAATACTGTTTTCTTTCCATTGATGGCCATACTGGAGGGCGGGGTTAGGTTCCCGGTAGATCCCCTTATCCTAAGAACCCTTAGGTTTTACGGTCTTTGCCCCGACCAACTCCCTCCCAACTTTTACCGGGTAGTGAGCTGTGTCAGTAGGTTGAACCACATGTTCGGTTTAGAGTTAAACCAGCACGATATTAACTTTATGTACAGTTTATGCGGCAACATTGATTCAGATTACTATCTGAGAACTAGGGATATGAGGGTACGGCTGATCTCATGCCTACCTGATTCCAATAGAAATTCAGCCGGGGAATTTGTACGGGTGAGCGGCAATTGGTTTGCCGAGGAGCTCCCCTGCTCGTTTTCTCCGCGCGATGTAGGTCGGTAATAAGCATCTTTACTTTTTCCTTATGATTGATCCTCACCCTCGAGTAACCCCTAACCAACTCTGTGTGGTTTTTGTGCAGACAGCAAAAGATTCAAGCAGGATCGCCGAGTAGTGCACGTCCGCGACCTGAATTTCGTGCTTAGGTCAGAAATCTTCGTGCACTCGGACGGACAACTCCGAGCTTCGCATTTGATCCTCGGTGTCGCCCCCGTCTACTCTACCTGGCAGGCATTCAGCCAGGCACTTTTGGTGGACAACCCCTTGCTCTCCTACATTGACGTGCGCAACTCGAGCTTCCTGCCCAAAAGGTTCTCGGTAGGGGAAGCACGTGACCTCGGGCCTCGGTATATCTGTTCGGACGAGCGCCAGCCACTCCGCGACGAATCGGCTGAAAGAGTGTCTCGTGCACTCCGAGAAAGAGCTCACCAACAGATCGAGCAACAAGACCCCGCTCAGCCCGAGGTTCCCGAGGAAGCGGAGGAGCCCGTTCAGGCGGTCCACGACGCTGCAGCCGAACAAGTTGACTCTTCGGAAACAGAGTCCGAACAAGGCCGCGAAATGGTGACAAGAAGAGCTATGACGATCGGCCGTTTCGTGCCCGGTGCAGGCCCAGCCGGTCCGCAGCAGGAGGGCTCGAACCAGCCAACCCAAACGCCTCCTGCCCAGCAGACCGGCACAGGGGGCAGACGCAAGAGGCCACGTACCGGGGAACAAACACAGACCGGCCCGGGCGTGGTCTCGACTCGACCTCCAGCCGGCATCGTCATCCGCGAGCCGGTAACTCAGCCCCGGCCGGACGGCGCCTCAACATCCAGATCCGCCGCGATCTGGCAACCCTCCTTCCTGATGGACGGCGAGCCCCTCACCGAGACTGCCAGCCTCCGAGTCTGGAACAAGGGGCAGGGGGGCCGCGTTGCTCAGAGCTTGGCAAGCAGCTTGCTCTTGCCCGAAGACGTCCACGCCTATGAGGAGGGGACGGAAGAGTCTGTTGGGAAGCGGCTCGTCTGGCTTACTATGGCGGTAAGATTTTCTACAACTACAACACTTAGTTTCTTTCTTGGTTTGTTCTTTGAATTTGTTTATGAACGGCATATTGACATACACTATGTACGCAATCATTTGTTCAGGCCGCGCAATTGTCCCAGATCGTGGATGGGAAACTCAAAGAGCTTGCCGAGGATGCTGGGCGGGAAAAAGCCCTGAAGGATGTGGCTGAAGTCACCGCCGCGGAAAAGCTTAAAGCCGCGGAGGACGCAGAGAAAAGAGCAGCTACAGCCGAGGAGGCCAGGGCTCGCGCCGAGGGGTTGAGGGCTGAGCTGGAAAGGAAGCTGGGGGACGTGCAGCTGCAGTTGGCCACGTCGGAAAGCCTGAAAACAGCCCAAGGGGAGGAGGTGGCGGCCTTAAAGGCTGCGTTGGACGCTTGCGAAAGCAAGTGGTACGATGAGGGGTTTGCTGATGCCGAGAACTCTGCGGAGCCGGTCATCCGTCAAGCTCACCGGCTCGGGTTTGAGGAGGGGTGGCTAGCCGCACTCCGAGCAGCTGGTGTTCCCGAGGACTCCCCACTGCGGAACCCAACCGAGATACCTTTCCCGGCCCAAGCTGCGCCCGCACAGACCGCCCCCCTTGTTATCGATGAGGAGGAGACCTCTAGTATGCGAGCACTGGTGGAGGCCATCGATTCCCATGCCGAGCCAACCGGTTTGGAGGTTACCAGCGACCCCCGCAGCGACGCTCCCCCCAGTTGAATGCCGAATATTATCATCTGTTCTTACTTTAGTTTCTTTCCTTAGGAGGATTTTGCCTAAGTCACCGGGCTGTGGTGACAAGACATTTTTATTTCCTCGGCTTTTATCGTATTTCAAACGCTCTGCCCGGTGCAATTCCGGTTAATGTTGTTGTGTTGTTTCCGTTTTCTTTTTATTACATGTTAACGTGTTGCCTACTGAATGTGTCGCTCGGGCTTGCTTCCCAGATTATGGGCTAACCTTTCCCGAGGGACTTTGTCTCGCTCGGGGTGGACATTTGAGAGTAATTTAGTTCTAAGTTTTTAACTCGCTCGGTGAATGTAGTCATATTGGGCGCGAGGCTTTTGTCTTCGGGACTAGCGTTAGGTTTTAATATGCCCGTCAATGGGGATCGAACCGAGATACAGGGTTAGGCCCCTAGGAAAATGTTAGGTTTCCACCTGCTCGGTGATAGGGATCGGACCGAGAGACAGGCTTCTGTCCTTGGTAAAATGTTAGGTTTCAACCTGCTCGGTGATAGGGATCGAACCGAGATACAGGGTTAGGCCCCTAGGAAAATGTTAGGTTTCCACCTGCTCGGTGATAGGGATCGGACCGAGAGACAGGCTTCTGTCCTTGGTAAAATGTTAGGTTTCAACCTGCTCGGTGATAGGGATCGAACCGAGAGACAGGCTTCTGTCCTTAGTGAAATGTTAGGTTTCCACCTGCTCGGTGATAGGGATCGAACCGAGATACAGGGTTAGGCCCCTAGGAAAATGTTAGGTTTCCACCTGCTCGGTGATAGGGATCGGACCGAGAGACAGGCTTCTGTCCTTGGTAAAATGTTAGGTTTCAACCTGCTCGGTGATAGGGATCGAACCGAGAGACAGGCTTCTGTCCTTAGTGAAATGTTAGGTTTCCACCTGCTCGGTGATAGGGATCGAACCGAGAGACAGGCTTCTGTCCTTAGTGAAATGTTAGGTTTCCACCTACTCGGTGATAGGGATCGAACCGAGAGACAGGCTTCTGTCCTTGGGGAAATGTTAGGTTTCCACCTGCTCGGTGATAGGCATCGAACCGAGAGACAGGCTTCTGTCCTTAGTGAAATGTTAGGTTTCCACCTGCTCGGTGATAGGGATCGAACCGAGAGACAGGCTTCTGTCCTTAGGGAAATGTTAGACTCCTTTGACTATGTACTGCATCAACGACATTTCTCATTAATACTAGCAAATGTACAATCCAGACCGAGCGCGCGTTTTACTAATGATAGAACCTCTTCAAGTTCTGAATGTTCCAGGGGCGAGGTAGTGGTCTCTCGTCTAGTTCCTCCAAGTAGTATGCCCCTTCCCCGGCTACTGCCGTGACCCTATACGGTCCTTCCCAGGATTGCGCCAGCTTGCCTGCATGGATGTCTCGCATATGCCCCACCGCCTTTCTTAAAACCAGGTCCCCAGCGTCGAACTTCCTTGCTCTCACGCTTCGGTTGTATCTTCTCGCCAGTTTCTGTTGGTATTCGGCCAGCCGGATAGTTGCTGCTTCACGGCGCTCATCCAGCCGGTCCAATTGTCGAATCAACATTTCATCATTCGAACTGGGGTCATATCTAGCTACTCGTGCGCTGCATATACTCACCTCGGTCGGAATGACAGCTTCGGCACCGTAGGTAAGAGAGAAAGGAGTTTCCCCCGTAGATCTTCTCGGGGTTGTCCGGTAAGCCCACAGGACGTTAGGTAGTTCTTCAGCCCAGTTCCCCTTGGCCTTATCAAGTCTTTTCTTCAGCCCATTAACAATTACCTTATTGACGGCCTCGGCTTGGCCATTGCTCTGAGGGTACGCCGGGGTAGAATACTTGTTCTTGATGCCGAGTCCACTGCAGAATTCTCGGAATGCCCGGCTATCGAACTGCAGCCCATTGTCTGAAACCAAGGAATCTGGTACCCCGAATCTGGTAACGATGTTCTTCCATACAAATTTTTTCACGTCCACGTCTCGGATATTCTATAAGGCTTCAGCCTCCGCCCACTTTGTAAAGTAATCGACGGCTACGAGGACGAACCTTCGGTTACCCGTTGCTCGGGGGAGCGGCCCCAGTATATCTAGCCCCCACTGCGCGAATGGCCAGGGACTACTGACCGGATTGAGCTGGCCGGCGGGCAGATGTATCAAAGGAGCATGTTTTTGACATTGCTCACATTTGCGCACATATTCGGCGGCATCCCTCTGCATCCGAGGCCACCAAAATCCCTGAGTCATAGCCCGGTGAGCTAATAATCGTCCTCCTACATGGCTGCCACATACCCCTTCGTGCAGTTCCGCTAGAAGTTCTTCCACTCTGTCCGGATGCAGGCATAGAAGATACGGCCCCCCGAAGGATCTTCGATACAACGTGCGGTCTTCCGATAACCAAAACCGAGGAGCGGTTCTTCGGATTTTACTTCCTTCCTTCTCGTCGAGGGGGGCCCGGTTCTCGGCCAGGAACTCAATGATCGGGTCCATCCAACTGGGCGCCTGTGTCGCGATGGCTGCAACTGCCGGATCGCTGGATAGCTAGATACTCGGTTCCGGAATCTGTTCTACTCTGATTAGCCGGGGTACGTCCTCGGCTACCGATGACGCCAGTGTGGCGAGGGAGTCGGCGTGGCTGTTGTGCGTCCGAGCTACTTGTACGACCTTCGCCATTTCGAACCCGGCCATAATCTGCTTCACCCGCTCCAGGTACGCCTTCATCCGAGGGTCTCGGGCCTCAAAACTGCCACTAACCTGATTGACAATCAGCCGGGAATCCGAATAGATCTCAACATCCTGGGCCCCCAAGCTTGAGGCTATGCTCAGTCCGGCTATCAGGGCTTCATATTCCGCTTCATTATTGGAGGCCTTGAATCCGAACCTGAAAGAATGCTCCAGGCGAACCCCCTCGGGCCCAATAGCTACGACCCCCACACCAGCCCCCGTGGAGCTAGAGGCGCCGTCCACATACACCCTCCATGGGCGGCGACTTGTCTGGCAGACTATCTGGCACGAGCCTCTTGGTGAAAACTCCGCCACAAAATCAGCTAATACCTGCCCCTTAACAGCAGTCCTCGGCCTATACCGTACGTCAAAAGCCCCGAGCCTGGTCCCCCACTTCGCTATCCGCCCTGTGAAGTCTGACCGCCTCAGTAATGACTGCAAAGGATATTCAGTTAGTACGTACACGGTGTGGGCTTGGAAGTACTGCGGCAGCTTCCTGGTTGCATGCACTAGCGCCAGAACCAGCTTTTCCAACGGCAAGTATCTGGTCTCGGCGTCAACTAGAGTCTTACTGATGTAATACACAGGTTGTTGCTTGCCCCGGTCACTCAATAGCACGGCGCTAACGGCGTGGTCAGTCACCGAGAGGTACATAAACAGGTCCTCTCCTGGTTCCGGGGCGGTCAGTATCGGCGCGTGCGTCAGGTATTCCTTTAAATCCTGGAACGCTTTTTCACACTCGGCATCCCACTGGAACCCCTTCCATTTCTTAAGTAGCTGGTAGAATGGACGGCAACGATCGGAGAATCTAGAAATGAAGCGGTTAAGAGCCGCCAACATTCCGGTCAACACCTGTACTTCCTTTGGGTTGCTCGGAGGCCTAAGGCGTTGCACGGCAACAATTTGGTCAGGGTTCACCTCTATTCCCCGGCTGGAGATCAGGTATCCCAAAAACTTTCCAGCCCCCACTCCAAAGGCACACTTCCCAGCATTAAGGCGCAGCTTGTGTTGCCGCAATACCCCGAATACCCCCTGAAGGTCCTCCACGTGCCGCGTTCGCAGTTTGCTTTTCACTACAAGGTCGTCTATATATATCTCCACTGTCCGTCCAATCTCGTCACGGAACATCCTTGTCATCATCCGCTGGTATGTTGCTCCGGCGTTCTTCAGGCCGAATGGCATTACGGTATAGTGGTAGTTGGCGTCAGGAGATATGAATGCAGTCTTCTCCTGATCCTCGCCGGCCAGGGCAATCTGGTGATAGCCTTGAAATGCGTCCAGGAAGCTCATTCTCGGATGTCCGTACGTGGCATCCACCAACTGATCAATTTTGGGCATGGGAAACGGGTCTTTTGGGCATGCTCGGTTCAGATCCGTGAAGTCCACGCAGACTCTCCACTTACCGCTTTTCTTCTTCACCACCACTGTGTTCGCAAGCCACTCTGGGAAGAAGATCTCTTTCACAGCACCTGCCTCCTTTAGACGCTGAACCTCGGCCCTAACAGCCTCGGCATGTTCATGTGCTTTTCTTCTCGGTCTTTGTTTCTTCGGAGGGAATGAGGCATCCACGTTGAGCCTGTGGACGATAAATTCAGGGTCTACCCCCGGCACTTCGTACGGCCCCCATGCAAATACGTCTAGGCTCTGAACAAGGAATAGTAGCAATTCAACTCTCTCCTGGGTTGTCAGGCTGGCCCCTACCTGGAAGTGCTTGTCCGTATCCGGCAGTATTCCGACCTTTACCAATTCCTCGGCGCATGCTTTCCCCGGATCTTCTCGAGGGCGCGGTAATTGCTATAACGGAGCCTCTTCGGTCACTTTGTCCCCCCGTGTATGCTGGCCATCCCAGTTCGCTGCAGCTACTAGGCACTGCCTGGCCATCCGCTGGCTCCCTTTCACCACTGCGATACCCTGTTCGGTATGGAACTTAACCTTTACATGCAAGCTGGACGGCACGGCTTTCATGGCGTGGATCCATGGTCTTCCCAAGATTGCCGTGTACGGCGAGAAAGACTTGACCACTATAAAGGTGACTCTTACTTCCTTTCCCCCTACGTCTACAGGCAGCGAAATCCGCCCCTCCGGCATCACCATTCTTCCATCGAACGAGACTAGCGGCGCACTGTACTTTTCCAAGTCCTGAGTTTTCAGCCCGAGTCCGCTGAACAGATCCGGATACATTACATCAGCCCCGCTGCCCTGATCTATCATCACCCTCTTCACGTCGAAACCGCTTATCCGAGCAGTGATCACTAACGCGTCTTCGTGCGGCTGTATTGTATCTTCCAGATCGTCCTCCCCGAAGGTGATTGCCCCCCGACCATACTTCGCCTTCTTCTCCGCCGGCCCTGCGTCCGATAACTCTTTCACAGGTGCTACTGTCAACACCCCTCTTTCCGTCACTGGATTATCCCACGGGGGTAAGAGTATCATCTCGATTACCCCGCGCGGCGGTTGTCGGGGGATGCCTTTCTGACGGCCCAAATGGCCAATTCCTTGGTCTCCGAGGTTTACCACGTAGTCCTTCAGATGCCCGGCCCATACCAGCTGCCCCAAATGATCTTTCAGTACCCGGCATTGTTCGGTGGTATGGCCTTTTTCCCTGTGATAAGTGCAGTACAAGCTCTGATTCCGCCGCGATGGGTCGCCGCCCATCTTATTCGGCCACCTGAAGTACGGCTCATTCTTGATCTTTTCTACTATCTGGTGCACTGGTTCCTTGAACGTTGCATTAACTTCCCCTGCCTGCCAGGATGGCTCCTGCGTTCTCCATTCCTTCCGCGGTCTCGGTTGGAAATTTCCCTGCCGGGGACGGTTTATTAACGGGGCCTTACCTTTGCTCTGCAGCCGATCATCTTCTAGGCGCTTGTACTCTTCGATATGCCTCATAAGCTGCCTCATATCCTCGGGTGGCTTCTTTGTAAGTGACTCACGCAGCTCGGAGTCCTCGGGTAAGCCCATCCGGAAGGTACTTGCCGCGATTTTCTCATTGCCCCCACCTATCTCGTTGTATAACTCCCAGTACCTGCTGGAGTAACTGCGAAGTGTCTCCCCCACCCCCATCTTCATTGATAGCAGGGCGTCAACAGGCTGCGGCACTCGGCTGCAGGTCACGAACCGAACACCGAACTCCTGAACTAACTCGGCGAAAGAATATATGGATTTCTTCCGTAGTCCGTTGAACCACCTAAGAGCGGTTGGGCCGAGGCTGGAGGGAAACACCTTGCACATCAGTGCATCATTATGTGAATGCAGGGACATCATGTGGATGTAGTGGCTGACGTGCTCCACCGGGTCCGTCTTTCCGTCATAGACGTTAAACGGTGGTCTCGGGAATTTTCTCGGCATTGTGGCCCGCTCAATCTCATCTGAAAAGGGGGATCTTGCTACTCTGCGTAATGCGCGGCTCAATTTGTCCATGGCTGCATTCCGAGGTTTTCTCTCCTCGGGGGAATCCGACCCCCGGTCCTCATGATCGTGAGACCGGGAGCGGCGTTGGCGATGATAAGGCTCCCGCGAATGCCTTCTCTCTCGGTGATTGTATGACTCGTGCGAACGTGAACGCTCCCTTCGCCCATGGGATCCCGAAGGGCTGGCCCCCACATCCCGGCGACCCCCTAATTCCTCGGTCCGCCTTTCGGTGTTATCTCGTTCCCTCCTTCGTTGTCTGCCACCTGCTTCAATTTCAAATTCTCTCACCCGCCTTCGCAACCGTTCAATCTCCTGGTCCCTTTCGTCAAGCTGCTCGCGGTCAGGGGCGTCTGTCGCTGTCCGTTGCGTCTGATACGACCCCTCCCCTGGACCGGACATGTCTTCTCGTTCACGCTCCCTGTCTTCCTGTCCCTTCTGCCTCCTTTCTCTCCAGGAGGATCCCCGAGAAGACCCAACCGAACCGGTTTCGTCACCACTCCCCGGATGTCTGCCAGACATGGTCTCACATGCAGGTCTCAGTCGAACTACAGCTTTGTAGGCGCTTCCCACAGACGGCGCCAATTGTGCAAGCTCTCTAACGAGGCTACTGGACTGCGACTCGTTTGGGCTCACAATCTATTTGTATTGTGGGCCTGGAATTCCTACACTGGGTCGTTCCTATACTGAGACTAATCGAATGCCCCTCTCCTTCCTCTTGTCTAGCTCTCTCTCTCTCTCTCTTCCCCTCTTGTTTCCCCAGTGTTTCAACAACCCTCCTCTTTCCCAAGATCCTTGTATTTATAGTGAGGTGCTAGTGGGGTGGTGATGATTACGCTTGCGCTAGTGCATTTGAAGGTCCAATACAGATGATGATTTGTGGATGTTTAGGTGGGAGTGGCCTGGGGAATGGTTCCCAATCTCTGATGCTCGACGGGTACAACTCCCGGATCGCTAACGCTCGGTCGTATGTTCCCCGGGCGCAATTTACAGGCTTCTCGGGGACGTATCCTCGGGGGATGACGTAACTTTGGGAGGCACGTGTGAGCGGCTAAGACCAAACTGTTCTTGCCCAAGCGTGCCAAGAAAGTAGGGCCCTTGTGGGCCCTACTGATCCAACAGGCCCAGGGAGCTCGGTGCCGTACAGAACCAAAGGGGGATTATCATAAGAAATAATTGTGCTTCAGAATTTGTATAAATTTATTGGAAATTCAACGGTGATTTATGAATAGCACACTTGATTATCAAAAGCAAATTCCTAACTTCAAATTAAAGGGTTGCATGTTCTCTAACTCAAATTTCTATATCACAACTGCAAATAATAATTATATAAAACTGATACAAACCATGCACAGACAATCAATAGGCTTTGTTGCTGGTCTTAAGCACTAAGATTTGAATCGCATTGTAATCATAACTGCATAATACATAATTAAATGTCAACACTTTCTAGGGCTTCACATATACTTCTTTAGGATCCTCTACAACACTTGTAGCAATGCAAAAGTTAAAAATAAAAAATAAAAATAAAAAGTAGTAGAGATTGCAAACAGAGAAGAGAGAGTACCAAGTTTTTGTTGGGTTTTATGCTTCCACACCTTGGGCTAGAAAACATAGGTTGCAGCTTTGATTTTTCTCCAAAAAATAGAGATGCTTTATCTGTTATATACAATATAAAATAATTATTAGAATTTCAACTCAAAAACCAAACCCATAAAAACACTATCAAAATATAGAGATTAACCCAAATACTTATAAGAAAATCAATTCTAAACATAATAAAACAATAAGATAGAATAAAAATTTCAGGCACATATGAAAGCAAATAAAAAAAGACAAAACCTACGCTTTGAGTTTAGGGTTTTGAGATGGTAATTGCTAGGATTTTAAGGAGAGAAGAGATTTTGGTATTTTTATGCAAAAAACGTTATTTTAGGTTTAGGTGATTTATTTCCTTGTTTTTAGGCTCTTTTAATGTTTTTTTAGGTCAAATTTGGTTCCTATAATGGTTAGGTATTAATTAGGGCTTATTTTAGAATATATTTTCTTGTCCATCAAGTTTTATGGAGCCCGTAAATAGGCCTCCAAGTTTGCATACGTTTTTTAATATTATTGTTATAAGATATAAAACCTAAAATAAAAAGAATCAAAAATAAAAAGAAAAAGAAAATAGTGATGATGTGGAAAATTGTGAGAGCTTCAAAAGCTTCGGTTTTATATATATATATATATATATATAGATGATCTTTTCCACAGTTCTAGGTGTTGTTATACAAAAAACTGTGAACGGGAACAATAACTTTCACATGATTCACTATCAATAATACAACATTATGTTTATTAATTTAAATTATAATATATCAGTTCAACAATTGTTAAAAAATTATATATATATATATATAGGCCTATTATTCTCAATTATCATCATGAAACCAAAAATGAGAGATTTTGATAGTTTCATCAAAATCCAAGTGGTATATTTGGTATAATTTATTGTTGTCATGCGACATAGATAGAATCAATGAGACCACATTAGAAACTCTTTTTATTTAATAAATTTAGCAAAAAAAAAAAAAATTTAAGAATGGGCTAACATTTATTATTTTCTACAATAAGTTGAGAAATCTTGTTCCTAGGTTGAACTTGAACTCTCTAGTATGACAAAAAGATGAAAGTGCCATTAATCAAGAGACTCTTGACAGATTTATCTAAAATCTTGAATTATACTTTTGATTTTTGAGCAAGAGAGAAAGGATTTTACCCTCCTCTTTTTAGAGCTTACTTAGAACAACTTTTCATAGATTGACTATATATATAATGGGAGGAAAGTTAAATTTTGTTATGATCACAATTTTTGAGTCATTACTTTTTCTCAGTTTTAACATGACAAATTGTGAGTGATTGTTTATTATTTTTACATAAACATTCAATTTTTTCTCCATCATTTATAATTAGTCACATCAAAATTGTTATAAGAAAATTGTGTCAACTAATTTTCTCTATGAAAAGTTTTGGCAAAGAGAATATCTTCTTCTCTTCCACCTCTTTTGTCCCACGATTGGAGAACCCGTTTGCTAACTGCTGCCTAGAAAATGCTATACCAATATGGCTCTCTCTCTCTTGGAGTATTGGGTCGTGAACTCGTGATTCTCTTGAAATGTTCTGTTTCGAGCCCATAACATTTACCTGGGCTATATTAGGCCTCACAGGCTCACAGCTTGGACTTGCTTCAGTCCAAATCACCAAGTGAAACCCATTAATTGTTTCTTGGGCTTAATTACTAAGTGTTAGCTATTGGGCCTTGCACCTGATTTCTATGGCAAATGAGTAGGCTTCTAGGAAGATTTTCTCTTGCTCAACCTTGGCCCGTTACTTCATCCATATTAAAACCTCAGACCAAATAAAATTCTATTTTATATAAATTCCACAGATCAGAAAAAATAATTATTGTGGTATACAGCTTCATTGGGTTAAATCGTAAAGCCCAATAAGAAATTCAATAGATGGCAATAGGGCCTAGGCTTTTCATTTAGAAGTCCATCTCTCTAAGTTTGGGAATATCATGCAAAAGTATAAATCCATTTGCAAAGGATACAAGCACTGACTAAGCGACCATGAACAAGTTTTATTTTATTTTTATTTTTTTAAAAATAATTTGATTCTTACAAAAATAGAAAAAAAAAAAAAAAAGAGATTTAAACCTTGATTATTTTAATAAAAGAAAACCGATTATATCACTAAGTTACAAGGTTTTTAATAAAGTAGAGGTGTTAAGCACAACCAGTATTGAATTTGTGTGTGCTTTTAAAATTAAGTAAATAAAAAGGGTTGAACATGGATTCTCTAAATTGAATATAACCAAGAAGTGACTAGTCTAGTGATATGGATAATAAGAATAAGGTAAGAAATCACTAAGGGATTGAAAAACTTTAAGGATGAAGGGGGGAAGTCACCTATTCTTTACATTTTTAAGTGCCAAGTAATTGTGCTTTGAAATGGTATGTTAGAATAAGAATATAATATTAGTGAATATAACATTTTTATCAAGTTGTGATCTGTGAAAATTTGGACCTATTAGTATACCTACTGGTGGGGTATCAAAAATGTACCAACTATGCTTCGTCCAAGGGAGTTGTCCAGGACCTCCGGTCAACTAAGTGACCAAAAATCTACAATTCGTCCAGTGTGATCGTCCATGACTTTTTGTCAATTGAATGAAGCCCGGGTGTTCAGGACGGAAGGATAGTCCACATGGAAAGCTCATGGACGACCCCACAACATCAGTTTATGTACAAAGAGTCGTCCATGAGCATTGCACATGGACGACCACACGACACTTAGCCAAATCGGGAGCGGATAACCAACCCGCGTTCATCGCCGCCAATTCCTCCCAAGTATGTAACTTCCAGCAACGGTTACGGTTTCAATAGCAGTTGAAGTCTGGATTCCAAGAATCTGGGGGAAGTTATCTACACCAATAACCGCCCCGAAGTATCCTATATAAGGACCGGTCTGAACCATGCAAAGGTATGAGAAAATTCTGAGAGATTACTCCGGAAAAGTTGGAACTACATTTTTCCTTGTTAAGAAAACTAACTTTATCATCGGAGGATATTTGGCCGGTCTACCCCAGTCACCCCTTCACTGTTTCTTCTTTTCAGGCCTTCGCTACCGCCGTAGCCCACCGAAGCCAAAGTGTTCAACCAACTGATTTAGCACATCATCACCTACTACTATTACTTTATCATTTATCGACATAGAATCATCCCAGCTAGTTATAGAAAACGTGTGAAATATGTTATATATATATAGATTTACTCTATTAGAATTAAAAAATTAAAAAAAAAAACCCCATCTTTACTAATCAATAATCATGTGATTAAGTTTTACAAAAAAAATATATCTATAAATTGAAATTAAAATTTTTGAATTAAGATAGTGCAGAAAAAAAATTCTTAAAAAGAGTCCAAAACACTTATATATTACTATTAAGATATATAGTGTCAACATTGACTGATAGTGTGATTGTATTATTAAATTTCCATATATCACTTCAACCATTGTAAAAAAAATTATATATATTTAAGCTTATTATTTTCAATTATCATCATGGAACCAAAAATGAGAGATTTTGATAGTCCCATCATCAAGGTCGAGATTCTCGTGGAATGACTCTCAAAAAAAAAAAAAAAAAAAAAAAAAAAAGAAAAAAAGATTCTCGTGGAATGCTCTGCGTCAAGCCCATAACATTTACGTTGGCTATTATAGGGCTCACAGCTTGGATTTACTTCAATCCAAATCACCAAGTGAAACCCATTAATTATTTCTTAGGCTTGATTAGCAATTGTTAGCTATTAGGCCTTGCATCGATTTCTATAGCAAATGAGTTGACTTCTAGGAAGATTTTCTCTTGCTCAAGCTTGGCCCGTTACTTCATCCATATTAAAACCTCAGACCAAAGAAAATTCTATTTTATATGAATTCCACAGATCAGAAAAAATAATCATTGTGGTATACAGCTTCATTGGGTAAAAGCGGAAAGCCCAATAAGAAATTCAATATATGGCAATAGGGCCTAGGCTTTGCATTTAGAAGCCCATCTCTCTAAGTTTAGGAATGTCATGCAAAACTATAAATCCATAAGCAAAGGATACAACTCATACAAGCACTGACTAAGCGACCATGAACAAGTATTTTTTTAAAAAAATTATTTGATTCTTACAAAAATAGGAAAAAAGAGATTTAAACCTTGATTATCTTAATAAAAGAAAACCGATTATACCACTAAGTTACAAAGTTCTTAATAAAGTAGAGGTGTTAAGCACAAGTATTGAAGATGTGTGTGCTTTTATAATTAAGTAGATAAAAAGGGTTCAACGTGGATTCTCTAAATTGAATATAACAAAGAAGTGACTAGTCTAGAAGATAATAAGAATAAGGTAAGAATCACTGAGGTATTGAAAAACTTTAAGGATGAAGGGGGGAAAATCACCTATTCTTTACATTTTTAAGTGCCAAATAATTGTCCTTTGAAATGGTATGTTAGAATAAGTATATAATATTAGTGAATATAACATTTTTACAAAGTTGTGATCAGTGAAAATTTGGACCTATTAGTATATCTACTACTTTATCATCTATCAACATAGTTTATCACCCCAGCTAGTTGTAGAAAATGTGTGAAAAAGGTTGTGTATATAGATTTACTCTATTAGAATAAAAAATTTAAAAACCCCATCTTTACTAATCATGTGATTAAGTTTTACAAAAAAATATATCTATAAATTGAAATTAAAAATTTTGAATTAAGATAGTGCAGAAAAAAAAATTCTTAAGAAGAGTCCAAAACACCTATATACTACTATTAAGATAGACAGTATCAACATTGACTGATAGTGTGATCGTAATATTAATCTGAATTATGAAGTTGTGGAACACTGGTAGGCTAGAAGAATGAATTCTTTCTGAGATAAACTTGGAGACTTTTGTGATATAAACCTTCACTGCTTGTAAACTGAAAAAGATGTGGCAAACATGCATCAAAGCAAATTAAAGAATTGGAAAGTCACATATATGTTAGTGATGTCCATGTTCATGCACCAACTGTAGTAGCTAAGCAAAATTATAGCCTCATGATATAAACCATGGCTACTTGAAAGTAACTAGTGATGATGCTGATGCCCATTACAAATTCAAAAGTCAAAACAAAAAAACAAGGAAAGCAAAATTAATGGGTTTCCTAATAAATCTTATATATGACCCGTGTGTGTTCAAGAAACCACAATCTTTTTAATTAATTAATTATTTTTATTATTTTTATTTTTAAATATAATTTTTTTTCTAGTAACTTTCAGACATCACGTATATTTGTCACGGCTCTACAACTAGATGGGGTACTTTTTTTTTTGTGTGCTAAAAAGCCTGATCAAGAGGAAAAAGTGAAAGCAACTATTAAAGTTCTATCAAATATCCAATCACCAATCTTATTAAGTTTGGACCTTAAAACAGTGACACTTTTATATATGTCACTCTTAGGCTCCACGCAATAAGGTGCATTATCAGCTAGGATTGACACTTAAAAGGGTGTGTCACATTCTTATATATATATAAAATAAATAGTAGTATAAAAACAAAGTGAAAGTGGCAACCGAATAAGTTGTGGGTAACGTGAATCTTGCCTAGTGTTCTAGAACAAAGTCCCATCGATCCCACCTTGCATAGCTACTTGGTCATATATCATATTTATCTAATCCATAATAATTACGTGAGAATAAAATAGTTAGATAGAAACAGTAACTAAAAAGAGAAATAAAGAAGCAGAAAAGAAGAAAAAAAAGTAGACCCCAGGAATTGATGAGAAGAGACATAGGTAGTTGCAAGATTTAAACGTCACATTTAGTGAAAAGAAAGTTGCAATTTTTATAAACAAATATATATATATATATATATATATTATATATCTCTACCAACCTTCACCAACCATTCACCTTTTTCTACATAGACTCATATGGCGTGTCCCTTCCAGGTATCCAAGTTGGCAGAGTTTATCCAACTTTAGCTGCCCCCACAGTTTAGATATTGGTAGGCTTCTCATGGGAATGAAATGGGAATTGCTTATACAATATGTATTTGTTAACCTTTGTCAAGGCATGGACCAAAGGAATGGAAGAAAGCTTTATTATTGGATTTCTTTTTTCTTTTTAAGATGTTATGGTTAAAAGTAAAAACCATTGAATCCGCAGAGTAGAAGAAAATCTATCTCAATTTTTATTTTACGAATAACTTGATGTCCAATATTGGACTATGACCACTACCTCATATGGGAAAACATTAAAGAAATCTTAGGGTTGCCAAGAAAGCTAGAAAGAAACCCTAATTTGAGTTAAGCATAAAAAGATTGTTAAAAATGTACGGCCAAAATGTGCATTTGCCCCTTTCACCAAAATTTTCTAGCAAAATGCCTTCTGTATGAAACTATTTAGGGAAATGCTCTTGTTTTGAAACTCGATTTTCTAAAAATTGAGTTTCAATTTAAAACTCGATTTTTAGACAATCAAGTTATAGAGAACTGAAAATAAAAAAATAAAAAAAAATAAAATTTTGTGGAACTCGAGTTCATGGAACTAGTTCCATTCAAATAAACTCGAGTTCTAGAGTTCCACAAAATATTCAAGTGGAACTTGAATTCTATGAACTTGAGTACTTTGAATGAAACTCGAGTTTAAAAAAAAAAAAAAAATTCTAAGTCCAAGTTTGCTATAACTCGATTGTCCAAAAATCGAGTTTTACATTTGAAACTCGATTTTCTAAAAATCGAGTTTCAAAACAGGAACATACTCCTAAATAGTTTCAAACATGAAGTATTTTGTTAGAAAGTTTGTGAGAAATGGGTAAAACTTCATTTTGGCTAAAATTTAATATTCCGAATTCTAGGAAAAGTTTCAAGACTCACGGTACCTTGTTTTGATTTTTGAATCAAAAGTTATGACAAAATGAAAGTTAATATAAATAATAAATTCTTTAAAACGAAGGTTGAAATGAAGGAGCTTCGTTAAAAAGTAATGTCATTCACAACTATATGATGGTGAGTTTTGATACCCGTGTCGATTACATCCAGGACGTTAGTTTTAGGACGTTAGTTTTGAGCATTTTTACTAATGTCTTTCTACCTTTTGAATTTCTTGCGTTGTGACTTAAAAAAATCCTTCTAGTCAAGAAAAAGTTTGAGTTATCTATTCTATATTAAGAACCTGTTTCATGAAACTTTCTTTCTATGCTCTCACTAATTGTCTTATTTAGTATTAATTAAATGGATCTCACATGGAATGCTGATCTCATAGAGCAAGATTATAAAATTAGTATGATTAAAACTAATTGACTTCTACCTGATCCCCCACATGATGACTTATAAAATTCTGAAAACAACTCCTTTTCAAATTCTGAACCTGATAAGTGATGTAATAAAAATTTTCTCCTACCATGTTCTGCTATGTTCATTGGTACACGTTTGATGGATGAAAATCAAAGCAAAAAAAATGGTGTGTTATAGGGCTGCAAGCCAAGAAAGTAGCTCATCTTTTTGTCAATTGGATTTGAACCAATTTGAGTGTTGAAGAAAATATCCATGACAAAGACAAAAGCCAAGTCAATATTTGTATTAATTAATTATTAAATCCTGATTAAATCGATGAGCTTAACATTGTTATATGATTAGCCTGTCTCTTGTTGACCTAAAATGTTGTTAATTGTCCAAATCCATTTGATGACCAACCCAATTAAATTGGCTTGCTTTGCATTTCAATATTCCGTGTTGTACCTTCTACTTTTGTTTTTTTTTCCTTCCCTTCTTAATTTGTTTCTTTGATTTATTTTTTCTTTGTCTCTGAAATTGGTTAATAGAAGTCAACTCACAATCTTCTGCACTCTTTTGATGCATTTTATTTTAATTCACGTTTTGAGTTTACATTTTAAAAGAAGAGAGTTACTTGAAGTTGGTGTCCAATGTGAAACCTTAGTAAGTCAATTTGCCGGAAAATTGTCTTCTAATTCTTGAGGTATGGATAATTGGATCCGGTTAATACACGCTCTTAAGATATTCATTAATTTTTAATTTTAGGAAACGTTTTATGATAAATTGAAAAAGCTGTTAAAAAAAAAAATTTGGCCATTTTTTTTCATAAAAAGTTTTTAAAAATAATTTATTAACATATAACCTAAGAGCATAGATTAATAAAACATTAAAACCCTTAATAATTTGATATTGTAGAAGATAAATAGTTTTCTTAAAAGATTGTTTTTCCTCCATTATAAAAGCTATCCTAACCACCCTAATGAACAATTTTTAACAGGTTTCACACGCTATTTTATGTCAAAATGACAAGGCAGAACCTCTTTAGAGAATATTTTGAAAGACTTAACAAGCAATTACATTTTGACAATAGATAGTGAACGTGTATTAATTCATTCTTATATTAATTTTGGGCCTTTTGTCAATGGGTTTTCGTAGAATTAAGTACAATTAAGCAATTACAATAACTTTACATCTCAATCTAGTTTTGGACATTTGCTTTGCTATGTTAAATTTTGCATTAAATTTGAAAGAAGAATTGATACGTTTTCGTAGAAACACAATTTAACAATTAAAATAACTATATTCCTAAATCTGGTTTTGAAAATCTACTTTGTCCTGTTAAATTATACATGGTGGTTGATGAAAATTCATGATTACAAAGCTTATAGTTGAAAGAATTAAGAATCAATGATAATTTTTAATAAGGTATCGGTTGGGAAAAAAATTTGAGCCAAAAAAAAAAAAAAAGTAACAAAAAGTTAACATGCACATCTCAAATGAAAATACTTACTGATTAAATTTGTACCCTTGTTAAAATCGAGTTGAAGGGGTTCAATTGTCAGTTGGACATATAAGAAAAACTAGAAAAGTCGTATGAAGAAATGCCTGAAATAATGACTACAATTTGGACATTCAGATCATGGTCGAATTGCCCACAGAAGAGGGCAAACAAGTGAACAACTCAATAACGCAAGCACAGAAATGTGTCTACTACTTAAAAGGCAAACGTATTATTATTAATTATTTTGATTAAGTTTCCATTGATTGAGAGAGAGAGTGAGAGTGAGAGAGAGAGTTTCCTAACATAGTGAGGGTGGAGGAAAATAAAAGACAAGAAGGGGGCAATCTTTATGTCTTTTTCTAGTCACTAGAATTGCTATGTAATTTATAAATTTCAACTATTATAGAGAAAAAAAATCTTGCTTGGTGTGCTCCACAATCGTGAGGAAAAAGACCCTCCAATGTCAAGTCAGAAATCCAAATCGTTTATTATGTGGTGTATTTGAGGCTAAGTCTAACATGTAGCTCCAATAGTACAAATAATTCTTATCCATATCATTTTTACAATGCATGGCAACTTTTGTTTAGTCCCGACAAACACTAGGAGCCAGAGTCTGTTTTTTAATTAAAAAAAATACAACTTGATTCTCAAAAATAAATAATTAAAAATTAAAATACAACAGCAAATATTCAATTGGCCATGCAATATAGATGTTAGGTAGAGAGTTTTGAGGGCTGTGTTTTGCTTCTTTACTAAACTAGGCCTTGACCATTCATCTAGACCGAGTCTTATAAAAGAATATGCATGCACATGCACTCTATTTTTATGCTTTACCGAAGATTAACATATGTTTCTACTTTATGAAACACATAAGTATTATTATCAATGTTAATGACTTTTAGAACACTTAACTAATCATCAGGTATATATACATAGTCTCATTGTCTCACACACACGGATAATTACAAGAAAAACTCTCTTGGATGTTGCATAAGGTATTGATCAAGGATGACAAAAATCATATTTTAGGGCCCACATGCTGTGAAAGGGAGGCTACATGTAACCGAAACATGGTATAATTTTTCGTTGGTCAAGAGACTTGAAATCAGGATTTCATGAATCAAAAGGCACGAAACCATTGTACCAAGAATACCAACCCCCGGAGGTTGAAACACGGAATTACAGATATGTTTATTTATCTATCTTAATATTAAAAAATTAAAGCATAGAATCAAATTAAAAGGGACAAGCAAGCTAATCACTTGAAAGTCACCCTAAGGTGTTAGGTTAAGAGACTTGAAATCAAGATCTCATCAATCAATATTGAGGCATGGAAACCATTATACCCAATACTTGGAAGGTTGAAACAAATATGTTTATTTATCTAATCTAAATATTAAAAATTAAAGCATAGGATCAAATTAAAAGAGCAAGCAAGCAAGCTTAGCTGGAGATGATGAAATATAGTTTAATTTGACATATCTTGAAAATGGGGTAATGTTGTAAAATAAAAGGAAAAAGAAAGAAGAGAATGGTGTCATGTTTGGCTGGCTTTTAAACTAAAAATCCCATTCCCATTAATTCAGGAATCCCATACCTCTCTGTGCACATGACCCCTCTTTTCCTTTTTGACTCTCTTCCCCACCACCACCTTCACCCAACTTTAACTAACCAACTGTTTCCTTTCTAATATTTTAATTACAGATTCGGTTACCTACCTCCCAAACATGTCACATGTTCTCCCTCATCTCCTTTCTTTTTTTTTTTTTTTCCTCTCTCTCTCTCTCTCTCTCTCTCTCTCGCTCTCTCTCTCTCCCAATCACAAAGATGCTAAATGCATTAGATTCCATTTTCACACTCAATAAATTATTTCGACAATTGTACGATTGGTATTAGTATAGTACCACTTAGTAATAAGCACGAATTAATTCATGACCTAATTGATTGGCTTCATTTAGGAACAAAAATTGAAAATTCTGACTCACACATCATGTAATTATGTATATTATATATATATATATAATTTAAACCTATAGCGTCCACTTCTAATAATTATGTCATTTATCATCAAACCAAGATATCAATCATTTTTTAGTATAGGCGAAGATTGAACCACATATTTTTTATTCAATTATCAAAAACTTTACCAATTGAGCTAACTAGAACCCTTCATATATATAATCATGTATTGATTATTGTTTGTCACTTGGCATATTTTTCTTGGTTTACAAATTTTATTTTGTGAATTGTTGTATCTTTTTTCTCTATTGAGAAGGTAGGCCATAGATTTATTTCTCAACTTGTAAAAAGAAAAAAATATTTAAAGTTAGAAATCCAATTTGTTTTTATGAACTATCACAATCTCTTTAATATGTTATTCATAGAACAAATTAATTTAATGAGTTTTAATATATGATTTAAACTTTCACTTTCAAGCTTTACCAAATCATGTATTATTAGTATCTATCATATCAAATTATTCTTATTATTTTACATATTTCCTAGAGATTATTCCAAATCAAATTCAAAGGACTTGTTTTTTTAATTGGAGATATGAAAAAGGGCTTTCTCATATATGTATCATGATGCGCAATATTATCTATAAGAAGATATTATATATATATATATATATATATACGTGTCATAAACTTCCTCTTTATAGAGAGGTCAAAAGAGCTGAGTTGGAGTTCCTCTTTGTAAATAAATGTATGCCCAAATCAGCACGCACTCATTCCTATACAACTCTATAAGCTTCAATTTTACACCTTCAAACCTGTACTTAAATTCTTTAATAAGTTGGTATTCTTTTTTTCTTTTTCTTTTTTGGTAAAATAAGTTGGTATTCTAGTTTCTAGGTACAGAGGTATCAGCCATTCCCACTGGACCCTACTATAAGATTCCAAACACGTGGGTTTCTCTTTATCATATCAAACTAATAATAATTAATCACCGTCTAATAATTTTAGTAGGTTCTACGCAATCCAACGAAGAAAACCATAAACTAATTCTTTTAGTTAAGGTTCTGGCAGTTGAACCAACCATAAATTTGTACTGAGATTATATCCTAAACTTCTTTTTAGGTTTTTGGAATAAAAATCCGTCTCACATTATGAGTATTTCACTTTATATTTTATTAACAGAAATATGTTACATACAAAACATGACAAGATGCGACTAATGAAATGGTACGTAAAATAGAGGATTTTTATTTAGCATAAAACGTAGTGACCCGACGTGTCAATTGGTAAAGGCTGCGGTTCTTAAGGAAAGCTGACTAATAGTTTTATGTGTTTGTTACAAGTTAGATAGACCATCAAGAATATTCAAATCCTTTCAATTCAATCCCACTAGCTTTCACTTCTTTAGAAAAAAGTTTTAGGAACAAAGGAATTGAACTTCAACCTAATCTCTCTATTCTAGATGCAATTTTACTATTTGAGCAGTGCTGAGTTTGCAACATTCTTTCTTTTTTTAAAACTTCATACAGAAATTGGTATCCATATATTTCAGCACAAGCATGATTAAGCATTAACCTTAACCAATCACATGTTACTTTTAAAAATACATTACATACCAACTTAAACTTGTGATGGATAAACATTCTAAGCATTAATTGGTGGAAGGGAATAATAAGGTGCAACTTGGAGCAAAGTTGGGTTAGTCAGACAAATCTTGTTTATAATAAAGGTACACATTAAACAATTCTATCAAGTTTACCTAAATCCACTCAGAGAATTGGGTAATATTTTAGTTAGGTTGATATGAAAATCGAGTCTGGCGAGATGGGATTGGATTGCTTGAGTTGAGAGGCATATATGCTTAAGTATCATTCATGCAATTCCCATCTTCAGTGGAATTTAGGAGAAAAAAGTTTCTAGCTGGGAATTACCACTACCCCAATTGTCCACCCACTAGTGCAATTGGTTTATTATGAGGAAAACAGACACCTAAATTGATGTTTTCAAGTGCATAATTAGTCACTGGCCACAAGGTCTCGTCCCTGGGGTTACTGCCAAAACTCATCATCCATCAAGGTCATTCCCCACCGTCCCATTAGAGATATATATATATATATATATATATACATACTTTTACCAACATTAAAGGATTTAGTGATTTGCTCAATTTTACTGCTCTCAACAAAAGGAGATATTATATAGTCTGAATTTTACAATCACTAGAAAAAGAAATGAGAAGATTAATACACATTTTCCACTTTAAACTTTCATCGCATTTACTACAATGTCTTTGAAAATTATCTATTTGCTCGATTAATACTCCAATTTGAGATGAAAATCGGATGTAATTACAAAATGAAATCTCGCAGTTGTAATGAAAAGCCAAAATTTTCGTGTAATTGAATTCTCAATTTAGACAGTTAGAGGAATAGGATAAACTTCTCTCAAATTAGGGTGTCAATCGAGTAAATTGATAGTTTGGAAACATTAAAAACGTGGCAAAATTTTAGGGTGAAAAAGTAAAAGTTTTCCAAAGATAAATACATACTTTAAGTTTAAAATAATTATTATCTTTCAAGACCTAAAAAGCTATAGTCACATCTATTATGTATTACAAAAAGATTGGCTACAATTGGGAGTTTTCAAAATCATTTACGAAATTCATATTATTCTGCTACATGATACACATACATTTTTTTTTTTTTTGAGAAACAAACACACACACATACACACAAGGGAGAGGGAAAGAAATTTTAACACAAAGGCACTCAAAAGCCATGGTAACTTTTAAGGAAGGGTGGGGCAAGTTATACTACACACAACACACTCTCTTAAACAATGTGGGACAACTACCCATTCTTTTTTTTTTTTTTAGAAACAAACACACACATACACATATACAAGGGAGAGGGAAAGGGGTTCTAACACAAAGGCACACCACAACTCCACTCAAAAGCCATGGTAACTTTTAAGGGAGGGTGAGGCAAGTTATACTACACACAATACACTCTCTTAAGCAATAAGAGACAATTACCCATTCTTTTTTTTTAAGAAACAAACACACAAACACACACACACACACACACACACAAGGGAGAGGGAATGTATTAGAATACAAAGGCACACCACAACTTCACTCAAAAGCCATGGTAACTTTTAAGGGAGGGTGTGGCAAGTTATACTACACACAACACATTCTCTTAAGTAATGTGGGACAATTACCCATTCTTTTTTTTTTTTTTGAAAAACAAACACACACACACAATTACATATTAAATGTGAGACTTCACATATACCCACATAATATATTTATAGTTTAATAAGACTTTAAGTCCCTGCACAAAATCCATACAATCGGAATATTACAGTAACATTTTGCTCATTATATGGTTATCAAACTGACTAGAATGTATTGTTAATAATAATATTAAATTGGCTAGAAGGTATTTACTCAATAGAAGGTAGTTTTAAAAAAATAAAAAAATAAATAGAAGGTAGATTTGTAGAGAATTTAAAAAATAATAAAAATAAAACACTGATCATTAGCCTACGTGTCAGAACATTCAAGTTTACTTCTGTGCACATGGCGTACCTACCCTGTGCACATGGACTAGGTATGAAAATCGTGTACTTAAGTAGGACCATAGTCACTTATCAAAAAAAAAAAAGTAGGTCCATAGTCTATTTTGTAGATCTTCATTAAAAAAAAAAAAAAAAAAAAAAAGTCTATTTTTAGATCATATAATATAAAGACTTTATAATCTGACTTACTGTAACATGCTTGCTTTTCAAACTATAATTTACAATCTCTATTTGAAGGAAACTATACAATACGACAAATCAAATAACATTTTTTTTCGCCCAAGCTAGGGAAGGTGTGAAGTATATATAAAACTTATAATATTAACAGAAAATGTACTTACATTTTTGTTTTTGTCCACTACCAAAAATATATGTTTTTGTTTTTTTGTTTTTTCAAAACTGTCATCCATATCACTAACTTTAAATTAATATTAATGAGTAATACGAAAGGTGCTATAAATTTTACTACAAAATCCTTATAAACTAGTATTTCAATTTATAAACACAAAATAAAAAAAAAAAACTATAGAATTTATTTATTATATTTATTGATATTGCATACTTGCATTAATCACATTTACTATCATATCTTTTTATTTATTTTCCCAATAAAAATTCACTATAATATCAATCATTTGGCAATAAAATAATAGTAACTTTTGTATATAAACAAATAGTTTTATCCAAACCTTTTGTTTTTAATAATTTGATGGTTTTTTTCTTAGATAAACCAATAGTTATAACCGGATGAAAAATTTGAACCTTGGATATCTTTATTAGAAACACCAGAAAGTACTAACTAGTTAAGCTATAAGATTATTGAAAATAATTAAATAGTTACAAGTTATAGCAATGGAAAGAAAAGGGATACGAATCAGCTTTATTCTACTTATAAAAGATATGAGGTTATGCCATTGAGTTATAAAGTTCTTAAAAACGCTATCGAAACTAACATATGAATGTATTGATATTCCTCAACTTGGCATGATTAACATATATATCTCTAAAAATGGGATATAATTACATGTCAAGTAAAACCATCAAACAAGCATTTTTTTTTAGAAAAAATTCTAGAACTACTATTACTTTTACCACCAAAAAACTTACAAACTGACATTAATGTAATTAGTTTCACTTCATCAACGTAATAAATAAATATTTAAATTGCTTTTTTATGATAGGTGATAAGTCCATTTGTAATATTGATGTAGTAAAATTTGTACATCATTATGAAGGAAATAGCTTATCAAAAAAAAAAAAAAAAAAAAAAATTTATGAATTCAAAGGTCTGTAATATCTGTAGAGCCCATTGGAGTTCTTGCAATTCAAACACAACTCAGTACTAGCACTGCACTGATACCCTAATTGGCAACACAAACAGACTGCCTGTGCTACCATGGCTGATTGCACTGTCCCAAACAACTGGTTATAACCACAATGAATTTGCTGTAGCTTTGACTCAGCTGTGTTTGCACTTGACACCCTGGTTGACTCTGTCTGAACCGGCCTAAGTCCAATAGAAAGTTCCAAGTTTAGCTCACTCTCATCAAACTTGTCTTGCTTTTGTTGTTGTACTATTTGTTGTGGTGGTTCTTCCTCGGTTGTGGTGCCACTACTAGTGCAATTAACATCTTCAAGTGACTCTATCTTCGGGTAATTCAACGTGGGTACTGTAATTGTTGCAGTACTAAAGTTGTTGAAGTTGTTGTAGTTGTACGTGTTGTTTGTCTGGCTGTTCTTCATGAGGTTGAGCTTGGATACAGGTAAAGATGGTAGAGACGAATTATTGCTGCTGAAATCTAAGTGGGAAATTGTTGCTGCTGGTGTTGGGACTGTGGTGGTGGTGGTGGTGATTTCATTGAGAGGACGGTGAGTTTGAGGGTCTATGCCACGGCTTACGAGCTTGCGTTTGATGTGTGTGTTCCAATAGTTCTTGATCTCATTGTCTGTTCTTCCGGGCAATCTTCCAGCAATCAAAGACCATCTGTGAACAAGCAAAGTACCCTTATAAGAAATTGAATTTCATAGCTTTTTCTTCACTTTTCCTTAGCACCCAAATAGGGTCTAATAGAAAACTAAAAGTTAAAATGAGATAGAGTTCGAACTCAGGACTACAAGAGATAGGGTTTGAACTTAGAACTACACTTAGATAACTAAAGGTCGAGAATTTAATGATTGATATGATATTTCCCAAATTGGATCAAAAGGAGGATAAGTTTTATGAAAAAGGTTGGAAATTTGGATTGAGACAGGTTTCGAAAAAGAACCATGCCTTGAGCCAGAAAATTTAAAAGTTGAAAAAAATTAATCATTGATGTTATGTATTTGTAAAATTGGATGAAAAAGAATCAAAGGGCTTACTTGTTTCCCAGCAAACTATGGAGCTTGATGATGAGTTCATCTTCTTCCTCAGTGAAATTGCCACGCTTGAGATCAGGGCGCAGATAGTTTATCCACCTCAATCTGCAACTCTTGCCACATCTAAGTAATCCTACAAAATTCAACAAAGAAACAAAATTTATGAGAGATTGCTATAGAAACAAGAAGAGGGGTATCAATTTGAGGTATATTTGAAAATAAATAAATAAAATACGATTAAGATCAAGTTATGTCTGGTGTAACTTTTTTGTACCTGCGGCTTTGGGAAGAGAACGCCAACAACCTTCACCGTGGACTCGGATATAGTCTATGAGGCGCTGGTCTTCCTCTTTGGTCCAGGCACCTTTGTTGGTGTGTGCTTTTTCACAACAAGGCGAGCGTCCCATGTTTTGATAAAAATAGTTTGAAGAGGTGGGATTTGGATATAGATATGGAAACACCCAATACAGGAAATGGATAAGTATGCAAGTGTTTGATATGTTTACTTTCTTTGGCTCCTTTGTTTGTAAGAGTTTTTTTTTTTGAAAGTAGAGAAGATAAGAACAGAGTAGAGAGAGAGAGAGAGAGAGAGAGTGGGGGGGTGGGGGGATTGGTTTTGAAGGAGTGGGGGAGAGAGAGTAGAGAGGAGATTGTATATATATGTGGAGAGAGAGAGAGAAATGAAAGGGAGGGAAGCAATAGACTCGGATTCTTAATGGGGGAGAGAGTGTGGTGTGGGGGGAGATTTGACCAAGTTGGTAAGAAAGACAAGTGGTTAGTGGTTACAGATAGGGCTGGATTTGGTAGGTAGCTCTACTTTTACGTCACATTGTGGGCTCTCTCTCTCTCTCTCTCCTTCTCATTATGGAATGAGCTAACTTAGCAAGATAAAGAAAAAAAAATTGAATTTGATTGATAAAAAAAAAAAGTGGGGGTTAAAATTTATAAAAACCGACAAAAAACAGAGTTAAAACCCAAAAGCAGAACAGACAACAGAGACAGAAATTCAAGATCACAACAATTTTGCTTCTATTGAGATTTGAGAGTTTCTAGCTTGAGAAAACCTCTGGACACAACAAATTCACACCTAACTAATACGGTAGATTGTTAGTAGTAGGTAAAAAGATGTTACCAATGACTGTTTCGGATAAGAACTAATAAAAATTTACTAACTTAAATTATTATGAAATATTGTAAAAATTTTTTGTGTATATACCATTACTATTCTGGCTCTAGTTTGTACACATGGAAAGTAACAGAGCATATGTAAGAAAAAAGAAGACGGATGGCAATAGTGACTCACATGTCTCTGTGGGCCTAGGTTCCCTTCAGCTGCCCTTTCCAGTTGGTTCAACTGTACAATAATTGGGGTCATACTCAGGCTATGATTGTCGTTGGATGAAAAATGAACATTACTTGGACCAAAAAAATGAACATTACATTTAAATTATCCATAATATGGTGAAATTCATTTAGTTTATTTTAAAATGCATAGATAAAAGTTTTAAAAACTCTTGGAATTACACTAAGAACTTTAAAGGTTTTTAATCCCATGTCATTGGTGCTATAAGAAACCATGACAGGACACAGGAGAGTTCGTTCGATGTAATAGTGAATTTAGTCCCACTTTATAATTATCCGAGTTAAATTTAACAATGAATTTAGGTTTGTTCTCAACCGAGAATTCTTGAATTAAATTTTAGACCTTGATTTTGAGGTGGTATTATAGGTAATCATTGCATATAACATTTTTCTCACATAAAAATAGGTCTTATACTCGTGGGATTCTCTTTATGTGAGAGGGATATTATATGCCATTGTTACATAAAATAATAAATCATTGATTTTCTTATCATTGATTTCCTTAAAATAGCCAAATAAAAAATTAGTAATTCATGACGAGTACATAAATGAGTTTAACATGGTTATTTCTGGTAGAACACTTGCTGATATTACATCTATTAATGAATTCATTGAAGAAAAAAAAATTAAATTTTATAAGAATTAGACAATGCTGAACTCTTTTATTAGATAAAGTGTCATCCCACATACATTAAAAATGTATCTTATAGCTAATATTATATTCAATTATTAATGGGCATACAAAAAACATATTCATATAATCTATCAAACAAATACTAAATATGTATTAATATAATCTAACAAGCTATGTAAAATGCAAATCCCATAAGAGATTGTTAAATACAGTAACATGCAAGTTTTACTTAAGACTTAATACTTTCTTATTTATTCTTTGGAATAAATTAAGAGCATTTTTTTTTTATTCATCCAAAAAAAAAAAATTAAGAACATTTTTTTTTCTCACACATAGAGACAGAATTAATGTTGTTCTAGCAAAAACAAGAAATATAATAAAGGAGAAAATTGAAAAAATATATGACACATACCTGATATCACCAATTGCTCAGCTCAATATGGATCATAGCTATAGGCAAAGACAATCAAATCACCTAGTGTATAATGAAAATTATTACCCTACATGAATTTTCACTGCACAAACAATCTGCCCAAAAACATAAGATACATTAAGAGTTACCAAACAACATTGCACTTAATTGTCAAAAAAGTAAAAATTCTTAAAATTAAAAAAACCCATAAAACAGCATTGCACTCTCCATGTGACTTTTTTATTTTTATTTTATAAAATTTCATCCTATAACGTCCGTTTTTGATGATTACGCTCTTTATAATTCAACCAAGGCACCATTCAAAACCCCAAATCTCTTATTAACTATCAGAGATTTTACCAGTTAAGTTAACCCAGATCTCACTCTTCATGTGACTTTGTTTCACACCATAGTCCTTTACTTTTTGGGTATCAAACATTTCACCGAATGAGGTAATCTCTCTGCAAGGAACCTCTTATATTGCTTTCAGTTAAGCTTAATTAAAAAGGCTCAAGATTCAATTCTCATGTTTTATCTTCATATTCACCTTTTTTATTGGTTAAACAAGCAATAGGGATTAGGGAGTGACGAAAATAATTAAAGAAAAGGTGCATGCATTAAGGTGACTAGTGCAAGACCTGTGTTTCAAGCAATTAGATAGAGTGCAAATGCATTGTAACTAGGCAGAAAAATAGAATGCTATCACTTGACACACAAAATCACAAATACACACTAGATTTGTGAGTATGATTGTAATGTTTATTCTGTCATTCACTGTACTTGATGCATATATAATGGTTCTTGTGTCTCTTTTGATGTATAACCTTGTTTGTTAAAGTTCTCTCCTAATAAATTTTCAAGTTTTTATCACCACAACAAAGATGATTAGATTTGGATAATTGGACATCTCACCGATCAATGACACTTAGAGCATTCGTGAGACACTCATTAGAAGCACAAAGCCAATCAGGGATTGGAGGTGAATCCTTTTCTTAATTAAGAGATTTTAATGCATGATAAAAAAATGCGAGACTTTAAAAGTTGTAAAAACTATCTTTTAGTATGAATATAAGACCCATTTTAACTTCTCCCATACTTGGAACTCCAGATGAATCATTCATGAAAATCAAGCTCCTCAACCTTCACCCCCACCCTCCATTAATTTTTAAGTATCATCCGTACTTTTGCATTTCCAATCCAACTTTATGGCTGATTAAAAATTTGTTTTCCAGCCATTTTTCACAAATTTAAGATATGTACTCCCAAGTCTCCCATACATGGTGGGAAGCTAACTTGCAGGTAGCTATAATTTATGAGATGAATACGAAATCCATTTAGGAATTGGGAACTTTCAAAGCATCACCAACTATATATGGCAAAAATAGAAAAAAATATATAATATGACATAACATAACGTTGGACATACCGACATAGCAAGTAGAAAGAGCACATACCACCTTACATCCCATGCTGATCATCACATTAATTAAACCAATAGTCAATTTTGTTCACTGACATACAATTGTTTGACTTTATAGGCCTTTTTCTGGTTCTGAGGCTCAAAGTAGAGAAAGAACACCACCCTAGATGGTTAAATATCTCTTAAATCAGGCTAATATATGTGTTCAGGTATTAACAGCTTGCTCAACTATGATGTTTGCTAGACAGTAGACGCGGCACTTGTTCATAAATTATTTTCAGAACTATTGACGCAATCGTGATTGAAGTAACATAACTTTTGCTTGGATCATTCACTGACATTGCTTTTACGAGTTTTATCTGCTCACAACAGATCATGTCATCAACTATAATGAAAAAATTTGTGTGCGTGGCCTTACTGTTTCATATTTCAACAAATATCATAGAATGCAATGAACTAATCGGACTTTTCCAACAGAGGCAGTCTCTCAAATGTTGACAGTTAACCTTGACTGTGTGAAAAGCCATAATCACAACTCACAAGCCACTGTCACCACTAGGGGCAGCACTATATGCCTCAAGTACGCCGCCACCACCACTAACCTTATACCACTAACATTAGCATGGATCGTCAAAGTTGCACTAACTTTTTCACCCAACACATGCCAATATTGGTAATACTTACTACCCGCATAGTCGATGCCAACCAAACCCAGCAATGCTATCCTGGTTTTACTATACAACAATTTTGCAAAATAGTCTTGTCAATGAGTGTCAGAAGTGCTTAAATTAAAATTGATTTGTCAACTTCTTATAATGAATCGTGCGAGCAACTTTTAGCTAAAGTGGTATTTGATTATTATTGTTTGCTACTTTCTAATGCGGTGAGATTTGTTCAATTCCTTCTTAACGAATGCAATCGAACATCCATTAACATATTCCTTTCGGTCATTTCCATTAGCAAGAAAAAAAAATCAAAACAATAGATGAATGGTTGACAAAAATTAATTTTCCAAAAATTGGTCATATTTGGCCACCAACCAGGTTTCTTGTAAATTGCTCCAGGTATTTTTAGACGAAGTAGTGAACAGTAGAGTTTCCAAGTTAATGTCATTCACATGTGTAGCTAAAATAGTCAAGTTGCTCAACCAAGTACGCAACACCCCATTCCTCTATTGAAAAGCAAGTTAGGAATGGAACTTTTCAAGGAAGGATTGGAAGGATTGTTATAGAAAATGTGGGCGGATTTTTGTTTTCTTGCTTTGTTTCTTGGCAGATTTTAGGTTTCTTCATCTAAAGAAAAGAAGCATACACGCCTCTTAGCATTAAAACGTAAAAAAACAAATAACAGGTAGAGGCAAGAGTAACACTAGTGCTAGCCCCATCTCCATGTGATAACAAATATGTCAAGCATGCATGGTGCACTTCTTAGTTGAACTTGTAACTTACAATGCATGTCTAGGGAATTCACACAGTTGATACCAATGCACTCTACAATAAGAACATCTAATAGAACATTTAAGATTGAAATACACTTCTAGTTCTTAAAACTCAGGATTATTTTCACTTTGGTCCTTTCTATAACCCTGTACATTTTGGTCCTTTCTATAACTCTATATCAAAATTTTAATTTTGACACTTCAAAGCTCAGGATTATTTTCATTTTGGTTTTTTCTATAATTCTATATCAAAATTTTAATCTTGACACTTCATGCTTGATTAATTCTATTTTTATATTGACCCATTACATTTTAAAATTTTCATTTTAATCCTTCTTGTTTGATTATGTTTTTTTGTTTAACCCTTCACGTTTTAAAAATTTTATTTTGACC
Organism: Quercus glauca; assembly: GCA_023736055.1. NCBI lineage: Eukaryota > Viridiplantae > Streptophyta > Magnoliopsida > Fagales > Fagaceae > Quercus > Quercus glauca. The sequence goes on from CM043323.1 coordinate 6,988,153, forward strand.
CGTCATTTTAATCCTTTAATAAAATGAAATTGGACACAGATAAGGGACCAATATGGAAACGAATAAAAAATGAAGGGCCCAAAATTTTCAAACATAAAGGGTCAAAATGAAAACGATTCCAAACTTTACGAGTTAAAAGTATACTTCTGTCAACATTTAAGTTTTAAAGTATATGCAGACAAAAAACAATCAAATAGTCGCTTTACATTACCTAAATTAGATATTCTCAAAAAAAAAAAAAAAAAAACCATTACCTAAATTAGAAACCAGAAATTATGCAATATTTTTTATAAGTAGCGATTAAGCAATATTAATGGACCACAAATCTACAGGGGAAGATTGAAGCATGCCACCAAATCAAAACTGGTCACCAAAGCAAAGAATGCTACATATAATTTAATGCTAGATTACTTGAGTGAATCATTACAAGTTACAGCGTCATGTACATTGAATTTTGAGTACAAAACTACCAATCTTACTGAGTCAATTAACCTCAAAGAATCAAAACCTCAAAAACTCTACTATCAACTAGAATGAAAGAATTATTTAAGAATTCAATTGAATAATACACTATAAAATACAGGTGTGGAAAATTTGTGACCCTACGTATTTGTACATTCAAAGTTTCAAGCAAGTCTTGTTGTGTTACTGCTTTCACCTCTTGCTTCTGCTAGTTTACACATGCAATCTGGCATAGGAAAGGTATAGAGTGACCCGCTAGGCTTCTTCAATTCAAATCCCTTATGATCACTGTGGCGAAGCATGTCTTGCATTGGTCGACTAAAGTCTTCCCATCTAGAGAAGTCAAATAAAAAAAGTAATGAATCAAATGATAAAATTCTATGCTTATTATGGCTATTATTGAGAATAGAAGCAGTAATGAAATTAATAATTTTTTTTTTTGGGGGGGGGGGGGGGGGGGTGTGTGGGGGAGTGATATTTGAGGACCGATAACATTCATTACAAAGTACATGCTTATTAAAAACATGGGAAACTAGAAATTATTATGCAAGGAGCCAAAAATCTTACGAGGTAGCACCAGAAGCCACTTCTGAAGTGAAGGTGCACATAGCCTGACATACAATATTTGCATGCTGGGATACTTCCAAATCAAGGATATTTCTCAAAACATTTATCTACATCTCATACTTTTTTGAACATAGCTAAGACCATTTTGGACACATCCTACATATTTCAAGCATAATTTTAAATGTTCTAAGTGCTTAGGAACCATCTGCTGTGGATCTATAGCATAGCGCTTTGTAGATAATGACAAGTTTCAAAACATGTAGTTCTTTAATTATTTTCATTGTCCAATGGGCCATATAATCTAATTCAAACCGAACAAAAGAAAAATAAAATGTATGAATCATTCAAGCTCTTTTGTTCTTGGTACACAAACAAGAAGCAGAGTGAGGGAGATTGATTTTACATCAACTGATTTGATTTTTAGGATTACCGATAACTATTGATGATCAATTCTGTTTAGCTGAATAAAAGTTTAGCATTGAGACTGGTGAGATAATACTGGATGTAGAGTATTAGCACATTTTTCTTCAGTACCACATTCTTTGATTGCATAGTTTGAGAAGTGCCACTTATAAAATTCAGAAATTAAAACTGAAAAATGAAAGAGTTTAACTGCATTGTACCTGATATCAGGCCTATCAAATAATAATGCTAGTTTCCTCTTATCAGGTTTGATTGTCTTAGCATGTCCTCCATAAAAATAGCGCCTGTGACCCATCAAGAAGTGGGGAAAATTTCCACCCTGAGTTGTGACAAACACTTCACTGTGAAGACACACCGTATAATCAAGAGCAGCCAACCTAGATGAATGGCCCTACATCAGAAACTTCAGTATTAAAAAGATTGACTTATTCCTAGCTTTATCTTCTTTTCTACTAGATGATTGTCTGGTTCCTAGTTGTAAAAAGGGCATGCACCATGGCTTGTATGATACCTTAAATGGAGCAAGTTCTTCAGGAGTGGCTAAAGTATCTTTTGTCTCTAAACGTGGAAACATCTGTTTAAGCGGAGCCATGTACTTTTCCGCTTTATAGATTTTTCCAGCTGCAACATATACTGAGGTGTTATTATCGAAACCCATGCCCCTAAGCATCATTCCAACCTATAGTACCAAAAGGAAGTGAACAGATCAGCCGAAATGAATCAGAATCCAAGGACATGAACTAGTCACAGTTGCAACAGTAATGCCTTAGTTTTTGAATCAAGCTGAGTGTACCATCAGGTTTAGATGTAAGAAACTGTGCTCAGATGCATTTCACAAGTAATAAATAATAATTGACAGGAGACCTGAAATATGCATGTTTATGTTTTTAAGAGGCCCACTCATATATTGTGAGGGATTAGAGCTTTTAATAGTAGAAATGGGAACTCTTAGATACTGTTAAAGACTCAAAGAACCCAGATGGCAGATATTTTCAGAGCTTTGAATACTAAGATTTATATAAAGCTAAAAAGAGTATATTACAAGAAAAGGGGGAAAAATAGAGAAATTACCAAAAAGAAGAATAAGTTAATGCGTATGTATACCTCCAATGGAGTTAAAGGGCATTTTCCATCTACCCGATTTGCACCGGGCCTTATTACTCTACCCCTTCTTCTGAATTTTCCTCTCCAACTTCTTTCACGTGCAATATCCATTTCACGTTTCTCTTCCTCCCCACCATCATACTCACAGCATGAAAATGCTACCATGTCCTTTGAAAGAGGAAAATTGGCACTTAGAAATGATCTAGGACATGGCTACTTTCATAAATCATACATGACAAAAGAATGCAGGGACAAGAATAACACCTCCTCAAAACGAAGATGCACTGAAACGTATTTACCCCCACTCTGGGAGCTATTCTTAACCATCCGATCAACCATGTTCTCTGCAAGCCTTCTTATAGGTCCTGAAAACCTTAGTGCTTCATAATTGGCTAAGCATCTAAGCCATTGGACATTTGAAGGAACTTCCAGGGCCAACCTATTTGAGAAGGGTGCAATGCGTACAGCACTGCACCAAGAAATGTGGAAAACATATAATTTGTCAAAGACATGTTACAAGCCCATCAATAGAAAAGAGATCAAAGGGTTGCATAGGTAACTGTAGGGAACCTGAAGGCAATTTAAATAATTGATTGCAGTAGAAAAGTATCTACATAATAATTTGTCCCCAAATATTGCACAAAACAAGCTTCTATATATGCGTGTCCTTGATAATTATAGCCCATAATGATAGATGGCAAAATTTAATCACATCCCTAAATAGAACAAGCAAAACATTTTTAGGAGTTCTATCCACACATCATCATTTTTCAGTTGAAAATTTTTATTTTTCCTTTTTAAGTATTTAAAACACAATTTTTGTCATCTTCATCCTCAATTATGTGAAACAATCCACTTTACCAAAAGTTGGCAAATGTTCTTTGCATCGTTGGACAAGAAGTCAATTATAATTTACAGAACTAACCGCAAATCAACCTAACAAAGCATTGTCTATACTTGTCCATTATGTGAAAGTAACAGACATAAAACCGTGAGATTATGCAAAAACCACAGTGTAAACAAAAAGGTATTAAGGTTATTTTTCATTTATTTTTAAGGCTAATTTATAATAATTACCGTTGTGAATTTGTTCACATACTCAGAATTGAAAGAGACAAAAATCTCATACCCCATTTGCACCAGCTTTGGTAGGACCTTTTGAAGATAGTAGGCTGGACTTGACCAACCTTTTACTCTCAAATTCACAATCTTACTTATATTATTGTCAAACCGCTGAAGTATATCTTCTGGGAGCTCTCTGACCACATTAACGTGATTTTTGAGTGCATGTATGAAGAAATCTTCATCAAAAATGTCCCCAAATTTGCTGCGATTCCAGCAAAAATAAAGATGAGAAAATCATATTATAGTCAATTCAACCAAGATTCAAGGCTCTTTTGAATGTAAAAAATAAAAAATAAAACTAACAAGAAAATGTTAGGTAAATAGATGTTTGGAGTGTATGCCCTGTTTTTGCTATGGTCATAATAACCTTTGTTAATCCGCAACAGTTTTTAAACTGTCAATTTCCAAAGTATAGATCCCACTACAAAAGCATGCCAATTTACTCAAACCCATTCACTGATTTAAAACAAATCAAGGTTCACTTATCCCACATATCAAATTTAAAGTACATCTTAATGCAAAAATAGGTAGCTGCTTTAATCTCTAATACGTGTCACATGTTCTATATATCATAGCCACGATTCACAAATATGATTACTTAATAAATTTTCCCTTTCGTTACCTTCATAACAAAATTAAACTTTAATAAACTTAAAACCCTTAGAACAACAAAATAAATCCTTCAACTCCAACCATGCATAATGTATCATCAAAGAAGCATCCCTAACTTAACAATTAATACTACACAATGCAACTTCCTCCCTTATATGAGCAAGGTGGCAGGTGAAGTCGTGGGTTTAAAACCCACCTAAAAAATTAATCACCCATGCCTCCTCAAACAAGGCATCACCCGCATGAACACAATGGTTACTAACTACAAAGGTTAGACATTCAATCAAAATATATTTTCCACATATGGACACTCCCTCCACCTTGCTTGCCTTAATTAAAGACCTTGAAAGGATGTTGTTTAAGAAGAAAGAGCTCCCATTCTGCAAAAACATCTCATTGTCCACATCACGCTTGCTAAGTTAGGGGCTGGAAGACAGAAAACAGTGATAATGTTTTGAGAACTTAAGAACAGAACATGAAAATAATTTGTCCGTTCCCTTCAAAACTGAATTTGTAAAAAAAAGGTTCCAGATTTCCACCTTAAAAGCTTGCCTACAGATATTTGAAACTAATCTGCAAACCCATGGCCCTAGATCTAGTAGGATGGTGTAATATGATCTATGTAATCACGGGAAGAAGTTGGCATATGGGAGTCTTGAGTTAATTTATGCCTACATTGTGAAGGTGACACTGACAGATGAGAGCTTTTTTACCCTCATAACCGTGCAAAACTTAGAATAATAGGAAGGATGCGGTGGTCAACATGAAGATCCTCCAGTAAAGAAGGATTTTCCAGCTGTCAAAGCGGCTGGATCTGCCCAGTTGGCCAGAAAAATCAAGTTGAAGGAGCATTTGTCCAATAAAAACACTCTGGCCCCATCCTAATACCTAATTGCCTCCATGTATCTGAAGTACCACTAGGCAAAGCTATTTAATAAAAATTCAATAATAACAAAAGAACCACTAAATATGTGGATGAAGATGATAATCATTGAAACACCAACAATAGCTGCAACATACCTGGAATCTCGCCAAACACTATTTAAATGAAAAATTGGAATGACAAGAGTTGCATTCAGTAATCCAGCCACCGCAACTGCATCGCATATCTGTGTAGAAAGGATGGAAAAATTACCAAATAAATTTTAATGCGGAGTGTAAGATATACTTGACAACTTTATTACATTCATCCCATCATCATTCAATATCTGACTGATCAGAGATATCTTTCAGCAAAATGCTCTAATGTCTTCCAACAAAATCTGAATTGGAACAGATTTACCATCAGCCAAAGACCAAAAGACATCAAGGTCACCAAATCATCATGTCTAACCCACAAAATTCATTTCCATCTATGATCTAAGGCAGTATTACCATATTCAACCAATCCTTATAGGAAAACAAAGAGAAATAACATTTGAAGAAACAAAACATACCGATAAGCGCTGTTGGTTCAACCCACCATTTGCTTCAATAATTAGGAAACCATTTGACTTTGGCAATTCTGAGAAACCTTAAAGCATAAAAGACAGCGCTCAGCTACTCATAATTCCTTGACACGCAAAATGTAATTCTAAATACAACAAAAATGAAATATTAGGAAACACAAATAGTAATATGATGAGGCATGTCATCCTCTGCTATTAGAATTTCCTATAAATATTTCACTCCTAAGTTAAGCGTAGGGCCAATTAAATCAAACATAGCATTACATGTTTTTTTTAAAAATGGTATATGCATTATGCTTCATACTTCCAGTCATTCAACATATGCATGATGCTGAACAGAAAATTTAGCATAAGTAGCTTTGGCCAGGCACCATTTAACAAAACGAGGAGAGAAAACCACTTGAGATGGTTTGATCAGATGAAAGGAAGATCCATACATGTGCAATTGTCGGTGTGAGTAGCAGCAGTAAGAATGGATCTCATCATTAATGATGCATGAGAGGATATTTCCTTAGGAAGAACCATATGCAAAGAAGGATCACTACACTCAACCCCAAATTTAGCAATTAGAGCTCATGAGCTCTAACCTGAATAGCACTGCCTCTCCCATAAGAATGGGGTGAAAAGTGTAGTAGTGGTTTAAGATCTCATGGGTGTATGTGTAACTAACAAAAAAAAAAAAAACAATCATAGACTATAGCAGGCAATCCATAAAAATAAACAGTAGTCATGTTAAGTAAAACTCTATAGAAAACCCAAACCTGTCGTTGAAATACTCTTGTCAACACAAGGCTTCCAACCTTGACGCCCAGTTGAATTCCATGCCGTCATCAACTGCATGATTTCCATTGCAGTATATTTTTAGTCATATAAGTACTCATAGGGTGTAAATAACATTTTTTTAAAGAGATAGAGAAAATAAGGCATAACAATTGAAGATTAATTCCTGAAGCAGCACAAAATATTCAAAAAAAGAAATATCATTTAAACAATAAAAGAAAGAAAGAGGAGGTAAAAGTAAAAGATGCATGACCTATGGAAATAACTAAACAACACGTCACCAAATGGAGCCAAAGCATGCCAAACTCATTTCTGATAGGGTTCACCAATGAATTTATGGCACAAAATAATAATAATAACAAAATTTCGAGTAAAAAAGAAAACCATTAACACTGTAGTTATATGTTTTAGTAAAGACCTTATGTCATCACAAGAAGGTAAAGTACATTGTTGATAGGGTAGAAATGAGAGGAACTAGATGTGGGCGTCATTGTGGATTGCCTGAAAAATGTAAAATCTGGGACAGAACTTGAAACAGTTGGACATGAACAGAGTATTTCTTCAATGAAAAACAAATGTGCATGCTCGAAGGAACACTTCAATGAGGTAGGGTGTTATTAATCATTGAGTCTTTCACGTATCCTTTTTGGCCTCCGGCCTCCCTCTTAAATTTGTAAATTCTTTGGGTTTATTTGGATATCGCTTGTTGCTGAAAACTGAAAACTTATTTCTGAAAACACTATAGCAAAATAATTTTTAAATGTATGAATAGTGCCGTGGGACCCAGTTGTAAAGCAAAATTTGCGTTTTTCCGTACTTGTGGGTCCCTCAAACAGTGCATGGGACCCAGGAAAAAAATGCCAAACGTAGACGTAGCTCCTTTTCAGTGCAATCCAAACTCAGCTTTTGGCTCACAAGTAAAACTCCCTATTGACAACAATAGTAGCTCCTCATAAATCCATATAAACCCCTCAACTTTCCTTTTGAGTGGTTGCAACTCTACCTTTAACCTGCTAGGCTCATTAATATTTGAATCTTCTCATCAACCAAAATGAACACGTGTGTGCTTACCGTTACCCAAACTTATCATGTGATATTTCTAACCCATGATTTAACTCATCAAAACATGTCTAATAATCTTAATCTACGACAACAATGCAACTTAGCATAAAATCTTTATCCCAAATCAAGTGCAACATGGCTTCAAAGTCATTCATCAATCTGACAATTTTCGCATTCTAACAACCAATAAAACCTTACATCTTCATACACTCCAACCATAAAAAAAGGTCCATAAACCCTTAATTTTCTTCTAAAGGTTAGTTTTGACATGAAGGGAAGAGGAAAGAGCATATTCGAAAGTACATTGATGTCCATAAATTAAACCCTTTCTTATATATACACTCCTTTCTAAAGCATTTATAGATACCATATGATTTGAACTGAGTTGGGTTCTCCAATTGATTGTTCTTTACCATTGACGAAGACGCCAAATTAGATTCTTTTTAGTCTAGGCAGGACTCACTACCCACTACTCCTTTCCAAAGCTTGTTGAACTACAACACTAAATTTTCAACCGTTCTCATCGAGTATTCATAAACCAAACCGTAAAAACACAACAATTACATTGGAACTAAAAATCATGACCGCCCTTAAAACACAATAAATCAAAGTCAATTATAACACATATTTCCAAACCCACAAATATTCACACAAAGCATAATAAGTAACATTAATAAAAAAAACAACTAAAAATTCATTCTTTTTCCACAAATAAGCTTAATTTCAAAGATAGCAGCAAAAAAACGGTACCGCATTGACTCTACTCCCATTACTCTCAGCCTCCATTAACGGCCACAACTTCTCAAAAACCTGAGGGCTCCGATAAACCGAACCGGGCGCCATTGCCGTCCGATGCTTGCTACTATGCACAACAACTCCAACCACACTGTGCTTCAAATTCACCACATCAAACCCCACCGACCCCATGTACAGCAGCATCAGCGAAATGTACAGCACCGGCGCGAAAAGCAGCACGCCTCGCCTCCGGAACACCGCCGACACGAACACGTACACCACTCTCTCCACTGCGCTCGCCTGCTTCGAGCTCCGGCCGCCGGCGCAGCCTCCGGAGAGCTTGTTACGGCCGTGCCGGAACCGCGGAGACGACGGCGGCGATGACGTCGACGACGAAGTCCTCGCCGAAGAGCCTAGTCTACTGTAACCGTGCATTTGAAAAAAAAAGCTAGGGTTTCGGAATTTGAAAATTGAGCTAAGCAAAATTCCGCATTTTTTAAAGTGAGAGTTTGAAGTTTAAAGCGTGATTATAATTTATAGATTGAATACTTTAAAAACTGCTTTACAGTTGGAAAAGGTTTGAGCTTTGAATTTGAGATTCTCGGGAAAAGGAAAAGGTTTTCCCTTGAAAAAGATTAAACAGAGAATGAGAGTGAGAACTGAGAACTGAGAATTGAGTTTGGTGAAAACAGAGAGAGAGAGAGATTGGTGTTGGTGAGGCAGAGTAACTGTGGAATAAAGAAGATCACGTGGTACGGTCTGTCGTTTTAGAGAGAGAGAGAGAGAAGAGGTGGGGTTGTGTCATGTGTGAACGTGATAGATAATATATATGACATGTGTAGTTTAGTTTTCTGGGTACTGAACAGTGTTGGAATTTGCAGTGAAGTGGAGTAAAATTTTTACTCTGTTTTGAAGGCAAGTGTTTATAACTTTATAGTGGCGTGGACGTTTTTCTTTACTTTTTAGGCAAGTGTTCGAGGTGAGAATGAGATCAAGTTATTAAATGGATGAGGAAGTAGTTTTTAGAAAGGGAAAGTTAATGGATGAGAAAGTATGTTTTTTGTTTTTGTTTTGAGAATTTACAATTTTTTATAGTAAAATAAAAAAAAAACAATTAATTTTTTGATAAATTTTTATATTTTTTAAAAGAATAGTCTTAAATTTTTTTTTTTTAAATTGTCAATTAACAAATGGCCACACAAGCTAATGAGGCCTATATTTTGTGATGGTGTCAAAAGTTTTGTAATAATATATTTTTGTCTTTATTATTATATATTATATTAATAATTACCATAATTATAAATTTTCATATTATTTTTTTAAAATAAGGGAGAATAAAACATGTTATGTTGAACCCTAAACCCTAAAGTACATTGTGCATGGCATGAGTTATTAACTAATAAATAGTTATTGCTAGAATATCAAGTTCCACATAACACAATAATAAAATAAATATCTATTAATATCAACCTTAATTATCAAATTTCAACAAAAAATAAAATATTGAGAGAAAAATATCATATTTTATAAGATTGCTTTAGTGAGAATTTATTATGATAATAACAACATCAAATAATTAATTCAGTATTAATAAGCATAATTAATTTTTCTCACTTTGTATTATCCTTAAATGTATAATTAATTATTTTATATAATTAAAATAAATATAACATAACAAACTTTTAAATATAAAAAATTAAATTATTTAATTAAAATTTTAAATATAGAATATAATTTAATCAATAACTATCTATGTATCTTCCTTTAAAAAAAAAAACAAAAAATAAATTATCCATGTATAACATTATTGTTTGTGTGTTTATGGGTTATTAGAGTGAGTGTAAGAGTGTCGGGGGCATCAAGAAATAGTCTTCCGAACGGAATGATGTAAAACATCAATTAAGTTCCTTTTTCATTCTACAACAACAATGGTTGTGCAGTGACTGGCGGCTTTGGCTTTTTCAAAAAAGTTATTGAGACTTTTAGCTTTAGGTGGGGGCCTGGGATATTTTTCTTTTCTTTATTTAATAATAGTGTTCACTTGATTACTTCTAAAGCTGGTTTATTTAATGATCCATTTTTTAAAAAAAAGTTGGTTTATTTAACTTATTAACTATAACTTTTTTTTCTTTTTCTTTTTTTATATAAAATATAAATTTTACTCTAAACTAATCTAAGTGTGTATGTGTGTTAAACTCTCTCTTAGAGGCTTGAACCCCAGCCTTTATCTCCCACGTCCTACAAGCACTTATACTTATGGAGTAACCATCGCATTAAGAGTACGCTATGGTTATTGATTATAAACTTTTAAAGTGGATTATATTGTTCAAATTTTCATCAATTTATAACAAATCCCACAATTTAAAAATAAACTAAATATGTCACAAAATTTAAATCACACCAAAAAGACACTTATAATATACTAGGGCATGCAATGAAGCTTTTTAGTTTTTTGCCTAGAGATTTTCCTATTTAAAAAGAAAAAGAATGTAAAAGAAGCAAGAAAAAAAAATGTGTTTGTTTATATAAATAAAAAAACATAAGGGATGAGGAAGAAAAGATTGCAAAAAAAAAAAAAGTGTCTATTTAAATTTAAAGAAAAATTAGATTAAATATTAAACTTGTGGGGGTAAGTAATTCTCAAAAAGATTCTATAAACCTTTAAGAGAAATTCCTACCGAGGTGATGGATTAGCATAATTTATTTATGTAATGAACAAGGTGAAAACTTTACAATGGGAAGCTCAAACAACTAATTTAAGGAAGCAAGATTGTATTAATATTACTAGCAATAACCATTACACACTTTTCCGGTGGTATTGGGACTCAAAGATAAAGGAATATCTCATCTCCTATTTTTGTTCTTTCTTCCTTAGTCTCTTTTGCCTCATGCCCTCTTCTCTGTTGCCATCCCCCCTTTTTTATAGGCATTTTTCTTTCCTTATCCCTCCAGCGGGCTTACCCCTAATTGGATATTTTTCACTCTTCTATTGGTTTCCCCTCTATTCTTATCCTGAAACAAGACTTTTGGGGAGTGTTTATACTATTTAGGTTGTCCTATATGTATTTAATATGGCAGAAATTAGGTGGAGAACCTCTCATTAATGCGGAGGTAGCAGTCTCTGTGATCCTATCCCCTCAGGGAATTTCTTGAGGTATATATAGTGAGAATAGCACCTCAGTTTTGAGAAAATGAAATTGGTTCTCCGGAATCAATCATTTGTATTCTCCAAGATCACCCGTGTTTATTACCTAGGATGAAAGTTTCAATGTTGGTGGCATATCCAGTACTCCTCGAGAATTATCTGGAGGGACACTTCCCTTTATGATTCATAGAGATGGGCCTAGTCCGTCCTTTCTAATATAAGCTTTCAAGCTTTTGGGCCTTGGCACATAATTGAATCCACTCTCCACACAAAACTCTTGTTAATTAATTATTCAAGGTGGTGGCATATGAAGTATGAAATATGAATATAATAGAACTTCACAATCTAAATTCTAATGTTAACTTATTAGACTCATTCCAAATTATTAAAATAATTTGATAACAGAGTTTAAAAAATCTATTATCTATATATAATAATAATATTGCAAACACACAACTGACAGAACTTTTTCATCCAATGTTGTGGCACATCACACATGATCTAGAACCAGCTATGATTTCAAATTTCAATGTCAAAGCTGGACCCATCGACTGAACTCATGGTTTTAGATTGATTGAGAGAGAGAGAGAGAGAGAGAGAGAGAATATATATAAGAGATTCTGTTGTTGTGTACTTCTTATGTCCAATGCTTACCACTCCTTTGAGTTTTGGACAGACAGACCAGGCTGGGAGAAATCAGAAATGGCCATTTGTGGCTTCACTGAGAGTCGGTGAGTGGCAGATCAAGAAAATCTTCATCAGACAAAGATTGGGTTCCTTTCAACTGTAATAACTACAATGCTTGTCTTTTAACTTTTAACTCACATTTTTTCCCCTACTTTTCTTTAATCTGGCCTTTTGTTAAATAATAGTGTACTTTTTAGTGAGGTCCCGGGATTTTTTTATTTACACTTTCATATATTTTTGTTATAGATATAATTAATAGGGTTTGAAATATACACGATTTTCTTCGTAATAATTGCTCTATTCAATCTAATTAGTGTAGGTAGAATTTGAATGTGTTAGTTGTACTGTGACAAAAATTTTTATTAGTTAAACTAATTATAACTCACTTTTTTTTGCTCATCTTTTTTTTTTCTTATGCAATACTTAAAATGTTTAGCATGTAAGTTTTAACGTTAAAGTGAACAAATATGACATGGTCAAAAAACAAAAACTAATTTTTTAAAAAAAAATCCCTAATGGGAGACCTCATTTGTTTATAATTGCTAACTTTTTCCTCTTCCAAGTCAGAAAAGAGAAAAGATGAATAAACTCTAATTGAGGACAATTTAATCATTTGATTTTGTTTTTTTTTTTTTGAGAATCATCATTTGATTTTGTTGATGACATTTATGAGATTAAAGCGATAGTCCATAGTATTGATATCTTTTATAATGTTTTGTGTATATGGTTTCAACCCTCATCTCATTCCCCACTTTTTACCTAAAAAAAAAAACCCTTTAGCTATCTACTTTAAAAAAAATGAAATTGAATTAAGGGATAAGCATACATGATGCTTCACAAACAAAACCAGAATACCTTTATTGCAACTCGCAATTGCAATCATCAACAAAGTTAGAGATACCTAAGAGCTTGTAGCTTAATGGTATTTTCAATGGATAAAGAAAAATCCAAAATTCAAATTCCTCCGCTTCTACTATTAATGTATAATAAACCAAGAAATAAAGTTAGGGATATGGTGACAATTTATAACATTCTTTTTTTGATACAACCATTTATACATTCTTAAATTAGACTAATTCTGCACGCATAAGTATTTATATAAATTATAAATTTTTTTCATAACTTACGTCAGTAAACCCCCACCAAAGCTCCAGTGGATACGTGACATTATTTTTACCGTAATATGACGTGAGGTTAATGAATCACAGTGGATACACTTGTGTTTTCTACTCAGAGATAAAAAAAAACAAGAACAACAACCCTTAATTCTAAGTTTGGAGTCCGAAAGCAAAAGGCCCGGAAGAAAAGCCCACAAAGCCCAAGCAAAGCAGTATGCTTTCTATCTAGGGTTGTGATTTTTCTGTTTGCTCAGCGTAAAACGAGATCTCTCGTTGACTCGCCGCCTCTCACATTTGGCACCACCACCAATATCTCAAATTCTCAAACCCTCAATCTATAACCACAACAACCAACGCTGCTCACAAAATTCGGCTTCGCTTGGCACTCCAACTATGTCCGATCTGTTATCAGGTACTCTCTCTCTCTCTCTAAACGCACACACAAACATAAAAAGAACATATTTTTATCAGAAAGTGGGAACTAGAAAGACGAAACTTAATCCATCTGAGCTTAAAATCAAATGGGTTCCGCTTAAAATTTCTTAATCTCAATTGGGTTGAGTTCGGTTTTTATTTTTATTTTTTATTTTTTAAATTAAATTTATGTACTTGTTATTTCATTACTGCAAAAAAATAAATAATAATAACAAAAGTACAGATTTGTAGCATGTTCACGTACTCAACGACCCATTTGAGCTTAAAAACAATTGGGTTCAGCTTAAAATTTACAAGCTCAGTTGGGTTGAGGGGTTTTTTTTTTTTTTTTTTTTTTTTTTTTTAATTTAATTTTTTTTTTTTTTACTTTATTGCAAAAAGGAAAAAAAAGGGGTAAAGTTAATATATTTAATATGTTCACGTTTGAATGGCAGAGATGGATGAGATGGGTGAGATTGAGAAGCCAATATTCAGAGACATAAGACGTTATTACTGTGAGTACTGTGGCATTTGCAGGTCCAAGAAGTCTCTTATTACTTCTCATATGCTTACTCACCACAAGGTCTGCATCTCTCTTTATAGTAGTGAATTTTGATTAATTGTTTTATAAGGTACATATATGATCAATTCGTATTAATAAATAACATGTCAAATTAGAGAATTATAGAAAAGAGCAAGCCTTAATTGAATTAGAATTTGTTTAGAGAAGATTAAACCCAATTTTAATTAATCACAAATTTGTTGGTGTTGGATAGTTTTATCATAGCACTGTTTGTAACTCTAAAAACCAAATTAAAAAAATATATATCTTAGTACGATGACATGTAAAATGTGGGATTTTCTTATGTGACAACCTTTAGAGGAAGATATGTGATTGTAAATCTGTTTTATTGAATTTCTTACTTAGTTTTTAGCGTTTTCCTTTTGTTCAGGAAGAGATGGAAAAGAATCAGGTTAATGGGGAAGAGGAAAAAGAAGGAAAAAAGTCCAATACGTGTCAAGAATGTGGTGCGACATTCACAAAACCTGCGTATTTGAAGCAACACATGCAAAGTCATTCGGTTGAGGTATCTTTCTTTTACGTGGCTTATTTGACATGATTATGTGTTGGTGTTTGATGCTTATGAGCTATTTTGATTTGGGTGCAAGATTTCTGTGTAACTATGTCGGTCCACAAGTTCAAATGTCTTAATAGACTGCGAGTTGCTTCGTGTACAAAATTTAGCTGATATATAAATGGTTGTTCTGTTTTAAAGTATAACCTTATGTGGTGGATTTTGTTCTGGAAACTTATTTGCACTTTTAGCTGAGAATTTAAATTTTTGTAGAACATACATAGTTTGAATTCATGAGTGGTACATTTGAATTGTAAGCTGCCAGTTACCTCCTGGCAAATGTGGGGTTTACAAGTGGTGGGTGTGCGTGTTTGAAGACATTGCTCAAATGCTTCTACTTTATTTCCTAATTGCTAATTGTGTCTATGGCTGTTTGTGTCTTTGACATTTATTTAGTTTTGGTGTCAATTGAAGGTGAATTATTTTGCAGGGATTGTTAAGTATTTGAGAAAAAAAAAATCTCATGGATGTTGAAATTTGAAAGTGTGAAGCATTGGATCCCATACAAAAGAACTCCAAAATGCGTGAGGCTGCATCTTCTGACTTGAATGGACTAGTATCAGGTGGGGAGACCTCCTGAGAAGCTCCATCAAGTGAGCCTCAATCACGCGATTTTCCAAGTTGAGGTTTGAAGGCTTCTTGTTCGTGTATATGTAGATATAGTTGTTAATAATATTTTCCAGTGTACACATATTTGATACTTTTGACTTTGTTGCAGAGGCTGTACACTTGTCCAGTTGATGATTGCCATTCCAGCTATAGAAGAAAGGACCACTTGACTCGGCATCTGCTTCAGCACCAAGGAAAACTCTTTAAGTGTCCAATTGAGAACTGTGGCCATGAATTTTCTTACCAAGGCAACATGACACGGCATGTGAAAGAATTCCATAGCAAGGATTGCCCTCCGGTTAATGCTGAACCCCAGAAGCAATTTGTCTGCCAGGAAATAGGGTGTGGAAAGGTTTTCAAATTTGCATCAAAATTGCGAAAGCATGAGGAATCCCATGGCAAGTTTCTCTGCTTTCCAACTACTTTTAATTTTGTTTTTGGACATTTCTTTGTCTTCTTTAGTTTGTATTGTAGATGATCCAGTAACATAGTTCTTTAGTTGGTGTTGTAGATGATCTAGTAACATTGTTCTTGAAATGAGAAAAAAAGTATTCTTAGTAAATTTTGGAAATTTTATCTGTTGCAAACTCTGACAAATGCAATTACTGATGCAGTTAAATTAGACTCAGTGGAGGCACTCTGCTGCGAACCTGGCTGTATGAAATATTTTTCTAACGAGGAATGCCTTAAGTCTCACATCCAATCCTGCCACCAACATATTACTTGTGAGATATGTGGGACCAAGCAACTGAGAAGGAATATTAAGCGGCATCTACAAATACATGAAGACACAGTTTCATTGGAGAGAGTCAAATGCCACTATGACGGTTGTCTTCACACATTTTCAACTGTAAGATACTGCACTTTTTTAGGAGTTTACTTTTTTTTCACTTGCTTTGCTAAATGTTTGAATTAGTATATTCTCATGTCAAAACAAATTTATTTGCCTTTTTGGGTGATGTTTGCTCACTTGGTTATATGTTTTCAGAAATCAAATCTCCATCAGCATATCAAGGCTGTGCACCTTGAACTAAAACCTTTTGCCTGTAGCTTTTCTGGTTGTGGCATGAGATTTGCACACAAGCATGTGAGAGACAAGCATGAGAAGACAGGGTGCCATGTTCATACGTTCGTAAGTATTTTATGCTTGGATCATCTGACACTATCTTTGGTAGACATCTGGGTAGACATCCTTTAATGACAAAGTTAGAAAATGAAATTCATGACTGAGATCATACTGCTTTGGGTTCAGGGTGATTTTGAAGAGTCGGACGAGCAATTTCAATCCAGGATTAGGGGTGGCCGGAAGAGAAAGTGCCCAACCGTAGAAATGCTGATCCGGAAGAGGATTACTCCACCAAGTCCACCAAGTCAATCAGATGAAGAGTCTGACTACCTTGGTTGGTTGCACTCACAGAGGACTGGCAACGAGCTGTAAATCATAGCCTATAGTTTCACGCAATATGAATGGGGTCTCCCACTTTAAATAAATAGAAGTTTGGGTCTTTAGGAGGATGATATGTATATATAGGTTATTAGCAGCCGTTTACAATCTAGGTCTGTTCCTCAGTTGTTAGAAGTAAATTTTATTCTTAATGAGTTCCCTTATCATTGTATTACACACTTGTTAATGAAATATAAATGTAGCATTCGGTTCCGTCAACATACCTTGTTCTTTTTCTTTTCTCTTTTTCTTTTAGGCCCGTTCGTTTGGAGTGAAAATAGGGAGGATGGAAAATAAAGAAAGGAAAATAGGGTAGAAAATGTTGTTTTTCACTGTTCGTTTGGGGAAGGAAAATAGGAAGGATGGAAAACTATAGAAAAAATTCTCTTCGGGCCCACATTTTTTTTTCCTCCCAAATTGGGAGGAAAACCTGGGGAGAAAAGTGCTAGTGTAGCACTTTTCCACAAATGCCCTTCTCAGGTTCTCTTCTCTCTCTTTTTTTTTTTTTTTTTAAATGTGACGTTCTGTGTATTTTTTTTTTTTGTCCTTTTTTTTTTTCCAACTGATATGCTCTTATGTTTTTTTTCCTTTTTTTTTTTCAAAGTGATGTGCTTTTTTTTTTCAATGTGACATTACCTGATCTATTGTCCCCATTGTACTCCTCATTAATCTTTTTTTTTTTTTTTTTTGGTTTTTTTTTTCCGTATGACATTAATTTTTACATTATAATAATATAAATAATAATATAAATTTCTATATATAATGTGATAAATTTTATATTATTTAATGGGTACAAATAAATCTATTTCTTACATAATATGTAATAAGGGTATAATAGTCAATTTATATAAATTACATTTTTCATCCTTTCTTTTTTCTCTCTAACCAAACAAAAGAGTTTTTCATCCTCTCACTTTTCCACCCCTTCAACCGAACACACAAGAGGGAAAATTAAATATTTTCTATCCTTCTATTTTTCCATCATCCCACAACTTTCTATCCTCCCATTTTTTCACTCCTCCAACCGAACAGACCCTAGGGGGAAGAAGTTTCTGCTCCATTGAAAGTGTTTTAGCAAAGAGAATTACTTGCAAGACTATGAAAGGACTCAATAAAAAATTGTGTAGCTTTAAATCTGAGGCTGACAAATTAATGGAGCCCATGTTTCAATAACAATACATAATTGCGTATGGCCCAGCAAAGAAAATTTGAAGATGTGTTTTTCTTTTTCCTTTTCCCTAGTTGCTCTGCTGGAAAAGTAAAGAGCTAAGAAAGAACCAATGCCGGTGGATTTGCAGCCATTAGTGTCTTGGTTTTTGGTTTTCATTAAATAGATGTTTCCTTTGGCATGCATGTGAAGATTGACAATGAGCTATAGCGCACTCTCATAATAGACGAGGATGATCTGCTTAGTTTGGATTAGGGTCAGTTGTCCGTGGGAGTATGATTAAGTAACAATGAGGTCAATTGTTTAGCATGCTTTGTGACTTGTAACTAATCTGAGCAAAGTTCTTCTATATCAAAATAATAATAATAATAATAATAATAATAATAATAGATGGAGGGTGAGGTTGTGGGTTTAAGACACTAAATGCGTGTTGCTTATCAATAAGAAGTGCTATTTGTGCAAAGAAAGAGTAACGGCTTACCCTAGATCGAGAAGTACTCAGCAAGACTTTGGAAGAAAGCACCACACCCCTTGTGGGGGATTGTGATGAATGTCTCGCTGAAAGGAGGATCAAGCAGGATTGTCCTAGTGGACCAAGATAGTGTGGCATGTCCTACTGTCAGTAGCAACTAGCACAAAGGGTCATAAAGATAAGTCGTTTTCCAACTCAGGTAGTGATTGAGAGTCGAGGTTCTAGACCTTTAACTCTTGGTCTGCATGTCTTGTTGTGTGAGACAACCCTGCAATGGTAGTTGTGCCAAACGTTTTTCAACATGTGCTTGGTCCACATGGAGTTCTTGTTGGATCTTCAGCATATTATGTGGTTTAGATTTACCGTTTCTATAATCTAATTTATGTTAGTTGGATGTTTCCTTAGTTTGTTGCTAAAGGAAGCCGATGACTATGTGCATTGTTTGAATCTATTCTCAGTATTATTCATTGCTTTCCTTCTCTGGTTCCTCACTGTCAGTAATGATTTGAAAACACAAAATGGGCCATTACTAATCTAATCCCCCTGATGTGTGTTTCACAAAAGTTTTCCCATATGATTCTCTTTATTTCTGCATTTACGCCTTCAGGTTCCAAGTGCTTTTAGGTTTCATATATGGTCGAGATTAATTGGTTTTTGATATAGATAGAGTTTTGAATTCACTACATATTAGTTGTTAATATGAATGGTCAAAAACATTTTAAAAACTTCGAATACTTTGTCATGGAATTTTGGAATTCCAGACTCTGGACATTAATTATTCTACCATGAAGTTAAAATAAAATTGCCTTAACATAATGCTTTATCTTTAAATTATCCACACACAGACACGCACACGCACACGCACACAAAAATTTGCTACCCTTATAGAATAGTTGGTATTGGCTTGTTACATACTCCTTCAGTTTTACCAGAATTCTTCTCTATTTGAAGTGTCTAAGTTCTGAATACAAATTGATGCAGACAATATTTGTGATACAAATTGATGCAAACAATTGTTCAAAAATCTGTGTTAAATTTAAGGTTGAAAAGAAATCAAATTACAATTTTATATTTAGTTTTATGTTTTCCCCATTGAAAAATATAAACAAAATCATCAATACAATTAAAAATCGATCGAATTGTCATATTGAAGTGGAAGAAACAATATATTTTCACTCAAAAATATTACGCTTTTCTTTTTCAGTTTTTTGAGATAGGTAGATAGTGGAAAAAGGAGAGCAGAGCTTAAATCACATATATAAAGTACTATAAATGATCTCATTATTATTGGACTATTACTTGAATCTCAAAATTACCATCTTTAATATTGTATGAACTAATAAAGTTTTAATTTATAATTAATGCATTTCATAGCTTGGCTCCACTATTGGAGTAGCATCATATTATTAAATGTTAAGTAATAAAGTTTCCTTTTCACATTGTATTCTAAATTCAAATGTGTTACATTAAGTCAAGTTCTGGAAGCAAAGACAAAGACTTAAGTCTCCAACAATTTGACGTAACTAAGAACTAATGATAATGATGATGTTATATCAAGTCAACATACCTAGAGACCTCTTAAAGAAAAGCCTATATCTCCCAACATAGCCAAAAATATTGATTGCTTTAGAAGCTAACTTTGGGCAATTAAACATTCTAGTAGAATCAATCAATTTAGGTCTAGGTCACTGCATTTAAACTAAACCATTCCAGTGGGTCCTTGCTTCTGCACCGTCAGGCGGGGTAGGCTGACATGCTTTGAGGACCACTGAATTATTATTATTCAAGAATCAAGATTGTTCTTCATAGCTTTTCATATTTCTTTTCCCCTTGTTTTTTAATTGCTATGGTATATATGTTTTTCACTTTTCACATGTTAGGTATGAGTCATATACAGTATCTATATCTTTTTTGATAAGAATGATAGTATCTATCTCTTTTTTTATAAGAATGATAATATCTAGATATCAAATCTTAATTTGATACTTTGATTGAGATGTAGCTTGTTTTTACATGTTTTATTTATTTATTTATTTTTATATATAAAAAATATAGAATAGCTTTGATCACAAAAATCAGTATTTATAAATATTTAAAAGCCAAATCTGTTATCTCAAAACAAAAACAAAATAAAAAACTCTATATTTTTTACAGTAAAAAAAAGTACATTACTTAACTTAATTATAAGATTATTGGTTTTCGAAGATGTCATGGTTACTTATGTTATCATTTGTTTACTAATTGACATCTAATTTATAATCTAGTTCCATTTTTGATTATTTTTCCAACTAATTTTATCTTGTAAGTAAAACAAGGTTATTAGAGATGTTTGCTTTGTAACACTTCAAATTTTCTTACATAATAGGTGTTAACTATAAAAGATCACTTGTCATTATGTGCTTTCTCATATAAGCGTAGATTTCATATTCATATATTTATCGTGTATATGAAAACATGATGTTAAAGATATTATAGATTTTATTATTTAAATCTTGCAAGTTGGTATATCATCAATTATTAAAAAATAATAGAAACCCTTTGAAAACAAAAAATAAAAAAGACATTTATATATTATGTTGTTGAAGTGACAAAAATTATATTAATTATCACTTTAGTTTGTAAATTTTTTTATGCTAAATTGATCGTTGTCAATTAACGCAAAGTGGTTCACATAATAGGGCTCTGATGATATTGATTGTGGATTAACGTCATAGAAGCACTTTCACCTTTCTAAGAAAATTGCAAACTGTAAATCAAGAATAAAAGATGAAAATAGAAGAAGATTTCCTTTGGCAATCATTTCACAATTACACAGTAATTTAAAGATGTCAACAAGACCACTGTTTCAAAGAATTATGGACTACGCTTGTAATGATTCATCTTTGAAAATTATATTATAAAAAAGCCAATAATGTAGGAGATTTTTGCGAATGACCACTAACTATATACGTCAAACTATAATAATTTGCCTCCTGTGCTTAGATCCTGTTTACTAATTGATAACCGGCTTTATAGACTATGAGTGAATTGTGATGGAGGAAGAGATGTCAAAGTTTCAAACTATACTATTGTGTAATCAACAAGTGATTATTAACCAAAATTAAAAAATAAGATTAGTTAGCCCAAATTGTTATTGTAATTACGGACTTTTTCTTGGCCATCTCAAATCGATAAATTAGTTGAATGCATGATTGATGTAAACAAGTAAAATATGTCCACACAAAAAAAAAAAAAAAAAAAAAAAATTATATATATTAGAAAGACATTGGTATGGTGTCGGTCACAAAATCATCTCCAATGTTTTAGTTAGTGGATATTTCTTTTTAAAAAGCAATATGTTATTATTATTATTATTTTTGGATAACTTTGTTTTGTATAGATATGATAAAATTTTAAGTTATGATATTGTTCGGTTTATGATGATTTCTCTTTATTATTAAACAAGACAATAATTAATTTTTAGTGTAAGCAGATTTTGATAATTTGAATGAATGATTTGATTTTCGCATATAGAGAGTTTTTCTTTTAATTTTTTTACAATATATAAATTCTACTCTAACCTAATTTAAGTGTATATGTGCGTGACAGCTCTTTTCTGGAGGCTTAAACCCCGGCTCTTGTCCCCCACACCCCATAAGCACTTATACTTGTACTTTATGGTTATTTGCTTTCTTGAACCTTTGATTGTTGTGGTTAATTTTAGATAATGGTTGTAACTTGTAACTGCTAGTATGGTTCTGAAAAAGTATTTAGTATTAAAGTTAACCAATTTTTGGTTGAGCTGAGGTGAGATCATGCTCATTTTTCCTGGACTTTCCCAACCTGAGCTATCTCGCTCATGAGTTTGTGGTCGATTTGAGCTGGTGACATGGTGAAAAGATTGGCCAAACTGGATGGATGATGTGGTCCAAGTGTCAGCTATACGTATTGCTTAAAATCTGACAGTAATAATTGACTGACATTGTGATTTTAAAGGGTCAAAATTATGTTCATTTCAACACCAATGAATGTTAACTAATTTTACGGTGAATATTTTATCAAACATGCATGTTGTTGACATTTAATTTATGTATAGTACAATCAAATTAAAGTTTTTGTAAGTTGTAACAACATTTCCAAGTTTCCAACAATAAGAGCATTTTTGGGTGGCTGGGTGGGTGTAAGATGAGCTTTGTTTTCAAAAAGACACAAATAAAGCACTTTGTAAGGTCACTAAGTTTTGTATTGGGGATAGACCCCATTTCTTTTTTTGATTTTTTGTAATTTGTACATTCCTTCCCAATGAATCACACAAATACCCGTTATGAAATTTTTAGTACAGATGTAGGTTTCAATTAACTGTAAAGTTATTTGTTCAAATAAGAAATCTAGTATTCAAACATCGCCTACACAAAAAAACTAATTAATGTCTTTATTTAATGATTATGAGTAACTATCGTGAAACATATGTCATTACTCATAAGTTGAAACATTATTGCATAAAAAAAAAAAAAAAAACTTTAAACTTTCATTGAAACAAATTTGTAGTGACAAAAGTGTGGTCCCCTAAATTGATTTATAGTTGTGGTAGTTACCATGGGAGCTTTCTTGCAAACTCTTTTCCGCCAATTGATTTCTTGCAAATCTGTTTATAAAATACGCTTGCTTTTGTTTTAAGCACAAGTCTAAGTAGCTTAAATAAGCCAATTACAAAGTTATGAATGGAATTTATGTCCTAATAATAATAATAAAATCAATAAAGTTGATATTAATCCAGATAAATATGGGATGCGTGCAAATTCAACTAGATGCAAAGCTTGTCGGAGCAATATTTTACAGCACAAAATTCTTGTAGCTTCTTAGGCTCCAAATTCCAATAAAAAAAAGTACACACGCAAACACACATATTATATAGTGTAGTGTCAGCTTTTCAAATTCAACCCCTAATTTAAAATCATACACATATAAAATAAAAAAAAAATAAAAAAAAAAAACACATTTTTCTATATATATACACACATTTTATGTGGTTAAAAAGGGATTCGAGTTTTGGGTATTTTTGTTAAAAAAAACTAGGCTATATCATTGAGTTATAAAATTCTTAGCAAAAATATAGATATTAGCTACTATGATTGCAAGAGGGAAGAATTCTTCTTTCTATGAGACTTTGTGCTTAATTTTTGGGCTTCAAAAAATGAATGCGACAAGGAAAATTAATGTGCATTTTGGCTGAGCATAAATAAATAAAATAAAATCACATGGAATGAATGGATTTTTCAGTTGATTAATTAATGATCAACTTAGAATAATTATTTGTTAGATTTTGTGACATAGAATTTTTAATATGCTTAGGGATACAAAAAAATTTATAATTATTTTTTCACAATTGTTAAGATGATTTGTTTTGATTAGTGTATAAAAGTAGGAATAACAATTATTTATTTTTTTATAAATAAGTTTATTAACAATAAGTCTAAGAACACAGAATTTTCCACAATTATACCTATATATTAAATCCAAACACAGGCTAGGGTTAGGTGTGTATCTGTTCTGTATTGACTAATAGGCAACAACCTATAGCTACTCTTGAAACCCTGACTTGGAATCCTGCATGGTTGATTCTTAAATAATGCTAAACCCTACTGCTATGCTATCAACACCACAAAGCTTTACAGCTTTGTCTTCTGTATGCTATAAAGCTAATAAATATGTTCTCCATTTTATTAGCTTTTACTTTTGTACGAAGACAAAATGCACAAGTTTTCCTCATTTATTCATCAATACAATTTCTGAATTTCATTCCCCCTAATGCCTACCTATATTGCATGTAGGAGTAGGAGCCAAATTTTCCTTTGTTCACAGGACTTAAGGGTCGACCGACTTGTGAGGAACACTACAAAAGGCTATAGTAGCATTTTTAAACCGCGACTACAGCCCCAAAAACCACCAGTATAAGTCCAAATGGACTATTTTGACAGTTTTCATGAGTTTTCTTATATTTTGAGCAATAAATATAATGATATTATAATTTTTATAATTTTTTTTTATCATTGTTAATGACATCTTATAATTGGTGTATAATAAAAATAAGATTACTGTTTTGTGAAAATGATGTATTAAGCATAATTTATACCAACTCAAAAAATTATAAAATTTGTTGTGGATGTAATATTTTTTGAGAGATTTTGGGTATGCCTAACAACTACATGTCTTTATATTAGTATTTTTCTCATTCCAAGAATATTCTTTTACTACTATTTTATTTGGAAGGAATTCTTTTAGCATATTGAGCAACCAAACAATTTTTTCTTTAAAAAAACGGCTATCCCTTAGATACATCCTTGAGCTAAAAACATATTAAAATAGTCCACATTCTCCTTTTAAGATTATGAGAATTTTGGGTGTGGAAGAAAATGACTAAATGTCAACCGTGGTAATAATTATATTATTCATTTTCTAAATGCATTATTCTTTCTTATAGTGTAGGTCTCATAGTCATGTAAGATTCACATGTTGTGAAATTGATAATATGTATATTCGATCCGTGAAATACTTTTTCTATTATAAAGTTTTAGGAAGACAAATATTTGAAATAGACAAATTTTTATGATGTGTGTATACACTTACTATTAACAATATATATATATATATATATTTTAAAATCACGTTTATTAAATTATGAAAAAAATATCAAATTAACCCTAGCATACTGTCCAACTATAAGTAATAATGCATGTCATTCCATTATATATTTTTTTTCCCATGAATTTTCGAGCTACAAACATTTTAAAATTAGTTTCATCTCTTTAGCACTTGAGGATCAGAATTTGATAGCAGTAAAAAGTCAAACGCAATCAAGTATCAACAGCCATGATCAGCAAGTATGAACCTTCTTGTTTTTTGGGACTTGGGAGCATTGAGCAGGCAAGCAAGTATGAACATTTAACAAGAACAACAACCCGTCAGAACTAATAAGCTAGCTTTTCCATAATCAAATAGTTCCAACAAAAAAAAAAAAAAATACTACTCTATTTAAAAACAATAAATTAGGAATGCACTCAATTTCATTCTATCCATTTTTATAATACGGTAGATGTGGTTAATTGTGAATAGTTAATACTTTATGTGCAATGCCCACTATTGTTTATATGCACCCTTACTTTTGTATTTTTGTTGAATAAAAAAGAGAGTTTTTAGTATAGACTCATCCACCTCATGCCAAATTATCATCGTAGACACATCATATTCACTAAATAGTTCCTACTTGAAGTCTTGAACCACTTAACTCATTGATCTCATTTCATGTGATGATAATGAATAATATCACGTCTACTATTAGGGTCTTGATTGAGCTATACCATCATGAACACAACATATTCACCGAATTGGTACTACTTGAAACACTTAACTTTTGTCGAGTATCATGTAAAGTGTTATAATAACTCTTAACTTGTAATAGTCAAGTTTCTCCAAAAAAAAAAAAACTTGTAATAGTCACCATTACTTCAGATTTTTTTTTGATAAACAAAAGTTTAAGTGAGAGGAGACTATTCCATAACAAGGTCAGAAAAAGTGACAGGCCTTAAAGAGGACTTACAAATTGCTGACCAAAAAAGACTATTGACAACGAAACTAAAACCTAAACCTCTTGAATGAAGTATTCGAGCCTTACCAACTCAACCGCAATTTAGATTCATTGAACAGAAAAGACATCATGTAAAGTGTTACAATAACTCTTAACTTGTAATAGTCAAGTTTCTCAAAAAAAAAAAAATTGTAATAGCCACCATTACTTCAGATTTTTTTTTGATAAACAAAAGTTTAAGTGAGAGGAGACTATTTCATAACAAGGTCAGAAAAAGTGACAGGCCTCAGAGAGGACTTACAAATCACCGACCAAAAAAGACTATTGATAACAAAATTAAAACCTAAACCTTTTGAACGAAGTATTCGAACCTTACCAACTCAACCGCAATTTAGATTCTTTGAACAGAAAAGACATACTGTAATGAAATTAGATGCAAAATTCAATCAACCTTATAATATATTATTTTGGATTAAACAATGGAATTTGGGATTCCTTGGGATTATTACGTGTGGCAGAGAAAGTGTCAGTAACTACAGCCCCTATTGGACGGTGGTGGTGGGCTTCTGTTTTCTTCTGTTACCTTGGAAGCCACGCTCTCTCTCTCTCTCACTCTCATTATCTCTCTCTTTCTCTCTCTTAAACTGTGTCACAATTTTCTGTGGACCCAACACAGCATGGCGGGAAAAGCGTGACGTGCGGGAAAGAAAAAAAAAAAAAACTTCATTAATGAAAATATAAAAAATAATATCATATTAGATTTTATTATATAGCTACCCCATACAGTGCAAAGATCTCGTCAGCGCTTAAAGTGCAATCTGGGCCGTTCGATCCTCTCTGATCGGTTTTTATCAGAAACCCACGTGGTGGGTCCCACGTTTTGTTGATAATGAGACGTCGACCTTTCACGAGCTCTCTGTGGCAGGACGTTTTGTGATTGGACCAATCGCGTACGGACACGTGTGTGTGTGGCATTTACAGTACGATATTCCGTTCTTGTGTTTTTCTTTTCTTTTGTGCTGTTCTGGTTTTGTTCTATGGAATTCTTACGTGGTCGTTTGTGACGGACAGTGTGTGTTTTGCGGTAATCAGTATTCACGTTTTTGGCTTTGTCACTCTAAATTCCTGTGACTGACACCACCCGGTTGAAGGTTAATTTTCTTCTCGGATGTATCCGGATTATAGTTAAGTGAGTTTCAGTTAGTTTAACTGGTAAAGTCTTTTATAGTTGATTAAGAGATTTGGGATTTAATCTCTGCTTATACTAAAAACTGATTGGTGTCTTGATATGATGATAAAGAGATATTATTAGAAGCGGATACCATAAGTTGAAACTCTTTTAAAAAAAGTGATAAAAAGTAATCATCAGATGTCACAAAGTTGATAAAATTTCTTAT
Organism: Quercus glauca; assembly: GCA_023736055.1. Classification (NCBI taxonomy): domain Eukaryota; kingdom Viridiplantae; phylum Streptophyta; class Magnoliopsida; order Fagales; family Fagaceae; genus Quercus; species Quercus glauca. The sequence continues at coordinate 7,015,625 of CM043323.1, forward strand.
AGTCAAATAAAAAATCTACAGTTTGATTAATTCTTACTTACACAAAAAACGGTTGATGGTTTGATTTGATGGTAAAGATGGTAAAGCGTAATCATTGGATGCTGAAGGTTAAAATTTAAAAAAAAAAAAAGAAAAAAAAATTTCTTAATGTATGCAAAACTTATATCTTTCTCTCACAATTTGGCTAAGTTAGCAGTGAATTTTACAAATTGTGTAATATGAATGGAAGATGTTCCATCTGATGTATTGTCTTCTTACCATGCTGATTTTGCTGGTATTGCGTAATTTAATGCACCATAGTGCTGTTTCTCAAAAAAAAAAAAAAAAAAAAACTTATAAATCTCACATCCAAATAAATAAATGAAATAAATAAATAATAGTGTGAGTTAAGAATACATTTATCAATAATTTATAAAGTTGTATATATAAATAGTTCTTGTAATTTTATGCGTTTATTTATTTATTTCTCGAATATATTTTTTCATCTTGTGCACGGTTTTAATATTTTAAACACTTGATGGTGTCTTGAATGTGTGCATACAAGTTGTAACACAATCATGGTTTTAGACATATCTCAGCCTTTTGAGCAGATATGGTATTGAACTATTTGAAAATAGTTTTAAAACAATCATGGTTTTGAAGACTGGTAAAGATTTGATGAATTTTGGGTTCTGTCTTTTTAGTTTTCTTTTTCTACAATGAAATCTTAATTCAACTTAGGAAATAGGAATAGCTAGGAAAACTTTGGCCAAGGACACCAACAGAAATTCAAGTTGGAAATGCATTCCAATTTAATGGCTTTTTTATATATACGATATTTGAATTCAAGATTTATTATAACAATGTCCCAAATTCCCAAGGATTAATCACCTCTGAAAGATTGAATAAATTATTGGGAAATTGATTAAAATTCAATTAAAGTTGAAACAACATGGTTAAGTATCTAGCAAACAACTCATATCGATCAACTGATTTTATCCATTTTAAACAAAGCTGTTACATCTCAACTTTAACAACAAAAATTATCTAGAACAAATTTAAAACTTTAAGAAAAAAAAATGAAATTCTATTAAAAAAAATTTGTTGCAGCTTTCATTCCAAAGTTTCCTAATTACCATCTTTTGCAGTTTTACTCAGGAAAATAATCTTCTCTATTTGTTTATGAAAACAAGACATTCCTTATTATGATCAAAATTAGATTATTATGGATTTAAGGGTATATGTAATGCCCATGTCATGCAAAGTCATTTATTATTTTTTATTTGTCAATAGGTTGTAGCTCACTAGGTTAAGTTGTTAACACCTCTAGGTATTTTTAAAGAAAATATCTAAGGTTCAATTTTCTCTACCCCACTACACTAAAAAAAGAGAGAAAAGCATTGTTTCTTATTTGGTGTAACTAAATTTATAATAACACAACACTATATAAGAGACATTAATTCGAACTGTGCTCACACTAGAAAGTCTAGAATAAACAGCGATAAGCATGAACCAAAACATTATTAGATTGTACAAGAAAAATGTAAACAAAGTAGAAGAGAAAAAAAAAAAAAAAAAAAAGAACCGACACGTGTAAGTTAACAGACCTATAACCTATTCTATTCCATCTTTGTTCTTCCCTAGCGACGCTTGTCTTAAATGCATTTCACGCCTCATCTTCACTGAATTACCTAACGATTATTATCGTCATGATGACCACGACAACCTCAACTTTGGAATCACAATTCCTCCCTTCTTAAAAACAAAACCAAACCCACAAAACCCCATTCTTCTACCTTAACTTTTTGTCTCAACTCCCTACTCTTTTCTTTTTCCTCTAAATCTAATCCCATTTTACCTTTAAAAAAAACCAAGACACCCAAACCAAACCAAACCAAACCAAACCCAACCCAATCCTCTTTTATTTTCATGGACTTAACCGTTGTACCTTACAACAACCACACCCCCAAGTCCGAGAACGAAAACGACGACGTTAAGAAGAAGAACAACAACAACCATAACAACAACAACAACAACAATGATGTAGCTGATCGTGAACCGGTAGTTATGAACCCGTCGAATAAGACCGTTAATAATACCGTTATTACCGTTGGGTACAAGGAGTGCATGCGGAACCACGCGGCCTCTCTAGGTGGTCACGCCAACGACGGCTGCGGCGAGTTCATGCCACGTGGCACCAACACCACCAACAACAACAGCAACAACAACAACAACAACGTTGTTAAAGATCAGCATGATGAGGACTCGCTCACGTGCGCCGCATGTGGCTGTCACCGCAATTTTCACAGGAGGGAAGTATTCGGTGGTGAGCCGCCGCATCACCATCCCGTGCACCTGCACTCTCCGCCGCCAATGTTTGCGTTGTACAACGGTGGCCCCGCTGCTGTGCCACGTGGACATCCTCATCACCATCACCATCAGTATCATCAACATCACGGTGGTGATCATCACGATCGTGGACGGTCAGAGACGCCTGAGAGAGTAGTGGGGCCCGTGGCGATCACGAGGAGCGGTAGTACTAATAATACTGCTAGTGCGAAGAGGTTTAGGACTAAGTTCACGCAGGAGCAGAGGGAGAAAATGCTAGAGTTCGCTGAGAGGATTGGGTGGAGGATACAGAGGCACGATGACGTGGCGCTCAACCAGTTCTGTTCGGAAATTGGTGTCAAACGCAATGTGCTCAAAGTGTGGATGCACAATAACAAGAATGCTCATCGCCGTAGAGAATCTGGGCCCGATGACTCACCTTCGGAACCACCACCACAACAAGAAGAACAACCTATTGGATCATGAGTCTAATTGATTAATTAACTAATAAATATTTGACTTTTTATGTTTTTATTATTATTATTATTTTTGGGTTTAATTTTATCTTTTTAGTTAATTTTGTGTAATGATTAATGAATACTAATGTGAAATGGGCTTTTTTTTCTTGAAGAAAAGTTTTGTAGGGGTGTGTACAGGTGAAATAATTGTGGGTTTTGGTTTGGTGTTTGTAACTTTTGATGATTCTAAGTTCAACAATGTTGGTGCAGTTCTGACATTTTAGGAACAGTAGAATACGTGAAATTCTGGCTTTGAGTATGGGGGCATTATGATGTTTTGCGCTTTGTGAAAACTTGGATCATTGGACTGACAAGACCATATTTTTAGGTTTGCATGGTCTGAAACTGAGAAAGGAATCTAAAGAGAGGAGTTTTTACATGGTGGGTAGAAAAGGCATACAATGTCAATGATTAAGTCTTATCTCAAAATTTTGAATGGTTTTGGATTTTTAAGAAACTAATCAGTGTTGATCACATATCTGTGTTTGTAATTAATTAGTATTACATAGATAAGAGAGGATTGCAGAGTAGGTTAAGATCATACTAAAATCTAGTGATGAATCCACAAAAGGCAAAAGCAACTATAGATAAAAATGCATGACAAAATTAAAGGACTTTTGAGTTATAGAAAGAGAAGGATATGCGAAGATATATACATAACGCCTATGTCAACTTGATATGGATACCTCTTTTCCATGTAAAGAGCATTTATGCATTTGCACCTATGGTAGCAGAAAAGCTAGCAGTTTCGTTTTTATTCAGCATGCTGGTTGGAAGGGAAAACCATTAAAGCATGCCAGAAAAAGAATATACAACAAGATGTTGAAAGTTTAGCATCTTTGTTTGAGTGGTTCACCATAGATTATATTTGGGGTAGATATTAGTTGGGTTTCACTGATTGCTAAATTGCTAACAGAAATTTTTTTTTTTTTTTTTCTCTGCAATTGATTACCTCTGAGATATGGAACATGTATTGCCGTGTTTACATGCTTGTTAGACATTAAGTGTAATACCCGGATTTTATTTTATGATCATCATCACCGTCATCGTCATTATTATTGTAGAGTTAAGGTACTATAGTGTGTACAGTAAGATAACAGTAGACAATTTTGTAGTGCTACAAAATAAGTGAGAAAATTAAAGTTTTAGTACATACAATTTAGCGCGGCAATTAAAATAATAAATAAATAAATAAAAGAGGAAGATATAACGTGGAATGTTACTTTGTGGATTATTCATATAAAACTTTTGATATCCTAATCAATTAAGGAAAATAATTAGAGAATTAGAACCTATTTGGATTAGAAGTTTAAGAGTTATTGAAATCTTTTGAAATTTCGGCTTATCTAAACAAATAAATCTTAATTTGAGGTTAATTGAGAATTAAAGTCTTGGAAGTATATTTAAGTTTTATGAGCTTCTAGGAGACTAAAAAGATAGGTTTTAGTAGATCTTAAACTCCAACCCAAGTAGGAAGCATGTTTAACGTGTAAAGCTAAAGAGTAGTCATAGGGTTTCTTGTGTGAAAGGTAGAGAAAGACTGCGAAAATACAAGAAACAAATTTCTGCATCCGTGTGGTCGTATGGTCCAGTATATCTCTCTCTCAAAGTTCTATGGGAACGACCTACCATCCTAATGAATTTTAATAGGTTTACATGATTATTCTATATGAACGCATGAATAGGTTATAAGCTTTTAAAAGTTTTGTTCCTGGAGTTAACGCAACTTTGGAGTAGTGCTGAATTCTTGACCCTTATTGTAATCTATAATATTGTTTCAAGTTTCAAAAATTTTAGTCAATGCATGCTATAGGTTGCTAAGTCTTACGGGTAGAGATTTTCTATGGATGTTATATATATATATATATATATATATATTTGGATCTTATACAGTATTTCACGGTGACCTAGAATATCAATTGTGGTTATAGAAATTTGTTTGAATTCTAGTGGTACAAATTAGTTCTGGGAAATATTGTTACAGTGGGACTTTGATAAGGAATATTAAATTGCTTAATTCAATGGTATATACGAAAGTAGTTTTCATACTTGATTTTTGTAGGACAGTAGGAAAGAAATTTTTTCTAACAATTAGATTTCATGCTTATTGATTAAAGCATTCTTTTGTTTAGAGCGTACGGAAGATTAAAGTGTTCAGAAGTGTTCAGATATATTAGCAAGAGAGGTAAGTAATTATGTATAATATGCACAAGTTTTGTTTATTAGGTTCTTAAAAGTCAAAGGTTTTCAAAAGTAGTTATGTTTTTAAGTTTACGTTTTCTAAAGTTTATCAAAAGAATTTTTACATCATTGAAAGAGAAACTTTGGCTTTTAAATAATGTTTTGAAGAGAAAATCCAAATTTTTAAATCATGTTTTGAACATCTGAATCTCATTTAATAGATGATTTCTAAACTAAACTATTTTCAGAAAAGAATTTAGTTTCAATGTAAGTTTTCTAAAAACGTTCTTGCTCTTTAAATTTGTTTAAAACCAAGTGATTTCAAAGTCATATTCCTATTTTCTAAATGGTATTTAAAATGTTTCTTTTAGCAAATTGAATTTTCAAATTTACTCAAAAATTATAAAATACTTGTATAAACTCCTTAATTCCTACTCATTTCCCAGGAGAGTCAAGCATCCTTTGATTTATGTTCAATTCAATATTGTGATCTTCAATAAGCCTCTATATTTGGAATGATTGTTACAATTAAATAAATTATTCTACGTTGTATAAACTTCGCTTTTGTGATATGTGACTCATTAAGTGTTTTTAAAATTGATCAGATATATGTGTAAGCCCGCTCACAGGGTTGTACATGAGAATAAATGTTGATCCCTCACTAGCAAGGGTTAGATGTTGGTATCCACTCACAGGATTGTATGTGAGAATATGTGATATGTGTATATGTGACATTGTACTTTGATCAATTATATGTATGTGTTTTCTAATGATTTTAAGATTTGATTACTTTTGTATTAAGTGGCTTATTATATGTTTGGAAAACTATATTTGATATCTTTGAGTGAATTTGTGAAATCTAAATACTCATGCTTTGCGTGACTCTATCCTGTTGTGTATTGTGCATAATTGCTTACTAGATGTGTGGCTCATCCCATTAATTACAATTTTCAGATTAAAGTTTAGTTGGGAAACTGAACCTTTGGATTGCTTTGTAAGGTGCAAGGTAGAGTGTGGGAGTTTTTAGGCGACTTCAATAATGGTTGAAGCCTTATAGGATTTTTAGTTATTTTTTCGCTTAAGATTTTACAGTATTTGGAGATTATTTTTTAAATTGTGGAGTTTAGATATTATAAGAGGTTTATTAAGAGCATTGTTTATTTGGAGTTTTCTTAATTTTTAAATTAATTACGTTTATTGAGATATGCAAGATCAGCAAGTTAGTCATGCATATAAATTCATATTCCATGGATTTGGGTCGTGACATTGAGCATGCTTGGTCATTGGTGTACCATATATGTATTTTATGATTGATTTGTCATGTGGGTCAAGTCTCAATATCCTGGCTTGAACATTTATAAACACTGCCTAGCCATGCCCTAGCTGAACTATGTTATGCTGATTAGTATTCATTACACAAGGATGTATCATCAGCTTTGTTTACTCCATTCTTAAGGCCTTTGATCATGATAGCACCACCATTTGCGTCAAGGGCAGCCCTTGATAAATAGATTTCATAGCCCTTTTGTGTCACATGTTGGGCTTACACAATTGGTACAAAGATACAGGGCTTAGTGTAACGCAGTCCGTAAAGTTCTGTTGGAAGTTTAGTTGTTAGATGGGCTTACCTTTCGGGCCTGTTGTAGTGTCCTCTATTACTCTATTAGTTATTAGAAGTAGCTCATAATTTGATGAATGCGCCTTTATGGGCCTGTTTTTTTGTGATGGTATATGTGAGATCGGTTTAGTTTTAGTTTTTGTTTGTTTATTTGGTTTTTTTTTTTTTTTTTTTTCTTCTTAATTTTAATTTTTAGGCTTAAAAAAGATGAAAGAAAAACAAACAATCTAAAGTTGAATTTCCAAAATGTTTTGAAAAAACTTCACAAAAAATACCCTCAAAGAAGACAAGTAGACAACCACCGAAGACATTCTTAATTTTGAGTTTGAATCCCCATTTACTCATAAAATAAATTACTGAACTCAATTTATTTATTTTATGTACAAAAAAAATTTATAAATTCTTTTGTAAAAAAAGCATATATCTTTGTTTGAATTAGATAAGTAAATAAAAAAATAAACTATAGCAACTATATCTCATTTCACCTTCATTTTACTCGCATTTGCATTTTATTTAGCCTCGCCTTTAGTAGCAAGAAGCCAAGAATCAAAGTGTGGATCACCTTCAGTCCGCGTGAGAATCTCCGAGGGAAACACTCCATAGTCCATACTCTACCAAAGTCTAAAGTCTAAAGATTCTTTAAAAAGCAGGGGCCACACTTTGGACCTACACTAGAGTTGTTGTTGACTGTGTCTGTGCCTGTAGTTGTTGTTGACTGACTTGACTTGAGTTCTTCTGTTTTAAAAAACACGAGTTCTTGACTTGACTAAAAACGAAGAAGGCAAATTAAAGAAATTAAAGAAAACGTTTCTCTCCAAATTAAAGAAATTCTTTAAATTTTTTTATTTTTTTTATTGGGTGAATTTTAAAATTTAAACTGTGGGGGTAGTGGCCCATAGTGCTTGGTGGGCCCTAGGCCCTAGCTCAAATCATGAAAAGTCCGAGAGGAGATTCCTTTCTCGGGGATCTTAGAGAGATACGTTCTGACGGGGAGTACCCCCTCGGATGTTGTTTGACACCAGTCGGCCTCACTCTCCCACAGTACTGGTGATCATTCAGAACTCTTGACAATAAAGACCCCTAAAAGGGCGAAAAAGGAGAGTCCAGAAACGTCCCATCGAAAGGCTACTCCCTCCACATTAAATGCTCACCAATCACTTTTCTGGCCGCATTTATGTGGAATGGACCGTTGAACAGTGTTGCACTGTCAACTGCAACTCATAGAGGGCCAAGGAAGGTGGCTGATGGGATGAGCACTCAAGTGGCAAACCCGATGGCCGATAAGTGGACGGTTAAAGCCCTCCTACTGAAGGGATCAGAAAAAAAAGGAAAAGTTTGGAACTCAGTCTAAGAAACCATTATTCTAGACACTCGGACGTATTAATAAAAGATCCTGTTATAGCGGTTGTGGATCTTGTCCAATCCCTGCTCTTCAATCCACTCTCTACAAAATCTATTGGATTGGGCTCTTTGGACCGGGACCCAATTCCTCTTTTGGGCTTGGGCTTCAAATTGTAACCCTACATAAACTATTAGATTTTTTTTTTTTTTCATATTCTTAATATGCATGTCAAATTTTGTTCAAATTAAATATTATTTACTATTTAATCAATAAATATATTTTTTATACATAATTTTAAATTACAAAAACTTGAATTTTAAACATTTTATTGATAACATAGTTATTGATTTTTTTATCTGCTTAATATTTTGGAGGCATTGAGGATATAATAAGAACATGCAATCCAACGATTAAATTTTCAAAATTCACACTAATAAAAAAATATAGGAAGAGTTTAAAGAGTTTGAAGGGTTTCTTTTCAAATTAGTTTGAAAAGAAATATTTTCCTACCAAAGGGGTAGGAACCATTTTTCGTCCATCACTTTAGCAATTAGCATTTTCGTACAATACCAATAGATCAGAGATTAAATTAATACATTTAAAATGTTAGAAACCAAATTGACACAATCTAAATATTAGGGGGACCAAACTCGTAATTTACCTAACATTTAAGACAAATCTTCCAACAAGGTTGGAAAGAACTTCACAGAAATACCCTTGGAAGAAGACCAGTAGACAACCATCAAGGTTCTTAGCTTTACCATGTATGCTATATGTATTTGATTGATTTCTCATGTGGCTCAAGGCTCAATCTAGGCTTGAATATAATAAAAACATCGCCCAAGCATGCATGCATGCCTACCTGAGTCTGTTAGCTTTATTTACTCCATTCTTAAGGCCTTTGTTCATGATGAAACACTAGAATTTGAGTTCAGTGTAGCTCTTGACTCTTGATACATAGATTTTATAGCTTCCTTTTGATTTTTTTCTATATTATATTTTTTAGGCTTCAAAATATGAAAGCAAAAATAAACAATCTAAGATGGATCTTCCAACAAGGTTGGAGAAAACTTCACATGCAGAAAATGCCCTCAAAGAAGACAAGTAGACAACCACCAAAGTCATGCTTAATTTTAAGTTCAAATCCCTATTTGTGGACAAAAAATATATTACTCAATTAATTTACTTTATGTAAAAAAAAAAATGATCAATTCTTTAAAAAAAAAAAAAAAACAAAGCATACATTTGTTTAAAATGAAAAAAAAAAAAAAAAAAAAAAAAAAAAAAAAAACACTATAGCAAATATCTCTCTCTCTCTCTCTTTTTTTTTTTTTTTTTTTTTTTTTCTTTTTTTTTTTTTTAATGAATATAGTTGTGGATGGACGAACCTCTCCCTTAGAAGGTATTGTCCGCTTTGGGTGAAGACCCTCACGGATTTGCTCAATCCCACATCGAGGAGAGACGCCTCCATCCTCGATGTGGGATTGAGCAAATCCGTGAGGGTCTTCACCCAAAGCGGACAATATCTTCTAAGGGAGAGGTTCGTGAGCATATGTGAAAAAGGCATATACATACCACAAATGGTAAAGGAGAAAGAAAAAGTTGCTAATCCCTTTTAATATGGTTAATTGTTTTGCCTCAATCAGTTGTCCAAACAACATACCACTTATTCATACCACAACCATAAATGACAATGCAACATTAGCCATTTGTAATTGCTAATCTAAAAGTAAAGATTTCTTTAATAGCTCTATCTTTGTTTCTTTTGGCTAATATGTATTTACTACATCAAAATTAAACCACAAAAATCATATAAAAATCACCAAATTAGAGTTTAAAATTATAATTAAATTTTTAAAAGAAATCTAGGCACAATTGCACAAAAATTTCTTGTAACTAAGTCACACTCAGGAATATTGGACCCCTTTTTCCTTTGTATAAATAGGGGGGTCATAATGGGATAAGAGGGTTAACAATTTTCTCTCGAAAACATTTATTGTAGGAATATAAAAGTTTTCCATTGTAGACTTTTCACGCTTAAAGAAAATGACTTGCTAACTTATCAAACTAGAGTTTTTAGTATCTACAGCAATTTCACAACATCAAGAACAAACCCTAGTGTATACAATGTCAAATTCCATAGTCTCGTGTTACATCAAATGAGTGTTTAATTTTTCTCTCAAAGTATTGAATAGTAAAGCTTCTAGGCTATAGTCTCAACTATAACTCTCAATCATGTTGAACTTGGATGACACCTATCAACAATGTATCATTATGAGATGCAGAATAAATTTGGAGTATACACAACGTTTAGGGTGGATGAGAAGAAATTTTATCCTATTCCAATTGGTTAGGTTAGTAAGGGACCTATTCCAATTTAATGATCTTGGAATTTTGTATACAAGTAATAATCAAGGAAACTTCCACCTAAAATAAGTAAAACTTTTGGCAAGAGAGAAAATTGATGTCTAGACAAATCAAGCTAAGGCCGACCAAAATGGACCATATTCTTAATTTCTTATCTCTATTTGTTCCATGTACAACACTTACAATCAATGCTTCGTGTGTAAAAGTTGAACATCTTATCTAAAGTCCATCCTCTGAAAGCTTGAGAAAAAATTCATTTAAACCAACACAATATATAAATTATAAAAAATCAAAGAAAAATTTTCATGTTGAACTATAACTTTCAATCATGTTGAACTTGGATGACACCTATCAACAATGTATCATTATGAGATGCAGAATAAATTTGGAGTATACACAACGTTTAGGGTGGATGGGAAGAAATTTTATCCTATTCCAATTGATTAGGTTAGTAAGGGACCTATTCCAATTTAAAGATCTTGGAATTTTGTATACAAGTAATAATCAATGAAACTTCCACCTAAAATAAGTAAAACTTTTGGCAAGAGAGAAAATTGATGTCTAGACAAATCAAGCTAAGGCCGACCAAAATGGACCATATTCTTAATTTCTTATCTCTATTTGTTCCATGTACAACACTTACAATCAATGCTTCGTGTGTAAAAGTTGAACATCTTATCTAAAGTCCATCCTCTGAAAGCTTGAGAAAAAATTCATTTAAACCAACACAATATATAAATTATAAAAAATCAAAGAAAAATTTTCAAAAATAATGAAAATTTAATCTATGCTTTAAATTCTTATAAGGATGAACACAATAGCAATATCCTTTTTCTTTTTATTTTTTTAAATAAAGATGAAAAAAAAAAAATCTATGCATATTTTGCACGTATGCTGATTAGTGATTAGGAGTTATAAAGGAATAATTATCAATATATATATATATATATATATAAGCAGAGATCTCATGCGGGAGTGCACAAGGTTTTGCTAAGTGACGCTCTAAGTTTGCATTTAGCATTTTTTTACCTCTTTCATTAAGTTTTTTTTTACTGTTACCCAAAAGTTTACATTAACTTATTTTACTGTTATCTCATTAGTCTCTCATTAATTGCCTAAGCTTATATCACACACTTCTCTCTTTTTCATATCTTTTAGCATGCCCACCATTTTAATATTTTAAAAAAAGCAAAATAATAATAATTAAAGATTAATAGTAATAACTAACTAGATAAGGTCTTGGAGAGAAATAGAAATACACAAAAATGTTGTGGACTGTTAAATGAAACGCATTGTTTCACTACAAAATTAAAATGCATTGTTTCATTATAAAAGACTTGAGACTGACAAAACATTTGAAACAGTGAGAAAGAGAAGGTCTTGGAGAGAAATAGAAAGACACAAAAATGTTGTGGACTGTTAAATAAAACGCATTGTTTCACTACAAAATCAAAATGCATTGTTTCATTATAAAGGACTTGAGACTGACAAAACATTTGAAACAGTGAGAAAGAGAAATCTGAGGGACTGCCGCCTCTATCATATTGGCCTCCCACTACCATCAAAACGCCAAAACCCCTACAGGTATTTTTTTTTTTCTTTATAAATTAGAGGAATAAATATGATTTAGGTTTGGGTAATTTGGTTGGATAGTTTTTGTTTTGGGTGTATAAGTAGGGAGAATATTTATTACGTAATGTAAAGTCATATTCTACTATGGTTTTAAAGCATCTATAAAATACATGCATATACACTTGCCCACACCATATCTTATTGTCGCATTATCGATGAGTGGAAGACAGTAAGAGAGTTGGACATAATTTCATTTCATAGTATTAAATATGTGAACATCATACTAATTAGTTGATTTTCATAGTTCAATTATTCTTTTGCATTTATTTTTGGTTTCATGATTTTTTTAAAAATTAATCTTACCTTGAGAAGCTATAAATATGCAGTGAAACTACTAAACTAATTTTTAATATCTCAAAATATATATGTTTCTTTACTCTAATTTAGTTTACCTTTTCTTTATAATATATGTACAACATTATCCAAAACTGTCTTATCTGACATGTTTGCCTATCGTATCATATCATTTATTTTCTAATTTCTATCGAGAAGATAGTTTCATTATTCGTGTCACCTCCTTTTGAAATTTTGAATAAACTTTTCCACCGTCCACAAACTGACATGCATTTAAACTTTACAGTTGACACAGTTTGTACCTATTTTGTTGTGTTATTATTAACAATAGGGTCCATAGCTTTTTTTATTCCAATATAGTTTGCAGTGTTTACTCTTTACGGTTTACAACCTATTTTGTTGTGTTATTAAAATATAAAATGAAACATAAAAAATTGGTATATATATTAATATATAAAAAAAATCACAAATATTTTTTTTATTTGTGGGTGGTTAGAGTTAGGGGTGTCAATGTTCGATCTAACTTGCGAACACGACACGGGTTTTTGCTGGTTAGGGTTGGGTCTTAACTGGTTTGGGTCATAAATGGGTTAACTCGAAAACGACATGATAAAAAACATGTCATAAGCGGGTCAACTAGCGTAACCCGTAATAGACACATTTGACACGCTAATTTATTTGTGTTAATCCGAAATGACCCATTTAAAACACAACCCATTTAACTCGTATAACAAATAAATATTTATTTTATTTTAGATTTGTCAGATACCTTTTATATCCAACCTATATTTTAAATTTAAAAATAAAAACGAATAATTACAAAAACTTATAAGGTATATAATTGGAAATTGAAACTTTACAAATCCTGAGGATATTATATTTTTGTTGAATTATGTTATTTTGAATTTGGGTTGAAGTGTATGCGCTTCTTTTAGGGTATAAAGAACATATTTCTAGATAGATATATTTTTGTTTAACTATACTATTTCGAATGTGGGTTGAAGATTTGAAGTGTATGCACTGCTTTTGGGATATAAAAAATGAAAAAAAAATTCTTAATGGATGTTATATTTAATATTATATACGTTGAAATGAGTTATATTTAGTTTTATAAATTCTTTTAAAAAACAAAGCATACATTTGTCCAACTTAGATAAGTAAATAAAAAATAAACAATAGAAAATATCTCATTTCATCTTCATTTTGCTCACATTTGAATTTTATATAGCTTTGCCTTTGGCAACAGGAACCAACATGTGGATCCCACCCTCAGTCCGCGTGAGAATCTCCAAGGCAAAGTTCAAAGAAATTTTCTCCATTCTATCTTTATACTGTAAAGATACTTTAAATACCAAGGGCCACAGAACAGAGCTAAACTTTAATAAAGTGACCGACAGTTGCTGAGAAGCTGCTGAGAAGTTGCTGAATAGTACACTGCTGTGCTACACTGACCGAAAGTCAAAAAACACGGCTAACTACCCAAAAAAAAAAAAAAAAAAAAAAAAAAAGGGCAAAACGCAAACGCGTGAACGTAGACGTGAATCCAAACACTTAACGGAAGACTCTCTCTCTTTCACGCACAACACTCTGCAAATTCCTCTGTTTAAACCAGCAATTACACAAATATCTTCACTATAAACGGAAGACTCCCTCTCTCACGCACAACACGCTGCAAATTCCTCTATTTAAACCAGCAGTTACACAATATAAGAGCTTCACCGACGATACAATTATTACTGCTATTCTCCAAAATCTGTAAGTTCTTACTTTTTATTTTTTATTTTTTTTATGAGTATCTGTAAGTTCTCACTTGTACGTGCTCTTTTATTTCTTCTCTTTAGTTTTACTCTTTAATTTCAATATCGTTTCCTTTTACCCTTTATTTATTTATTTTTACTTGAAATCTAATTGAATGAAATTTTGGTGAGGATCTATATTTCTGTATTGTGATTCAAGATTTTTTTTGTAAACTTAGATTGGCTTTCATGGATACAATAAGCCCATCTTCTTCCTCTTCTTCTACCCATCAGCGGAAATATGATGTCTTTCTAAGTTTTAGAGGTGAGGATACACGTAACAATTTTACAGACCATCTATATGCTGCCTTGAATCGGAAGGGTATTTCCACCTTTAGAGACAATGAAAAGCTCGAGAAAGGAGAACCTATTTCACCTGTGCTTTTAAAAGCAATAGAAGACTCACTATTTGCTATTGTCGTTCTCTCAAAAAACTATGCATCCTCGACATGGTGTTTGGATGAACTTGTGAAGATTATGGAATGCAAGAAAAATATGGGGCTAAGAGTTTGGCCTATTTTTTATGACGTGGAACCAACTGTGGTGCGAAAACAGACAGAAACTTATGCACAAGCGTTTGTTGAACATGAAAAACCTATCAATAAGAATTTAGAAAAAGTTGACACATGGCGAGCTGCTTTGAAAGATGTCTCCAATCTCACAGGATGGTCTTCAGAGGGCAGGTAATTGCTACTAAAAACATTATTTCCATTGAATTTAAATTACCATTTGCATTGAATTACTAGATCTATATTGTAACTATTCGTTAGGATATGATTCTAAAGCATTTGACATGACATGACAACAAGGGGGGCGGTCCGCTATTGGACTGTACACTTGCTATAATAAATATAATAATACAACGATGGGGCAGTTCTTTTATATTATATTTTATTTTTATTAATACTACTTAAAAATCCATGCATTACACGGTTTTAATCATAAACATATAAAATATAAATTTTATTTGGTAAATAATAATTATATGAATGATCAATTATGTAAATCTTTGTGAATTTATGTTTGTTAATTAAATTGTTTGAACTTTTTGAGTTTTTATTGTTTTAAGAAAATATTAATTATGCATTGAATTACCTGTGTAATTTGTAAATTTTACTAAACCAAAGCATAAATTATAATAAATAATCAAAAGACCAAACAATTATTCGAAGTCTTGGTAATAGATAAGATAATGGATAATTTCATCTGATTCTATGTTGTATATTCCTTTGACTTTCTTTGAAATATTAATCAAGATAATATATGTTCATAAATTTTAATTTAAATCTTGAACAAAGATGTAAAACTTCCGATTTTGATCATGAAATTAGGTCAGAAAATTATAGAATACGTAATTTATTTGAGGAGAAATAACTAATGTAATGAGCATAATTATATAACTTTATAATTCTAATATAATGTTAACTTTTATAATTCTAATCTAATATATTGACTGTCTCACAACAACATTTGTAATTACTTGTAACAAAGTGTTTGCATATTGTAAGTGAAACACTCTGAAGATTTGTGTTAAGTATTATATGATTCTCATCTTACTAATTTACCAGAATGCAGAGTTCAACACATAATGTACGAACTCGATACATAAACAAAAATAAAATGCAAAACTCTCCATAATGAATTTTACTAACTCCATCACTCAAATCCATTACACATTACACAACTAAAATCTCCATACGAAACTAAAATTGTTTAAAAAATTGTAAGAAATCATAAAATAAATATGGCCTGACTTTGGTTAACACGAAATAAAGAGAGTGGAGCAAGGGGCAAAAAGGCACAAAAAAGAAGAAGAGAGAGATGGCTCACAATTTCTCCATTGCTAATGAAAAGCATGCCAAAATGGACAAACCTTAAGGACAGTATTTTAGGTGCTGTTTTCTTATATTTTTCTCTTAAGATTCTGTCATGTGGCTACTTAACAAAAAAATTCATTTCATCCTATGAAAAAAAATCCACATAACAAGATCTTAAGAGGAAAACTTGAGGAATAGCACCTAAGTACTGTACCTAAGTCTTGTCCTGCTAGATTGGTATCTCAAATATAAAATTGAAATTAGATTTGGTTTGACCAAGATATTTAAGTTATAATTTGGTGATCAAACAAAGAATTTGTAAGTAAAGAAAAAACATAAAGCATTCAAAATATTTAAGGAAAAAAAATTGTTTATTAAAAAATAAAATCGAATGACAATTCTCAAATGTACCCAAAAAAAAAGCCTAGAGGTAGAATTGTGTGAGAAAAATGACTCGCTATATCATAGGGTTGTCTTTAAATTTGTATACACATAGAAATTGCGTACATCTTTCCATGGTTACAATCTCGATTTTCTCCAAAATTGCTTTTAGATAATCAATTTACAATTAATTACAGAATTTGGATAACAGCATTCTAACTTTTGGTTTTTGCCTCTTAACTTTGTAAGCTACGATCTCTATAGGAAATTTATTCAGTGGCCTCGTATCACATGTTAAAAACAAAGGATTGGGAAAAAAATTTTAAAAAAAGAAAAAAACTGTTTTTAAGAACAACAAATTAAGCAGTAATTATAATTGGGGGAAAATTGATAAGAACAAAAGATTAGAAAAAAAAAAAAACCAATTATAAAAATAAAAGTTTATATGAACAATCAATTTCACCTTCTTTTTTTTTTTTTTTTTGGTTTCTCAAAAAAAAAAAAATTTCACCTTCTTTTTCTTCTTCTACGAGACCAGTCTCATATATTGCATGACTAAAACCACTTCGACTTCTATTTTCATGGCTCCCTTGAGATGGAGATGGTAATGAAGTGTTGGATATGGACGATAATGGAAAATAAGATATTAATAGTTTTATGGCTAAAATGTAAAACTCACCATTTAAATTTCACTAGATTACATGTCAGTTCTTTCACTTTGCTATCGGTCAATTCAGTTCTTAAAGTTTTAAAAATGTTCAATTAAGGTTTGCATTAGACATCTGTTAACTCTACCGTTAGCCCTATCCCAAAAGTCACCGTATTTCTTAAATTTAAATTTAAAAAAAAAATGAAAACAAGAGAGAGCAATCCAAGCCTAAACTTTCAAAAGTATTGAGTCCAATATTCTCTAGCAAACAAAAGTATAGTACAGTAAAGACAGTACACGTATTGTGAAGATACTTCCAGCGAAACTTTTATTAATCTTGCTTGTTTTTATATTTGTGGATGAAACTTCCGGTGAAGAACTAACCTGGAGCCGACAAAAATGATTTGAAAAGGATCCGATTTCAAATTTCCACATCTTTGACCTAGTACTTGCTCCCTCTCTCATCGCATTCTCTATCGATCTCACAATCTCTCTCTCATCGGGTTAGGCTCTTGGGTACATTGTTACACTTTCATCTCGGTTTTTTATTTTTTTAAATTTTGAAATAAGTAATAACTTTATTAATTAAATATTAAATAACACCAAAACGGCGCAGTTTTGGGAGGGGTTAATGGCAGAGTTAACAGAGGTCTAACAAAGGCCTTGATTGAACACTTTTGAAACTTGGAGGACTGAATTGATAGAAAACAAAGTTAAAGGATTACAATGAATTTTGGTGAAACTTAGAGGATAAATTTTGCATTTTAACCTAGTTTTTTTTTTAATATCTTAGTGATATGGGAAAATGAGAAAGCATGTACATTTAGGGAGATCAAAGCAACTGTAATGGATGATCATAATGCAATTTATAGGCAATGGTTGACGACTTCCATATATGATGAACACTTTTAGGTAAATTAAAGTGAGAAATAATCATTATTGATAACTTCCATATTTATAGTATCTTCCTTTTTTGAAGAATAGTTGTATGAGTGCAATGACTAAACAAATGGAAAAATAAAAAATAAAGAAAGAAGTCTTGGACAACCGTATATAGAAAAGAAAAAATGTTCTTTGAAGCTACTAATACAATATTTAGTCTCTGAGGAGTGATGACTTCCATATTTGGTGAATGGTTTTAGGTGAGTAAGGATCTGTTTGGTAACGCTGTTCTACTAACATTGTTTGTATTTTTTGAAAATGCGTGTAAGTAAAAAAGTGTAAAAATACGTGTAATATTGTTGCTTAAATTTACTGAACATTTAAGGGCTTATTGGTGTAATTAATAGTGAACATTTAAGCGCATACATTAAAAAAAAAAAAAAAGAAAGATATAAACTCAATTCTTAACATTTATTTTTTTGGCTAGCCAATCATTTTAGAAAGTAGTCTCTTTTTTTTTTATAAGGGAAAATGCTAACGGACCTTTAGGGCAATGATTAACAATTCATTTAAACAAAGTTTTTATGGCAGCTGTTTTCATTTCTCATGAAAGTGGAGTCAAAATATTTTTAAAATGGATTGTTAACTATTGTCCTAAGGGCACTTCTTAGCATGACCATTTTTTTAATTAGTATGTACAATTAGATGTACGTACAATTAGAAGTTTCTCCACAAAAAAAAGAAAAGAAAAAGAATCTATAATAAGATAACTATTAAATATTTATTTTCTTAAAAAGATTAACCATTTTTTTAATTAGTATGTACAATTAGATGTACGTACAATTAGAAGTTTCTCCACAAAAAAAAGAAAAGAAAAAGAATCTATAATAAGATAACTATTAAATATTTATTTTCTTAAAAAGATTGACCATTTTTTTAATTAGTATGTACAATTAGATGTACGTACAATTAGAAGTTTCTCCACAAAAAAAAAGAAAAGAAAAAGAATCTATAATAAGATAACTATAAAATATTTATCTTCTTAAAAAGATTTTATGCAGCATTTGTGGGAGCTTCAAATGTAAGTGATTTTTTTTTTTTAAAATTATTTTATTATATAGTTACATTGTTTATTATCAAATGGTCAAATGTTTATAATGAATAGCAAATATATATAAATATATAAATATGTATATATATATATATATATGTATGTATGTGTGTATGTATGTGTTGTGTGTGTGTACATGTTCGTGAAAGATGAAGCATGAAAACATTATTAAATAAGTTAAGTTTATATATAATAATATGTTCATAAACAAACACCTTAGTATGAGGCTTGATTCAAGTATATAAAATATTAGGCTAAATTATAAATTGTACTCTTAACTTTGACCAAAATTTAATTCAATCCTCTAACTTCACTTTCATTCAATCAAGTCGTCTAGTTTCATATTTATTTAATTCAGGCATTCCATTTTGTTTCCAGAACAAAAAAGCTCTATTGGGGTTGGCCCTCTAAACAACGACAATTTGTTTTAGGGTATGATGTTGTTTTTTGACACTTAACGACAATGTTTTAACAAAAGTGGACGAAAGTCCTTAATTAAATAAACTTAAAATTTTAAGGATTTAATTGAATGAAAGTAAAGTTAGAGGACTAGATTAAATTTGAATAAAACTTAGAGGGTGCAAAATATAATTTAGCCATAATATTTACTTTTTAAAATTAGAATATTATCATATGTTAGTATGTATACATATATAAAAATATATTCATATATTCTTAAGTTTGGATTGTGAAATTTTGTATATAAGTTCATAAGATATCAATTTACTATTTATAATTTGTTGATATTATATAAAGCCCATTTTGTGACAAAATTAATTTATAATTTTCAACAATAAAATCTTGATGAATCTAAATTTTATAAGTTTTTAAATGAAATAATTCTACTCAATAAACTCAAATAACATATTTTCAACAATAATTTTATAATTTATTATTGGAATACATTTTTAAACAAACTTAACCTTGTTCGACAAAGAAATAAACCAAGGGCATACATGAAATCTAATTAATTTGGTGGTGAGCTTGATCTTAGCTCATGTTCTGCATAAAATTAAATTAACAATTTTAAAATATTAATGCTATGCTTCGCACATCTCATCTCATCTCATCTCCATTACAGCCCTACTATTGTTATTATCTTCTTTTAAATGTGCAGTTACCATTTTTACACTGAAATTATTGAACTCCTCGATTTCCTAATTATCAATGTTGAATCCCTTGAACAAATTTTCATTCTTTGCTATGACAACTCAACTTTAATGAAGAATATAACAACTAACTTTTATTCAACCCAACCCAAGCTTGCGTGCGCCTGTTTTAAACAATTTTTTGTTGTAATTCGGGAATAGCATAAGTGCATTCATACGAGTAATAGACTAGAATATCCAAACAAGGCTATGATAGTGTTTTTTTTTTTTTTTTTAGAATGAAGGCTATGATAGTTAAGGTAACTTGAAAACCTCCACGTCTACATCTTTGGGCAGCAGTAACTAAAATCTATTATTGTTGTAAGCTTTATAATTCAACTGATACATTCTGATAATTCAAACAAAGATATCCTTAGTTTAATTTCCCCCTCCCCATTTTAACTACCTAATTTATAAATAAAAACTAAAATCCACTATTATAAATACAGATTACAATCCTATAATTTAATCATACAAGTAATACTCACAAACTCACTTTACTGAAAGTAATGATACTATAATAACTATACTGAAAAAAGGAACCCAAAATTTCAATTCACACACGATGGCATTTTGCTACTCTTGAACATTACCATGCATGATGCATCTTTCAGCTTCCAAATGCATTCACACGGTGTGTACATATATTCTAGTGTGAACGTCTTTCAACCTTATTATTCCCCTTATAGGCGGACCTTTTCCATCAGAAGTCCCGATTTGAACATAAGCTATATTAGCTGTCAACCCTTAATAGCATATCATATAAATACACACACACGTAACTGCTACATTAATTTATTTATAATTTTGGTTTTTTTATTTTTTATTTTAAGCGTGGCGGGGGGTGGGTGGGTGGGGAAATGACGAGTTAAATCACATTGCTTAATTGTCATTCTTCTTTGCAGGCTTGAGTCAGAATTTATCCAAGATATTATAGAAAAGATTTCACCTGAATTGAGTTCTTTGTTACCCAAAGATACCAACGGCTTAGTCGGAATTGATTCTCGAGTGGAGAAATTGATGTCGCTTTTAGCCATAGGATCAGAAGATGATGTTCGCATTATTGGGATTTTGGGGATGGGGGGTATTGGCAAGACAACTCTTGCTAGATTTGTTTATAACAAAGTTTTTAATAAATTTCAAGGTGGTTGTTTTATCGCTAATGTTAGGAGTGAATCTGAAAAATATGGGCTAGTTCCATTACAACAAAAACTTATTCGTGAGATTCTGATGGACAAAAGTGAATATATAAGGGATGATTGTGATGGAGTTCGTATGATCAAGAATAGGTTATGTCATAGTAAAATTCTTCTTGTTCTTGATGATGTAGATCAATTTGATCAGCTAGAAAAGTTAGCTGGGGACTCTAAATGGTTTGGTTCAGGAAGTAGAGTCATCATAACAACAAGAGATCAGCATTTGTTGGGAAGGCATGAAGTACATGAAATTTATGAGGCTCAAGGATTGAATGATATTGAGGCTCTTCGTCTTTTCAGTTTGAAAGCATTCAAAGAACATGATCCACCCAAAGATTATCTAGACTTTTCCACATCTTTTGTAGATTATGCTAAAGGTCTTCCTTTAGCTATTAGTGTTTTGGGTTCTTTTTTGTACAATAGAAGTAAGAAGGAATGGGAAGGTGCATTAAATAGGCTCAAAGAATATCCTAACAAAGAAATTATTAAAATACTTGAAATAGGTTTTGATGGACTTGAGGGTACTGAAAAGGAAATATTTCTACATATCGCATGTTTCTTCAATATGGATGCAAAGGATTATATAGAAAAAATACTATATTATCTTGGCCTTCACCCTAAAATTGGATTAAATGTTCTCATAGAAAAGTCTCTTTTAAAATATTATGGAAATAAATATTGTATGCATGACTTACTACAACAAATGGGACAAGACATGGTTCGTCGAGATTGTCCTCTAGAACCTGAAAAGTGGAGCAAATTGTGGCTATATAAGGACATTCGCAGCGCATTGATGAAAAATATGGTAAGAGATTGTTTAGAGAATATACCTTATCATGTTATTCAAAGAAGATGAAATTTGAACAACCCTAGTAAACATATATCTTGCAACTAACTCATTTTTTTTTCTTTTCTTTATTATTAGGAAATGGAAGCAATTCAAGGACTTGTCCCTCAATTGGGTGAACAAGATAAATTAGAAAAGGCACATTGGAATCTTGAAGCCTTTCCAAAGATGCCTAACCTTAAATTGCTTATAATTCATCATGTTCAACTTCTACATGGTCCCAAACATCTTTCTAACAACTTAAGATTTCTTGACTGGAGTGAGTATCCTTCAAAATCGTTGCCTTCAAATTTTCAACCAGTTGAGCTTGTTGAACTACACTTGTTGTGCAGCAAAATTGAATGGCTTTGGAAAGGAACAAAGGTAAGATTGTTATTTAAGTACTTTGATACAACTTTGTTCTTAAGGTTTGTTAAATCTAACTCTTCTATTGTATATTTTGGCTTTTAACAGTATTTGGACAAATTGAAGCTCATCAAATTGAGCAATTCCTTAAACCTCATTGCAACCCCTGACTTCACCGAAGTTCCCAATCTTGAGAAATTGGTTCTTAATGGTTGTATAAAGTTACACGAGGTTCACCCATCTATTATGGTTCTTAAAAGGCTTACTCTTCTTGATCTAGAAAACTGCAAAAGCCTTAGAAGTCTTCCAAGAAAGTTTGAAATGGAGTCTCTTGAAATTCTCATTCTTTCAGGCTGTTCAAAAATCAAGAGAATTCCAGAATTTATGAGAAATATGAAACGCTTATCAGAGCTTCATTTAAATGCCACTGCTATTACAAAACTTCCCTCTTCAATTGGACATTTGACTAACCTTACTTTATTGCATTTAAAAGATTGCAAGAATCTTATGTGTCTTCCTAATATCTTTTGTTGCTTCAAGTCACTTAAAGATATTAATTTGGCTGGATGCTCAAAGCTTGACGGTCTACCAGAGAAGCTGTGGAATGTTGAAAGTCTAAAGAAGCTCAATGTGAGTGGAATTACTTTAAGAGAGCCACCCTCCTCTGTTACGTTAGAGAATCTTGAAGAACTATCTCTTCAAGGATGTAAAGAGCCGCCAAGAAGAAGCCAAAATCCTGTGAGTTTAATGCCAAGAAGAAGCCAAAATCCTGTGAGTTTGTTATTGCCTTCCCTTTTAGGTATGTGTTCTTTAAAGAGCTTGGACTTAAGCAACTGTAATCTCCAAATAATCCCTAATGATATTGGAAACTTATTCTCTATAACCGAATTAAATCTAAGTGAAAATCACTTTAGTTGCCTTCCTGAAAGTATGGTGCAATTGTCTAAATTGTGGCGGATTGAATTAAACAATTGCACAAGACTTCGTTCATTGTCCCAATTGCCATCAACGATTTCTAATGTTGAAGCAGGTGGTTGTACCTCATTGGAAACGTGTCCAAATGGATTTAAATCACGTCTCTTTGGTAAAAGTCTTTACCTCATCAATTGCTTCAAATTGGTTCGTCAGAGTAACATGTTCTCTTACGTGCTGAGAATGCTATTGATAGCTGCTCGTGAGGTCTCTCTCTCTCTCTCTCTCTCTCTCTCTCTCTCTCTCTCTCTCTATATATATATATATATATATATGTCAATTCTGAATATCATGGTTTGTATGTTTCAGCAAATCCGCAAGGAATTTATAGGATTAGGTAAACATGGCGGCTTTGATATTGTGATTCCTGGGCGTGAAATTCCGAAATGGTTTACGCATCAGAGTGTGGGGAATACAGTCAGTGCACAAGTTACTCTTCAGAATGAAAATAAGTTGTTTGGAATCGCTATGTGTGTTGTGGGTATGCCATTCCCCGATTTTGGGATTAATTTGTCATGTAATTTTCTATCCAATGGACATTTTATCGCAGGGTATCATCTAAGCAGTTTCGATGGATCTGTTAAGATTAAATCAGATCACCTTTGTATGGCCTATATACCCTCTCATATGCTTATTGGGTATATAGGCCATACAAAGGTATTGAGTCAAATTGATGAGAATGGATTCCTGCAGATGGAACTTAGATTTACATGGGCTGCCAATTTTGATGGCCCGGAGATTAATAAATGTGGGTTTCGTGTAGTATACGAACAAGACATGGAAGACATCAGAGAAATGATATCAGCTCAATCCAGCAACAGCACCTGCATCACTCCTTACGAGGGTTTGGATGTTCATCACAATTCAACAGAAGGAATCAAATTGGAGCGAAGCCGTGATGAATATGAGGGGGCCGGAGCTAGTGGTGAAGTCACACACTCAAAGAGGATTGAAAGATAGAGATCTAGCTTACTTATACTGCTTGGAAGTATAAGTAAGCTAACAAGATCTCCCAGACCCTCGTCTCCCTCAGCATCCGCTCCGCCTTCCTCTCCCCGGTCGACGCCCTCCACGGCGACATCGGCATTCTCTCCTCCTCCGACGTCGTCGTCCTCTTCAGGGCAATGCGCTCGCTGCCGTGTGTGACATGAACGTGCATTTTTTTATTTTAAAATTTTTTAGTTTTGTTTTTGTTTTTGTTGTTTGCACAAAATTCTTATTAACTTTCTATTAGTTTTTGTGGAAAGTTAATGCAAATCAACCATTGTCTTTGCTTTGTTGACTGTTGAGTATATTTGCACTTACCAGCAGTTTCTCATTCTTCCCTCTCTCACTCACTGTCAGCGGCTCCTTAAGTAGTTGCAAGCAGTGGCAAAACAGTCTGTGAAGGTGAGTGCTTTTTCTTTTCTTTTTTGGTCTCATAACTGAATGAATCATTGTTGTCCATTTTCGTTTCCTTGGATTTCATTTGATAGAATCATATTTCTGTGTTTGGTAATGAGATGAAGACACATATGTTAGAATGCACTCACCAGTGGATTCTCATTCTTCCCTATCTCACTCACGGTCAGCGGCTCCTGACGTAGTTGCAAGCAGTGGCAGAACAATTGTCCATGAAAGGTGACTGCGCCTTCTCTTTTCTTTATTGGTCTCATACCTGAATAAATCATTGTTTTCCATTTTCGTTTTCTTGGATTTCATTTGATAGAATCATATTTCTTTGTTTGATGCAGTGAGATGAAGAAATATATGTTATAGGCGATATATAAAATTGAGTAGATCATGCTTTTGTAGAATACTTTGCAATAAAACTAGCTACTGTGATTTTAAAATTTTCATAATGGACCTAATGTATTCCTATTTATACCCTTAGTTGGACTCTTTCTAACATACAATTTAACAAAATAAAGATGCAGTTAGTCAAGGGTTTTCCAATATAAGTGTAGGCTGTCAAGCTGAACCTTGAAAATATTACTTCTGCTCTCTTTCCTTCCCAGTATCATTGCTGAAAGCTTGTATTTTACATATTCTTCCAATATATGTAAGTGAGAGTTGGAATTGATATGCTTAACTCATGCAAATATATTCTTGACAGATTACCTACCTGATGCTCGTGAAGATATTTGATTTTAAATTATTTTTACTGAATTTTGGCTTATTCACTTGAGATTTCTCTGTTGAGTTCACTTTATACTTACATATATATATATATATATATATATATATACTCAGCTTGGGTGTGAATCTATTTGGAAAAAGACCTATTTTCTTCTGCTTGTGGTTTTGCCATGAAACTTGTTGTGTTTCTTCTACTTTTATTGTTATTTTTAATTTTCTAATTGCTTAAGTACTTGGCTTAATTTGGGTTAGTTTTGAATCGTAGACTAATGGGGTTAGATGATTGCGAAGACATTGGTATTATTACTAAAAAAAAAAAGTCCTGATTTTAACTTTGTTGCTTCTGCAATTTGAATCAGAACGAGTAACCACCCTGCTGCATTTTATGTCTATTTACTATAAGAAATCATTAAACTGATAACTACATAAATAAATAAATTGGATGAGTATAACTGTACTAAATTGGATAAGAAGCTTTAATTCAGTTATGGTGGCAAGTTCATGCATTTTGAAGGCATGCTGGAGGCTTTCACATTATTATTTTTTTGTATTTTATAGTAACTTCTAATTGCCACAAAATCTGATGCAATTAGATGGTACTTGCAGCTTTTACTGGACATCTTTTCTTATCACCGGAGGCACTTTCTTTGTTATACATCCCCAGATTGCTTGTTCAACATCAAGAGTAAGCTTAGTCTGGTTGAGATTGAAAGTGAATATATGCTAATTTGGATTACTGAGAGAACATCAGAATATTCTTGTGCAGGTGCATGGAAGTGGAACTGTGTAAGGAGGAAATGCCCCAAGGTTAAATGGTGAAGATCATCATCTGGTTTCCCAAAGTAATTCCAGAACATGCATTTATCGGATGGCTAAGGGTTCACAACAGATTGTCTACAAAAGATTTAATGTTTTAATGATATGCAAATCTTGATGCTCAATGTGTTGTTTGTAAAAGAAGAATTAAAAGTATGGACCACTTATTTTGTGATTGTTCTCTCTCGATGCGGATATGGTGAACCATAATGAGCTGCTGCCTAAAACCCAAATTTCTGTTGGCTGATTATGTTCTACGATGAGAAATCACTTGTGTCTAGACTGACATACGGTGTATCATATTTGGCTTCAGAGGAATGCTAGTATTCATCAAGGAAAACTATTTTCTGAAGAGGCTATGGTCAAAATGATCAGGTGGGAAGTGAAGAACAGAGTTGAATGTAGGAGTTACTGCAATTCTGTTCAAACCAGGAGAATATGCTGCTTTGGGGGTATTTTGTGTTCTGTACTTCTGAAGAGTAGCAGTTATTGGTCGTTGTCTCCTTGAACTAAAAACTTTGGAAATTTCATTTTGTAATGTTAATGGTGTAGTGTAAGCTGTTTCTATATTGATGTTGTATTGTTTGGTTGTATTTTGAACTAACTGTACTTCTATTTTTTTTTTCTTTTAAATGAATTGCTCATTCATCCAAAAAAGAAGTTTCCTTTTTTTTTTTTTCTTTTTTTCATGGCTGTAGCTGCAGTCCTTGTTATTTCTGAAATGGCACATTTATGGATGAGTTGGTGGTCATTGGTTTCAAACTTGGTGTACCCAAAAGATGATGCGATGAAGAAGGAAAAGATCAATCGGATTTTCAAAGATAAATGCTGCATTGCAATTTCTTTTTGCTTGCAAGACCAGCAAATATGATGGCATTCTCAAGAATGCCCAAAATCTGCTAGAAATATTGGGTTTATGCATTTAAGATCTTGAAGGAGGACAAGAATACCTGTTTAGGCTTTTGATAGAAACAAGAGTCTCCATTCTCTAACATCCTCAACCACAACTCCAATTTATGTGTGCTGTAGTTTCCTAAATTGTGTTGTAAGACTGCATTTTATTAAATGGTTCAAAATCTATTGCTTTGTATGTTATAGAAGCTTTTAATTGCCACAAAATCTGATGCAATTAGATGGTACTTGCAGCTTTTACTGGACAGCTTTCGTATTGCTGGTGGCACTTTCTTTGTTATATGTCCCAAGATTGCTTGTTTAACATCTAGAGTAAGCTTAGTTTGGTTGAGATTGGAAGTAAATATAGGCTAATTTGGATTACTGAGAGAACAGCGAAATATTCTTGTGCAGGTGCATGGAACTGTATGAGGGAAGAAATGCCCCAAGGTTAAATGGAGAAGATCATCATCTGATTTCGCAAAGCAGTTTCTAAGCATGTCTTTACTCTTTGTAGGCTGGCTAAGAGTTCACAACAGATTGTCCACAAAAGACTGAATGTTGTAGTAATGTGCTAAATCGTGATACTTATTTTGTAATTATTCTTTCTCAATGAGGATAAGGTGATCCATAATGAGCTGGGTGCTGTTTAAATTCCAAAGTTCCTTTGGCCTGAGATTATGCTCTATGATGAGAAATCCGTTGTGTCTAGACTGGCATTGGACTCTACTGGTCTACTGTGTATTATATTTGGCTTCAGAGGAATGCTAGTATTCATCAAGGAAGTCTACCTTCTGAAGAGGCTATGGTCAAAATAATCAGGTGGGATGTGAAGAATAGAGTTGAATGTAACAGTTACTGCAATTCTGTTCAAAACAGGAGAATACTGTCTTTGGGGGTATTTTGTGTTCTGTACTTCAGAGTAGTAGCAGTCAATGGTCCTTGTCTCCTTTTAACTAACAGATTTGGAGATTTCATGTTGTAATGTTTATGGTGCAGCGTAGGCTGTTTCTGTATTGGTGTTGCATTGTTTGGTTGTGTTTTGAACTAACTGTACATCTGTTTCTATTGAAATGAATTGGTCATTCATCAAAAAAAAAAGATTTTTTTTTTCATGGCTGTAGCTGCTGTTTTTGTTAATTCTGCAATGGCACATTTATGTAGGAGGAATTGGTGGTCACTGGTTTCAAACTAGGTGTACCAAAAGGGGTAAGCATGATGCGATGAAGAAGGAAGAGTTGGCTCAGAAATAAATATACATGTATTGAATGAGGTATACATGTAATTTCTTCAAATACTAAATTAATATTGCACAACAATATTATTTCTTTATGTAGCATTAGAATTTAGTGCCTGAATAATGAATGCATACTGTGCAATCACTTTAAGCTATGGAACCGATACTATGATAAGCCATCATTTCACCTTTACCGGCTCACTTCAAGCTTTTACCTGTCAGCTTTCGCATAGCTGGAGGCAATTTCTTGTTTAACATCTAGACTAAGCTTAATGTGGTTGGGATTGAAAGTGAGATTAACGGTTCACAACAGAATGTCCACAAAAGACTGAATGTGTAGTGATGTGCTAATCTTGATACTCAGTGTGTTCTTAGTAAAAAATAGAATTGATAGTAGGGAACACTTATTTTGTGATTGTTCTTTCTCAATGAAAATATGGTGAACCATAATGAGCTGGTGCCTAATAAAATAACCCAAAGTTCCGTTGGCTTGAGATTATGCTCTAAGATTAAGAATCCATTGTGTCTATTCTGTCATTGTGGTCTACTGTGTATCATATTTGGTTTCAGAGGAATGCCAGTATTCATCAAGGAAGACTACTTTCTGAAGAAGCTATGGTCAAAACGATTGGGTGGGAGTGGGAAGTGAAGAACAGAGCTGAATGTAGCGGTTTATTGCAATTCTGTTCAAAACAGGGGTATTTGATACTTCAGAATAGAAGCTGTTGATGGTCCTTGTCTCCGTTAACTAACAATGATGGAGTTTTCACTTTGTAACGTTTATGTGTAGGCTATTTCTGTATTGGTGTTGTATTCTTTGGTGGTGTTTTTGACTTAATTGTACATCTGTTTCTCTGTTTCTATGGAAATGAATTGCTCATTCATCCCAAAAAAACAAATCATTCTTTTTTCAAATATGGTTGAGTTTATTTATGAGTTGTTTGATTAACTTATATTTTTCTTAAATAGTAAACACAACTTACCAAATATTTTTAGCCCTTTAGAAATCTATGCTAGTAATTATTGACTGAGTTATAGTTGAAATCATATTATTTGAGACAATTAGATAAAATGGTATTCGTTAATGAACTCATAAAAATTAGATTTATATTAACCTTTTATAATTAAAAATTCTATATGATTATGAAAATTTCGTTTGTGTTTGTATTTAATTAGTATGACATAGATATTTTGTTCATAGTTTGTATCAATCTCCAAAACTAAGAGGATTGCAGTAGGTTAATATCATACAAAAATTTAGTGATTAAACCACAAAAGGCAAAAGCAACGATAGACAAAACTATAGGACTTCTGAGATATAGAAAGAAGGATATAGAAAGATATATAAGTGATGCCATTATGAACTAGAAGGATGCCTCTTTTCCATGTAAAGAGGATTTATGCGTTTGCACCTATGGACTATGGTAGCAAGAAAGCTAAACAGTTTCGTTTTTATTTAAGATGCAGGTTGGAAGGGAAAACCATCAAAGCATGCTAGAACAAGAATATACAACAAGATGTTGAAAGTTGAGCGTCTTTGTTTGAGTGGTTCACAATAGATTATATTTGGAGTAGATATTAGTTGGGTTTCACTGATTGCCAATGGATTTTTTTTTCCGCAATTGATTACCTCTGAGACAAGGAACATGTATTGGCTTACGTGTGTATATGCTTGTTAGACATTGAGCATGCTTGGTCATTGGTGTACCATGTATGTATTCTATGACTGATTTGTCATGTGGATCAAGTCTCAATATCCTGGCTTGAACATTTAAAAACACTGCCTAGCCATGCCGTTGCTGAACTATGTTAGGCTGATGATGAGTGTTCATTACTCAAGAATGTAACGCCAGTTTTGTTTACTCCATTCTTAAGGCCTTTGTTCATGTCGAAGCACCGCCATTTGCGTCCAGTGCAGCCCTTGATGCATAGATTTCATAGCCCTTTTGTTTTGTGTGACATGTTGGGCTTAAACAATTGGTTCAAAGAAATAAGCTTAGTAACGCTTTCTTAAAGTGGTGCTGGAGGTTTAGTTGTTGGATGGGCTTACCTTTCGGGCCTTTTGTAGTAGCTTCTAATTTGAAGAATGGGCCTTTGCCGGCCTTTTTTCTTGTGATGGTGTATGTGGGTGCGGTTTTGTTTTTTTGTTTTTGTTTTTTTTTTTTTTATAGGACATTGGATAGGTTTTTTTATAGGAACATGGGGTAGTTTTGGTTGTGTACATGGGGTAATGGGAAGTTTTATAGAACATGGGTTAGTTTTATATTAGGCACTGTTTTAGTGGGAGTTAGAGTTATATTTTTACCAAATTACCCTTTTGTAGGGTCCAAATTTGTTGAGCTCGGCACCAACTTTCTCTGTGTTGTGAGCCCAACAAGAGCCCAACAATATATTTGTAGAGAATGGGTTAAACAACTGGGCTGAGTTTGGATTTAGCAACGGTTCATGCAAGCTGAAGCAATAAAAACAATTGAAAACTAGTGTTTGATAGGTAATCTCTTTGGTCCGAAGAGGCTTGACATTTAAAAGCTTAACTCATACAAAAATGTTTCTCTCCCCCTTCCCTGTGAGGCCTGCTACCCTTATATAGCCCCCCTTTTCTCATCCTCACCGCACACTTGCCCTCCATCTAGGCGCCCACTCGAGTACTAGTCACATCAGCCCTTTGCTTTAAACTGCAGTGAGTGGTAGTGGGTGAAGATACACTGTTCAGGTGTTTTCTCCACATAAATGCGGTCAGGAAAGTTGCTGCAGTGCATTAAATGTGGCGGTGGCAGCTTTGTTGGTCAGATATTTCATGATGGCCACGCAGTTAGGCATGCTCAGGGCTCAGCCTTTGCAGAAAAATCTTCAGCATAGCTCCTCGATCGAGTTCTAAGCAGATTCGTTGGATATCGTCTCTTCGGCACGACAAGGTTGTCTTCGGACAGAACGTTTGCCCCTCATAGGTTGTACTCTCACCAGGATGGCAAAGCATTGATGCTTTTAACCTCTTCGGACAGAGAGTTTTATTTGGACTGGACCACAGGCCCAACATACGGCGCTGGGCTTTCTCACCCACACCTTTAGTTTTATCTCTACTTAAACATAAGAGTGTAAATGAATTTTTGAACTAAAAAAATGAGGAATCCAAAGAGGATAAGCTCCTTAAATAATAGTATAGAAACATGGATATATATTTTTTTTAATTATCAATTTAAGATTTTAACCTCATTTTTATGTTTTAGGAATAATGATAAATTAATTAAATTAAGAGTGTTTTTGAAATAAAAAAGACAATAACTAATTTTTTGAATCTTCTTAATATATATAGATTAATATATACAGGTGAAAACAAAACAAACACTATAAGATGGGTCTTTCAACAAGGCTCGAGAAAACTTCATAAAAACTACTCTCTAAGAAGACAAGTAGACAACCACCAAAGTCATTCTTAATTTTGACTTTGAATCCCGATTTACCCACCAAATAAATTACTCAATCTATTTATTTTACATAAAAAAATTTATAAATTCTAAAAAAAGAAAAAAGAAAAAAGAAGAAGAAGCATACATTTGCATTTTATTTAGCTTTGCTTTTAATTTAGCAGCTGGAACCAACGTGTGGATCCCACCTTCATTCCGCGTGAGAATTTTCGAGGGAAACTATAAAGCTCCAAAAAATTCACTCCATCAGTACATACTAAAGTAAAGTCTAAAGATACTTTAAAAAGCAAGGGCCACACTTTAATAAAGTTAGTTACGCGAGTCCAAGTGTTTACCCAACATTCAAGACAAATCTTCCAACAAGGTTGGAAAGAATCACTTTCTCAAAAAAAAAAAAAAAAAAAGGGTTGGAAAGAATCTTGGAAGAACACAAGTAGACAGCCACCAAAATTATTCTTAAATTTGCATTCGAAACGTCGTATCCCTATTTGCTCACCCCAAAAAAAAAGCTTAATTTATTTATTTTTCTGTAAAACTTATTATTTTTATTTTTTAATTACAATACAATCATACATTTGTTTAAATTAAATAGAAAATAACATCTGCATTTTATTTAGCTTTGCCTTTAGTCTTTAGCAGCACAAACCAACGTGTGGATCCCACCTTCAGTAAGGACGCATGAGAATCTGAGGGAAGTAGCATGGAATTTATATTAGGGAAGTAAGGAATTTTAACACAACAACTGAATTTTTTTAGTACCTTTTTCAGAAATCTATGCTAATAATTGTTGACTAAATTATAGTAGTTAAAATCATATTATTTGAGTTAATTAAATAGAATGAACTTCATAAATGAATTCATAAGAATTAGATTTATGTTCAACTTTTATAATTAAAAATTGGCGAAACTACAACGTTGATCCCTTAAGTTTATTTTGTGTGCGCAATTAGTCCCTCAAGTTTCAAACGAGCATAAATAGTCCCTTAAGTTTTAAAATTGAGTTATATTGGTCCTTTTACTAACTGCCGTTAGTGATATTACTTACGTGGCTAACGGAACAATAACTTGGCATTACTGTTAATGACATGGCTTTTTTTATTAATAAAAATTACAAAATAAATTTAACGTAAGAAATTTGCACACCGGTAAAGGGGAGACTGACAGCCACCGGCGACAGCCCAAGACTAAAATCAAAATTAAAAAACCCTATAATTTCTTTTTCACTTAAAAAGGTCATCACCTCAAAATTCACAAACCCAAAAAACAATAACAAAAAGAAGCCCCAGTTCTTTATAGATGATAGGATGAGAGAATGATTTCATGACACAGAAACAATAAGAAAGAAACAGGATCAAAGACCAAGATGGCGTGTTTGGCGGCAGGGACAGGGATTGATGGTTGTTCTCACACAGTACGAGGAGGAAGCTTGTCTTTGAGATCGGAGGCTTTGTTTTTTCCGAAGGTATCAGTGGTACGGATGGGTGAGGCTAAGGGTTTGTAGGTGAAAGAAATGGCGGTGATGCCGAAATTGAAAGGGACGCAGAGGAGAGAGAAGCATCTGACGGAGCTGATAGAGAAGAAGCCGAATGAATCGTCGGCGAAAAAGTTGCCGGAATCTGAAGAAGCTTTAACAGAGATACGTAGAGAACGAGAGGGACTAAGAGAATGAGAAATTGAGGATTTGTGAGAGGAAGTGAATGCAGAGAAAGAAGAGGAGCGAGAAATCGATGGGATCGAAGCCAAGGGTGAGATGCACAGAGCGGAGGTTTCCGCTATTAGAGAGAAAAGGACAGAGATTCCTTGTAGAGAGAGAGAAATTAAAATCAGTTACTACTGAATTAGAGATGAAAGAAAGTGAAAGAAGGGGAAGATTGGGAAGGTGAAAAACTACAAATAAATTAAAATATTGAAGAAAGGAAAAAAATTTAATGGCAAAATCAAATTACTACTGAAAGCATTTGCATGAATCAATAAATTTTTTTTTTTTCAATGTTGTCACTTTCTCAGATGGCTAAACCTGCATTTTATTTTGCAATTTTTATTAATAAAAAAAGCCACATCATTAAAATAATGCCAAGTCATGGGTTCCGTTAGATACATAAGTAACACCACTAACGGCAGTTAGTAAAAGAACTAATACAACTCAATTTTAAAACTTAAGGGACTAATTGTGCTCGCTTAAAACTTGAGGGACCAATTGCGCACACAGAGTAAACTTAAGGGACCAACGTTGTAGTTTTGCCTTAAAAATTCTATATAATCATTACAATTAAAATGGACTATTTATAATAAACTTATACAAAAAGTCCATATATATGAATGTTATATATATACACACTTAAATCAACCATTCATATATTACATTCAATCAGATTATAGAAACATTCTTTGAAACATTCACAAGAACTATCTTATACTTATTAGAGTACATACATCTAGTCACCCCCCCCCCCCCCTCTCCTCCCTCTTACCAATCCTTTTTTTTTTTAATAAATTTGAATTTAGTTTTTTGTAAAACTTTTTTTTTTCTTTTTTTACTCACTGACGCAGGTATAATCAATCCACATGGACAAATTCGTTAGATCAAATTGTTGCATCGAATAGAAGTATTTGATTGATCTACCAGTTGCGTTAACTGAAATCTACAAGATGCAATATACATTTGAATGAATAAAAGAGCTATGGTTTTTCCTTATAAATAAAAAAAAAAAAAAAAAATCTATAGTAAATCAAGGGGGACTAAAGTAAATCCTATTGATTGATTCAAAGTCTCTTTTATTAAACAATAATTATTGCATACATTCGTTAAATGCATCATCTTTTTCATGCTGTATGTTTTGACTCAACAACAATTACATATCAATATATTTCTAAGGTTTATTATAACTATGGTTAAAATTATAAGTTTGCTTTGTTTAAATTGAAAAATACATCACATAAATTTTTTTGAAAAATACAAATACCTCTAATTCAGGATGGTTTCTACAATTAATCCTATTTGCTATTTTTTTATAGGATTAATCCAGTTATGTGACAGATTCACAAAGTCTATTACTAGTCCACCTTGAATTATTGCTTTCAAGATAAGTTGATGGCTTTTGCAAAAGTATTTGATACTTTATGTTTCTTTTACCAGCCAGCCAAGTCAACGAACCTGCCACTCTTTGGAAAACTTTCCTTTTTATTTTACAATAATTATTTGGAAACCTTAATTCTGAAAAATGGGAAAAATATATATAAAAAGATATACTAGGTGAAGCTTGGGAAGGGGGCATCTGAAAAATATTATGAGTAATGCGATTGTTACAAATTACTTTATAATATTTTTATAAGCTATTGATATGATAAATTTTTACTAATTTTAATTTGAACTCACTATTAACTTCACATTTTTACTTACAATAATTATTTAAAAAATACTAAAGTCATATTAACTGTTTGTAAATATATTATAAAATGATTTTAAAAAATATTATAAAATGATTTACGTTTATAACATTTATAAAATTTTATAGCTACTGCTAATCAAGTCTTAAATGCTCCTGACATAGAAAATACACCATAAGCTGGCGGCTGGCCCTAATTAGCAAGAAACTGTCCTGACGACGTAAAAGAAGGAAAAAGGCTTCCTTGGCTTTAGATTTACAAAATTTCCAACTCAAACAAGGTGTGTTAATTCAACTTAAACTCTCTGCAAATTAGATAACTATCAGCAAAATATGCCAACAATGACGTGAAGTTTACATTACTAAATAAACATGAATCACGATACTTTTCAATTAAGAACTTTCTAGAATACATGTACATGTATGTATGTAGAACATACATATGTGACTCATATTTGCCTTAATTTATAATGTCAAATTATTTTACTTTATGTCAGATTTTTGACCAACTTTATAAGGTGTAGAGCCAATAAAGCTAATTTTTCTAATTTCATTTATCACTTTAGTACTGTTTTAGTCACCTTATCAATCTATATCAAATTTTTATTAGGTAAACCCCACAATAAATTATCCTCAAGCAGCACTAACATTTCCCTTATTATAATAGTTTCATTGTATCCGAGTTTAGCTGTTTGGGTGGTCCACTGGTGCCACTCTCTTTTTTTTTTTTTTTTTTTTTCCCATTGCTAAAGATGGTAAAGAGAGTGTCCCCCCAAAATAGCCGTTAGATAGCCGTGCCATGATTCAAAACTAGACTTACAAGTGGGACAGTAACTTCGCTGATGAAGAAATTGAACGATAAACGAATAACCCAACCACACACTTAAAAGGCCCATTTGAGAGAGCGTAAACCCAACCAACAAGATGATACACATAGATTTTTTAATTACACATGGCCGTAAATTCGTCGTAAGCAATTTGAATTATTCCACACTCATCATAAACACTGGACACATCACTTTGCTGTTGAAATTTTCTAGTGGTTTTCTCCTCCCATAGACAATACACTATTGCAGAAAGCATAATTGTACAGATTGTCGTTCGGTCATCCATTGTCTAGTACCCAAACTTGCTGCTTCCATATTTGTTCAGAAGAGAGAGAGAGAGAGAGAGAGAGAGAGAGAGTAATCCTGATATTCTACTCTTTGCATAACACACATCACACTACCCACTAGTGTCTGATCTGCCCTTAACCACTAACCATATGGTAATTGAGTGCTTAAGAATTGCTTTTTTGAACCAGACCAACCTATGCCCCTAGTTCCATGTCTTATGAAAATTATGGGGCTCACGAATAAAGTTTCTCTCTAAATTAATTTGGAGAGAAATTATTCAAACTTCTCATATTTTATTTGGTGTGAATTTTGAAAATTTAATCATTAAATTTCATGTTCCTTATGTTCTTAACATGCATATCAAACTTTGTTCATATCGGATGTTATTTATTATTCGATTAATAAACTTATTTTTTATACACAATTTTAGATCACAAAAACTTGAAATTTTAACATTTGTTTGATGACATAGTAATTAATCTTTGATCTTCTTGAAACTTTGCAAACAAGAAAAGATATAATCTGAACATACAATTCAACGGTTAAATTTTCAAAATTCACACTCAATATAAAGATATATGAAAAGTTTGAATGGTTTCGCTCCTATGGACAAAAGTACAGAAAAAGCATAAAAACATAACAGGTCTGAAATTTCGACCCACAGTCACCGAGAAGAGGAAATTGAGGGAGGTCGTGAGGAAGAGAGGGAAGGTTTCCTGGTACCCATATTTCCACTCCCATGCTTCGGAATTGTGAGAATGTTTCTTGGCTCAGTGGGTTTTTGCTCTCAAGTTTCAGCTCTATGGGGAAAATATGGTTCAACAGCTCTAAAACTTTGACCCAAAGTCATCAAGAAGAGGAAATTGAGAGAGATCGTGAGGAAGAGAAGGAAGGTTATCCTATATCCATATTTCCACTCCCAAACTTTAGAATTGTGAGATTATTGACTGGCTTAATGGGCTTTTGCTTTGAAGTTTCAGGTATGTGGGTAGAACGTGATTGGTTGATTTTGAATTTGATTAGGGCCTTTTGTATTAAACTTGGGGTGCCCTAAGTGACTGGTTTTTGGTCAATAGAAGAAGTTTTGAACCCTAAGGTCTCAATCAAAGAGGTTATGGTTAGATTTGCTTTAATTGGGTAAGAGAGTTGGCTTGCTTTTTACATGATTTTGGAAATAAAGTGGCTAACTCCATTAGCTATTCTCTCCTTGTCATTGTAGGCTTTTGACAGTTGCATTTGGCTACAATAGGCTAGATTAGGGTCAGCTGTGTTTTTTGGGTGGAAAGGAAAATATGATAGCAAAATTAGGTTAGGGCAGAAACTTTAGGCCATAGTCACCTAGAGCATGAAAGCTTTTTTAAGATGAAAATTTTGGGTACAAGACCTCCTCCATGAGCTTGAGGTACTACCAGTGTCCCTTACCCACTTGGTAACACGCATGGGCTGGGCTTATGCAAAAGGTCCGAAAGGAACCAATCCATACCCTCCAAACCACACTTTCTCAATTTTCCCAGTAGTTGCATGGGCTTAGGCTATGCTTGAAAGAATAAAATATAATATAATACATAAATTGAGCTCACAAGAAAGTTAGGCTTGTTTGAACTAGACTTGTAAGAAATGTGTCGTGAAAATGGGTATCAACAACATGATTATTCTATATGAACGCATGAATAGGTGATAAGCTTTTA
This sequence comes from Quercus glauca, assembly GCA_023736055.1. Classification (NCBI taxonomy): domain Eukaryota; kingdom Viridiplantae; phylum Streptophyta; class Magnoliopsida; order Fagales; family Fagaceae; genus Quercus; species Quercus glauca. The sequence goes on from CM043323.1 coordinate 7,053,704, forward strand.
GAAGTTTTGTTCCTGGAGTTAACGCAACTTTGGAGTAGTGCTGAATTCTTGACCCTTATTGTAATCTATAATATTGTTTCAAGTTTCAAAAATTTTAGTCAATACATGCTATAGGTTGCTAAGTCCTACAGTTAGAGATTTTCTATGGATGCTATATATTATTTGGATCTAATAGAGTATTTCACGATGGCCTAGAATATCAATTGTGGTTATAGAAATTTGTTTGAACTCTAGTGGTACAGATTAGTTTTGGGAAATATTGTTGCAGTGGGACTTTGATAAGGAATATTAAATTGCTTAATTCAATGGTATATACGAAAGTAGTTTTCATACTTGATTTTTGTAGGACAGTAGGAAAGAAAATGTTTCTAACAATTAGATTTCATGCTTACTGATTAAAGCATTCTTTTGTTTAGAGCTTACGGAAGATTAAAGTGTTCAGATATATTAGCAAGAGAGGTAAGTAATTATGCATAATATGCACAAGTTTTGTTTATTAGGTTCTTAAAAGTCAAAGTTTTTCAAAAGTAGTTATGTTTTTAAGCTTACGTTTTCTAAAGTTTATCAAAAGAATTTTTACATCATTGAAAGAGAAACTTTGGCTTTTAAATAATGTTTTAAAGAGAAACTCCAAATTTTTAAATAATGTTTTGAACATCTGAATCTCATTTAAAAGATGATTTCTAAACTAAACTATTTTTAGAAAAGAATTCAGTTTCAATGTAAGTTTTCTAAAAAGGTTCTTACTCTTTAAATTTGTTTAAAACCAAGTGATTTCAAAGTCATATTCCTATTTTCCAAATGGTATTTAAAATGTTTCTTTTAGCAAATTGAATTTTCAGATTTTCTCAACAATTGTAAAATACTTGTATAAACTCCTTAATTCCTACTCATTTCCCAAGAGAATCAAGCATTCTTTGATTTATGTTCAATTCAATATTGTGATCTTCAATAGGCCTCTATATTTGGAATGATTGTTACTATTAAATAAATTATTCTATTTTGTATATATTGTGATATGTGACTCATTAAGTGTTTTTAAAATTGATTAGATGTATGAGTAAGCCCGCTCACAGGGTTGTACATGAGAATAAGTGTTGATCCCTCACCAACAAGGGTTAGATATTGATATCCGCTCACAGAATTGCATGTGAGAATATGTGATAGGTGTATATATGACACTGTGCTCTGATCAATTATATGTATGTGTTTTCTAATATTTTTAAGATTTGATTACATTTGTATTAAGTGGCTCATTATATGTTTGGAAACTATATTCAATACCTTTGAGTGAATTTGTGAAATCTAAATACTCATGCTTTGCTTGGCTCTATTCTGTTGTATATTGTGCATAATTGCTTACTAGATGTGTGGCTCATCCCATTAATTACAATTTTCAGATTAAAGTTTAGTTGGAAAACTGAACCTTTGGATTGCTTCGTAAGGTGCAAGGTAGAGTGTGGGAGTTTTTAGGCGACTTCAATAATGCTTGAAGCCTTATAGGATTTTTAGTTATTTTTTCGCTTAAGATTTTACAATATTTGGAGATTATTTTTTAAATTGTGGAGTTTAGATATTATAAGAGGTTTATTAAGAGCATTGTTTATTTGGAGTTTTCTTAATTTTTAAATTAATTACGTTTATTGAGATATGCAAGATTAACAAGTTAGTCATGCATCTTAATTCATATTCCATAGATTTGGGTTGTGACATTGAGCATGCTTGGTCATTGGTGTACCATATATGTATTCTATGATTGATTTATCATGTGGGTCAAGTCTCAATATCCTGGCTTGAACATTTATAAACACTGCCCTAGCTGAACTATGTTACGCTGTTTAGTATTCATTACTCAAGGATGTGTCATCAGCTTTGTTTACTCCATTCTTAAGGCCTTTGTCCATGATAGCACCAACATTTGCGTCAAGGGCAGCCCTTGATAAATAGATTCAATAGCCCTTTTGTGTGACATGTTGGCTTACACAATTGGTACAAAGATACAAGGCTTAGTGTAACGCAGTCCGTAAAGTTCTGTTGGAAGTTTAGTTGTTGGATGGGCTTACCTTTCGGGCCTGTTGTAGTGTCCTCTATTACTCTATTAGTTATTGGGAGTAGCTCATAATTTGATGAATGGGCCTTTATGGGCCTGCTTTTTTGTGATGGTATATGTGAGATTGGTTTAGTTTTAGTTTTTGTTTGTTTATTTGGGTTTTTTTTTTCTTCTTAATTTTAATTTTTAGGCTTAAAAAAGATGAAAGAAAAACAAACAATCTAAAGTTGAATTTCCAAAATGTTTTGAAAAAACTTCACAAAAAATACCCTCAAAGAAGACAAGTAGACAACCACCAAAGACATTCTTAATTTTGAGTTTGAATCCTCATTTACCCATAAAATAAATTACTGAACTCAATTTATTTATTTTATGTACAAAAAAAAATTTATAAATTCTTTTTTTAAAAAAAGCATATATATTTGTTTGAATTATATAAGTAATTATATACACTATAGTAAAATAATTTTTAAATGTGTGAATAATACCGTGAGACCCATTTTTAATAAAAAAATTGCTAAAAAATGAAATTTGTGAGTCCGTAAACAATGTACGAATGCACTGTTTATAGACAAAAAGTCAAATATGACTACAGTACCGCGTTACTCTCTCAAACACTGAAAAAAAAAAAAAAAAAAAAGGGTCCAAAACGTAAAATGAAAACGCAGCCGCAACTTTCATTAGTATACGCTCACTTAACTTTGTCTTTAGTAGCAGGAACCAACGTGTGGATCCCACCTTCAGATCGCGTGAGAATGTCCGAGGCATACTTTTCCAAAGTCTAAAGTCCAAAGATTCTTTAAAAAGCCTAACTTTGGACCTGCACTTCAATGAAGTGAGTCAAGTCATGTTAAATGAGTTATTGACTGACTTGACTTGAGTTCTTCTGTTTAAAAAAAACAAGAGTTCTTGACTTTACAAAAAACGAAGAAGGCAAATTAAAGAAATTAAAGAAAAAGTTTCTCTCCAAATTAAAAATTTTTTTAAATTTTTTTACATATATTTTTATTGGAGTGAATTTTAAAAATTTAACTATATTTTTAATATACATGTTAAATTTCATTCAAATCAAATATTATTTACTATTTGATCCATAAACATATTTTTTATGCATAATTTTAAATTACAAAAACTTAGGATATGTTTGATAACTGTTTATTTATCTTATTTTCAGTTTTCAAAAAAAAATTTCTATTTTTGAGACTAAAAAACTTGTTTGGCAACCCAAAATTGATAGAAAACAAAAATTGTTCTCAAAATTCAATTTGTAAAGGAAACTGAAAACATGCAAAAGGTTGTTTTCAATTTCTAATTTTCAAAAGTCAATGAAAACATACATACATTTAATTTAATGAATCTGTCTCATTTAATGAGTTAGTATTAGAGTTCAAATACTAGTAACAACATATTTTAGTATTTTCTATTTTTTTTCAAAAAACTATTTTTTTTTTTATTTCAACTAAACAAACATGTTTTTTATTTCAAAAATACAAAAAAATTGTTTTTTCTTTATATTCCCAAAAACAAGTTTTTGAAAATAGAAAACAAAAACTGTTACCAAACATAATCTTAAATTTTAAACATTTTTTTTTTGGGAAAGTTAAAAATTTTAAACATTTTATTGACAACATAGTTATTGATTTTTTTATCTTCTTAATATTTTGAAAATATTAAGGATATAATAATTAGAACATGCAATCCAACGATTAGGCTTTTAAAATTCACACCAATAAAAAAAATATAGGAGTTTAAAGGGTTTGAAGGGGTTTTTTTTTTTCTAAATTAGTTTGAAAATAAATATTTTCCTACCAAAGGGGTAGGAACCATTTTTTGTCCATCACTTTAGCAATTAGCATTTTCGTACAATATCAAAAGATTAGAGACTAAACTAATACATTTAAAATATTAGAAACTAAATTGACACAATCTAAATATTAGGGGGACCAAACTTGTAATTTACCTAACATTTAAGACAAATCTTCCAACAAGGTTGGAAAGAACTTCACAGAAAATACCCTTGGAAGAAGACCAGTAGACAACCACCAAGGTTCTTAGCTTTACCATGTATGCTATATATGTATGATTGATTTCTCATGTGGGTCAAGGCTCAATCCAGGCTTGAATATAATAAAAACACCGCCCAAGCATGCATGCATGCCTACCTGAGTCTGTTAGCTTTATTTACTCCATTCTTAAGGCCTTTGTCCATGATGAAACACCAGAATTTAAGTTTAGTGTAGCTCTTGACTCTTGATACATAGATTTTATAGCTTCCTTTTGATTTTTTTTCTTAATTATATTTTTTAGGCTTCAAAATATGAAAGCAAAATAAACAAATCTAAGACAGATCTTCCAACAAGGTTGGAGAAAACTTCACATGCAGAAAATGCCCTCAAAGAAGACAAGTAGACAACTACCAAAGCCATGCCTAATTTTAAGTTCAAATCCCTATCTATGGACAAAAAATAAATTACTCAATTAATTTACTTTATGTAAAAAAAAATTATCAATTCTTAAAAAAAAAAAAAAAAAGAAAAAAAAAGCATACATTTGTTTAAAATGAAAAAAAAAAAAAAAAAAAACTATAGCAAATATCTTTTATTTATTTATTATTATTATTTTTTTAATTTTTAATGAATATAGCTGTGGAGGGACGAATCTCGCCCTAAGAAGGTATTGTCCGCTTTGGGTGAAGACCTTCACGGATTTGCTTAATCCCATATCGGGGAGAGACACCTCCCATTTTCAGCTTATAAGCGCTGGGCCTAAGTGAAGGTGTACCATCGTGTGTGTGAGCTGAAGGTGGGAGGCTTCTCTTCCCAATGTGAGATTGAGCAAATCCGTGAAGGTCTTTACCCAAAACGGACAATAACTTCTAAGGGAGAGGTTTGTCCCTCCACAATATATATATATATATATATATATATATATATATATATATATATATATATATATATCATTTAATAAATATATAAATTCCTTTTAAAAAAACTAATACGTTTATCATAATTAAGGGAAATCCTAATGGGTACTTCACTTGAGCATATGTGAAAAAGGCATATACATATCACAAATGGTAAAGGAGAAAGAAAAAGTTGCTAATTCCTTTTAATATGGTTAATTGCCTTACCTCAATCAGTCGCCCAAACAACATACCACTTATTCATACCACAACCACAAATGACAATGCAGCATTAGCCATCTGTAATTGCTAATCTGAAAGTAAAGATTTCTTTAATAGCTATACCTTTGTTTCTTTTGGCTAATATGTCTTTACTAAATCAAAATCAAACCACAAAAATCATATAAAAATCAACAAATTAGAGTTTAAAATTATAATTAAATTTTTAAAAGAAATCTAAGCACAATTGCACAAAAATTCCATGTAACTAAGTCACACTTAGGAATATTGGACCCTTTTTCTTTTGTATAAATAGGGGGGTTCCAATGGGATGAGGGGGCTAATAATTTTTTCTTCAAAACATTTATTGTAGGAACATAAAAGTTTTCCATTGTAGACTTTTCACGTTTAAAGAAAATGACTTGCCAACTTATCAAACTGAGTTTTTAGTACCTACAACAATTTTACAACATTAAGAATAAACCCCAGTATATACAGTGTCAAATTCCATAGTCTCGTGTTACATCAAATGAGTGTTTAATTTTTCTCTCAAAATATTGAATAGTAAAGCTTCTGGGCTATAGTCTTAACTACAACTCTCAATCATGTTGGACTTGGAAGACACCTATCAACAACGTATTATTATGAGATGCAAAAAAAATTTGGAGTGTACACAACGTTTAGTGTGGATGGGAAGAAATTTCATCCTATTGCAATTGGTTAGGTTAGTAAGGGACATATTCTAATTTAATGATCCTGAAATTTTGTATACAAGTAATAATCAAGGAAACTTCTACCTAAAATAAGTAAGACTTTTGGCAAGAGAGAAAATCGATGTCTAGACAAATCAAGCTAAGGCTGACCAAAATGGACTATATTCTTAATTTCTTATCTCTATTTGTTCCGCGTACAATACTTACAGTCAATTCTTTGTGTTTAAAAGTTGAACATCTTATCTAAAGTCCATCATTTGAAAGCTTAAGAAAAAATTCATTAAAACCAACACAATATATAAATTATAAAGGAATCAAAGAAAAATTGTAAAAAATAATGAAAATTTAATCTATGCTTTAAATTCTTATAAGGATGAACACAACAGCAATATCCTTTTTTTTTTAAATAAAGATAAAAAAAAATCTATTTTTATTTTGCACGTATGATGATTAGTGATTAGGAGTTATAAAGGAATAATTATCAATATATATATATATATATATAAGTAGAGATCTCATGTGGGAGTGCACGAGGTTTTGCCAAATGACGCTCTAAGTTTGCATTTAACATTTTTTTACCTCTTTCATTAAGTTTTTTTTTTTTTTTTTTTACTGTTACCCAAAAGTTTACATTAACTTATTTTACTGTTATCTCATTAATCTCTCATTAATTGCTTAAGCTTACATCACATACTTCTCTCTTTTTCATGTCTTTTAGCATACCCACCATTTTAATATTTTTTTAAAAAAGCAAAATAATAATAATTAAGGACTAATAGTAATAACTAATTAGATAAGGCCTACGAGAGCAATAGAGAGACACAAAAATGTTGTGGATTGTTAAATAAAATGCATTGTTTCACTACAAAATCAAAACACATTGTTTCACTATAAAAGACTTGAGATTGACAAAACATTTGAAAGAGTGAGAAAGAGAAATCTGAGGGACCGCCGCCTCCATCATATTGGCCTCCCACTACCATCAAGACGCCAAAACCCTTGTAGGTATTTTTTTTTCTTTTTAAATTAGGGGCTTAAATATGATTTAGGTTTGAGTAATTTGGTTGGATAGTTTTTGTTTTTGGTATATAAGTAAAGAGAATATTTAGTACGCAATGTAAAGCCATATTCTACCATGATTTTAAAGCATCTATAAGATACATGCATACACACTTACCCACACCATATCCTATTGTCGCACTATTGATGAGTGGAAGACAGTGAGAGAGTTGGATACTTTTATTTCATAGTATGAAATATGTGAACACAACACTGATTAGTTGATTTTCATAGTCCCGTTATTCTTTTGCATTTATTTTTGGTTTCATGATTTTTAAAAAAATTAATCTTACCTTGAGAAACTATAAATATGCAGTGAAACTACTAAATTAATTTTTAATATGTCAAAATGTATTAGTTTCTTTACTTTAATTTAGTTTACTTTTTCTTTATAATATATGTACAACACTATCCAAAACTGTTTTATATAAAATATTACAAAATTATCCGTGTATTGCATGGGCAACTTACTAGTTTAAATAAAGTTAAAGCTCAATAAATGATTAAAGTTTTTTATTTAAAGCTTAAGTTTGTAATTGAGTACTCAACTACCTCTCTCTTTTTTTTTCTTCGCTTTTTTTTTATGTATTTATTTATTTTTTTTTTTTGTGGATAAGGGAGTACTCAACAAATTTTTTTTTTTATGTCCTACCATTGTATCGACCCCAACCTCATAGTTCTTGCCCTACTCCCATGTCCTACCATGTGAAAATTATCTAGCTACGGTGAAATTTTGAATTTTGCCTGCTAGAAATGAAATTTCAAAAAGCTAGGGGGGCCCATGACCCCCCTGGCCCTCTCTAGCACTACAAAAAAAATGGCCTGTGGCCGCGTTTTCCCATGACCCCCCTGGCCCTCTCTAGCACTACAAAAAAAATGGCATGTGGCCGCGTTTTAAAAACGCAGCCATAGGGCACAAAACCGCGGCTATAGGCCAGATCGGGTTGTAGCCGCGGTTTTTTTGGGCCGCGTTTTGAAATGCGGCCCAAAACACAAGACTACAGCCCAGATCGGGCTATGGCCGCGCTTTCTAAACGCGGCCCAAGTCCTGGTCCTTGGGCCGCGTTTTGAACGCGGCCTAAGTATGGAAGGTAGTGCTTTACGTCCAAGTAAGTGGCTTCACTTTCTTCGCAGCTGCTTCGAAGCTGAAACTTGTAGAAAACAAAATTAATAATTCTATTAAACAAATGAAAAAAAGGTCCAAGCAACAATGAAATTTGTAAACACAAACATCAATTTTTTATTTCCAACACCACCATCTCTTTTGTCCTCAGTCACTTCTCTCTTTTCAATAGTTCAGGGACGAAGAACAAACTTCCTAATATTTAGAGATGAAAATTTTTTTTTTGATAAAGCTTAAGGTCCAAAATAATATTTTACAAAAAAAAAAAATTAAATAAAAAAACAAAACAAAACAAAAGTTTGTTACCACATACAATTATAAGATATTTCTGAACCCACATAAAGCATTACTAGTGGACCAGTGGTCCTCCCGCATTAGTCATTTCATCACATGTTAAAAACATGTATCTTGTTCTCTAATTTTTCTTCATCCAATTTTATACACAACTACTGCTGTTTAAAATTGGACGAAGAAAAATTAGGGAACAAGATTCTTGTTTTTAATCAAAGCAGGGTTGCAGTAGATTGATGGCAATCACTCTATTATAAATGGATCCACTCCATCCAACCCTAACTAAGCAGCCAAGGAATCATGGATATGGGACTAAGGCTTTGTTTTTGTTGAAGTTAAGCTTGAAAAAGTAAGAAATTACAAATGTAAAGATTATTTTTTGCTAGTGAAAAGATGGATCCCGTAGGTACTTTGATTTATAAAAAAACAAATGTAAAGATACAACAATATAAACATAGTGTAAAGAAAGCTAGTAGCCAAATCAATCTCCAGGCGTCCGTATGGATTTCATTTATAAGGATAATTACAAGCATTTGAAAAAAAAAAAAAAAAAAAAAGCTACAACACTATAAACAACCCATTCTTGCATCAAGATGGAATTTCAAGGGAGAATTCTAAAATTAATGAGAATGAATAATGAGACCATTAAATTAATATGGAATTCATATTTTTTGCTAATATGTAAAGCCACACTGTTTTTTATGGTTATAGGGGTGCACATATGCAAATCCACCATACATAGATGACCCAATAAAAGATGCACCGGAGCTGACCTTGTCGACAACCAACTTGACTATTGGCTCTCTGAGCTGAAGTTCTGCTGTCTGAAGGTCTGTCAGCAACCTTGAAATGAATATGTGCACATAAGAAGCATACCAAAACAACAAGAAGTTATAAATAAAAAGACATGAATAACTGCAGAAACTGAAAGTACCATCATAATGCATTAACATTCAAATTTATTTAATTTATAATTAAGCCCAGGAAGTACTAAAAAACACATGATTTTACTTGAGAAACACATGATTTCACAAAGGATGCTGCCTAAAATAGTCAACCACTCATATCAAGACTGGGAAAAAATTACTTAATTACACAAATAGGCCTTTCAACACCATCAAAATTTTTACCATTTGTCTCTCACGAAACAGTCCACAACACACAAAAGGGAGTAGCATTCCAAACCCAACAATCCACAATATTTTGAGTAAATTTCTAAAGATAAGGATTATCAGGAAAAAAAAAAAAACAAATGACCAGAACTAGAGACAGATAAGGAATCTAAAAATAAAAAACGGAGACCAAAAAGGTGCACACTCAGCACAGAAAAAACAGAAATTGAAAGTCACAGTCATAGACCATTATTGCAAAATAGCAAAATAGGTTGCCACCGGAGCCAAAAACAAAAAAAAAACAAAAAAAAACCTAACCACAACACCGACCCATTATAAAATATCTCGCCACAACAAAACTCAAACTCCCTCTCTCTGTCCGTGAAAATCTCTCTACAATTTACTCAAAACCATGGACGTCTTTGCCGCCGCAACAAACTCAATCAAAATCATCATCAACTCTCTGCCGCAAGAACAAAATTTCACAGGTAAACATAGAGTTATTTCTAAGTTAAGCTAGGACCTTGACATAAATGAAAGAGCCATTATAATTAACACCATAGTAATCATAGAAAACTCTGATATGTAGTAGCTCAAAATTTGCCTATTAGAATTTCTATAAAGAGGAAAGCAACAAACATGTGACATTATTCTTAGTGCAATGAATGAGAAAAATGTAAGACAGATCTTAAACAATGAAACAGTAAACAATCATGATACTAAAGCCATTGCATTGCCATCAAGGACTATAAGATTGTGAATTTGTGATCCTCATCCATCATATAGATGAGAAACTCAAGCATACCCATTAACAAATTACACTCCACAAAACAAGCAAGGCCACTTTTTTACTCACAATTTCAAATCGAACTCCTTGAAGAGAGAGAGAGAGAGATAAATATAAATATAAACATAAATATATATATTTATATATATATATATATACTGCCCAAATGCCAATATAAGGGAAAAGCAAACTCTGAATGCTTTGTCCTTTTAACCTTAAGAAAATAATAGATCACAGTGAAGGAATATATTCATGATTGATTGAAGATTTGAGTATTTTACTTCAACAAAATCACTAATATTATGAATTTAAAACAATATTTCACACCTAAAAAAAAAAAAAGTTTCAAATACATATATTAATAAACCTTAAAATCCATTCATGAATTTAATCAATAGAAAAAAGTTGGTACATGCATTCATGAAAATTTGAAGTACTTCTCATCTTCAAATACCTATATCCATTATATGCCCAACATTACTTGATTGAGTTTTAAAAATATATGTAGTTGTACTTGATTTTGTAAATTCAAAGAAAATAATTTTGTAATTGTTTCATGTAGTATTTGATTTACCAGATGAGGATTGAGGACTTACTATACAAAGGAATTCTAAATTTCTAATCTTTCTATAATAAAGGAGATTACTGTTGGGGTCAGATTGAAGAGGACCAAATGCAATCCTCACATCTTTAATGAAAGCCTAAAGTCAAGCCGACCCAAAACACCAATGGCCAAAGGGTATGTTTAATAAGGTGGTATTGTTTTTCTGGTTTATGTTTCCTATCCATATTTCTCAACATTTACAAACAAGAATTGGTCAAATTATTTCATCTAGATAGTGTGTATAATCACATTCAACAGTTATAAGACAGCTCATTTTTTTGAGGAAGCAAATACCCAATTAATTTGGAAAAAGAAAAAAAGAAACTGGAAGACACACACTACAACAAAAGTAGGCTATAGTGACAAAAACATTTCGTCACAATATGTCATTATTTCATCACGAATACATATGGTGACGAAATGGTGACGAAAAAACATTCGTCACATAAGCTCCGTCACCTTATGTATTGGTGACGAAAATGTTTCATCACCAAAAAAGAAAAAATAGGTGACGAAATTTTTTCGTCACCAATAAAAAATGATAGATGACAAAAGTTTTTCGTCACCTAATGTTTTCGTCACTAAACCTTACTTTCAGTGACGAAATATTTCGTCACTAAATATATTTTTTTCCAATATCAATAGATTAGGTGACGAAGTTTTGCATCACCGATTTTTTTTTTTTTTTTTTTTTTTTTTTTTTTTTTTTTTTTTTTTTTTTACTTCAATAGATCAGGTGACGAATTATTTCGTCACCAATTTTTGCTTATAGTTAGATATGGCAACAAAAATTATCATCACCAATTTTATTTTCCTATTAATATTCTTTACATTTACTTGCCATTACCATTACATTAACCTATTCATTTCTAACCAAATCCATAAATAAATAAAAATATATATCCATTCATTTCTAACCAAATCCATAAAAAAAAAAACATCCATACAATCTAAAAATGCAATAAAGATGTTCACAAAGTAATTACAACAATTTATATACAAATGATGTCTTAGCTTCCAAACTTTACATAAAATATTTGAGTTCAAGCAGTCCCACAAAAGCTGTCGTTTTGCCACCAATCCTATATCTGCACAAGTATAAAGGAAAATACATCAATAACAAACTTGACTGCAAACCTATATCTCTAATAAGATGTACTACAACAAAAAAAAGATTATTATTAGTAAGACAATGCAGAAAATGTCCATAGAATACCCAATAACAAACCAAACAAAATAATCAGAATGCAACATCATATGAAGCCAAACTATTAAAGAAAGAAGACCCACAACATTCTCATCAAATAAAAACCAAACCCACATTACAAACCATGGAGAAATCATAAAGAATGCAGAAAAATCCCAATTAAAACAAATCAAATAAATTGATATCCAAAGCAAAAACCCAGCCACCATCATAAACACAAACCCAACCACCACAATGAATAAAAAATCCAGCCAACACTATTAAACAAAAACCACAACCACCACCATTAAACAAAAACCACAACCACCACCATAAACAAAAAACACACCACCACCATTAAACAAAAAACTCAGCCACCACCATTAATACAAAAATCCAGCAACTACCGTAAACAAAAAACCCAGTCACCACAATAAACAAAAAAATCAGCCACCACCATAAACAAAAAAACCCACCACCACTATTAAACAAAAAACACAGCCACCACCATAAACAAAAAAACTCACCACCACTATTAAACAAAAAACACAGCCACCACCATTAACACAAAACCCCAACCACTATCATAAACAAAAAACCCACCACCACCATAAACAAAAAACCCACCACCACCATTAAACAAAAAACATAGTCACCACCACTAACACAAAAACATAGTCACTACCATAAACAAAAAACCCAGCCATCACAATAAACAAATCACCCACCACCAACATTAACCACTATATAACACCATGCAAGCCACCCACTTGCTCCAAATCAACAACCCACAAATATATCAAGCATCACCAATTTCATTAAACAAGTTTAAATAAGATTTCCAGTTCAAATCAACATGTAAACTTCAAACTTCAATTTAAGTTTTAGAAGACAAAACTCTAGAGCAAAAGAATCTGAGACTAGTCTTAAAAAACCAAAAATCCTAACCTTAGCTTATACTCGCAAAAGGCCAAAGAAACTCAACCCTACACAAATGAAAGTTCAACACAAAGTTTAATGGTCATAAATGCTAAGTTAACTATCTTATAAGAATGCCAAGTTTAAAGATTGTAAGTCTCATAATAAGAATGCTAGATTCCTCCTAAAAATGCTGAAAGATATTTCTTCAATGCAACACCATATTATTATTCCTCCCATCTTTCAGAATTTACTTCAAAATAACGAAGCATGCACCTACATGGATCATAACAAGGATAGGACTGAAAATATAATAAATTAACCAATTTGAGAGGTTTTAGCTTTGCAGTGCCACTCATTCCAATTCAGTACTCTCTAATGTACACATTTCGTTGCCAAATCAGTTTGTCCCATCTATTAGAAATGAGTCATTACACATGATTTTAATCAATCCAAGGATCTACTTCTAATGCTTACTAAAAAGAGGGGAAAAGGCAAGAAAGAAAATATACATATTATCACAAGCATATCAAAGAACTTGAAGAAAAGTGCATCCTTACAGAGAAGCAAAGGTGTTCAGTTTTCACAGTCATCCATTCCTCAAAGACTTTATTTCCTATCTTGTAGAAAGTCTTTGGTGCAAATCATCAGCCGATGCCTGCCTCAAGCTCTCCCCATGATAATAAAACAACTTCTCAACGTCAAGCACCCTAGGTGAACCCCCGGTCTCATCCGGCTCCTTCCAAAGCTCTGGGTTTGGCTCCCTTGCAGTCTGATTCAAATTATGCAATCAGCCTCAAAAAAATAAATAAAGATTTAATCTTTAAGGTCCCAGAAAAACCCAGATTCAGCACACAAAAAATAGACACAAAATACACAAAAATTAAACTTAAAAATCTAACATATCAAGTCACAAAATTGCATTTATTTAATAGACACATTTATGCACACGCATGAAGGGGAAAAAATTATTATAAGCAATGTCCAGAATCCATAATGATATACATAGAATTGCTGCTGAGTTTAAATATTATAAAATCAATAGGGATTGTTGTTCCATATCTCAAAAAATCAATAGGGAAAGACTCCATTACCTTCTCCAATCCCAAAATCTATGTCCTAAAATCAATACCCTCTCTAATCCCAAAATCAACATCCTGCTAATCCTAAAAGAAGAAAAAATAATCCACAAAGTCACCAAGTTTGACATGAGAGAGAGAAAGAGAGAGAGAGAGAGAGAGAGAGAGAGAAGAGTGATGAGAGAGAGAGGATCGATGTGAGAGAGAGCTTACCAGTCTTTTTGAGAGGCTGAGAGGCGTGGGTCTCTCTATGAGAGGAGAAAGAGAGACTAAGAGTGTTTTGTTTACACAAATAAAAAAGAGCAGAGTTAGTTACAGTATTAAAAGTGTATTTTTAAAGTAACCACATTAAAAAAATTTAAGAGAGAAGAAATTTAAGGACCTAAACTACTATACATAAATTTTATCTAATAAACTTTTCAAAAAAAAATTTATCTAATAAAAAATAATGAAAAAAAAAATCTAAAAAATTTAGCACCCGCCTGAAAATTGGGCACCGCGCAAAAAGAAATCAAAAAAATTCACTACGCGCTGTTTACAAATTTTTTTTGAAGGAGCGCTGTTTACAAATTGAAGTTACTGAACCACCACCTTTAGTTTACAAACTATGTGCTTCACTGCTTTTCTAATCTGCTAGTGCTAGTTGTATGCACAACAGTTCAATGAGAGCCACGCCTTTATTTTTTAATTTTTAATATAGAATCAATGAGAGCCACATAATTGAATTAAGATGCACCATACTTCGACACATCAGCTAGACAATTATAGTTTGTCAGGCCATCCTCTGCCTGACGTACATATGAACCCATACGTTTTTCCTGATTACCCAAGGGACGCACTTAGGATACCTGGTTATTATGAAAGGATACATGGTTGCTATGATAGACCAATATATATACATGGTTATATATATATGTATATTATATTCTTTTATTCACGTAAACCTTTAACTCTTAACTTAGTCTAGGTGCCGCATATATATTGTGGGTGAGAAAGCCCAACGCCATATGTTGGGCCTGAGGCCCAGTTCAAATACGACTCTCAGTCCGAAGAGATTAAAAGTATCAATGCTTTGCCATCCTGGTGGAAGCGCAGCCCATAAGGGACAAACGCTCCGTCCGAAGACAACCTAGTTGGGCCGAAGGGACCTTACCCAACGGAGTTGCCCAGAACTTGATCGAGTAGATATGCTGAAGATCTCCCTGCCAGGGCTGAGCTTCGGGCATGTCTAACTGCGTAGCTATCATGAAATATCTTACCAATAAAGCTGCCACCGCCACATTTAATGCACTGCAGCAACTTTCCTGGCCGCATTTATGTGGAGAAGACACCTGAACAGTGTATCTTCACCCACCACCACTCACTGTGGGTTAAAGCAAACGGCTGATGTGACTAGTACTCAAGTGGGCGCCTAGATGGAGGACAAGTGTGCGGTGAAGATGGGAAAAGGGTGTATATATAAGGGAAGCAAGTCTCACAGGGAGAGGGGGGAGAAAAATTGTATTCACTAAGTCTTTAAATAGTAAACCTCTTCGGACCAAAGGGATTTTTCTTGTTGAATGCCTGACTCAATCCTTTTTTCTTTCATTATCGGTTTTGTTTATCTGGACCGTTGCTAAATCCACCACTAGCCTAGTTGTTTAGCCCATTCTCTACAAATTTATTGTTGGGAATTTGTTGGGCTCATCATACAGAGAGTTGGTGCCTGGCCCAACAAATTTGGACCCTACATATATATATATATATATATATATATATATATATATATATATATATATATATATATATATAAATTCTTTTAGCCAAGTTTGTTTGTTATTTATTTCAAGATTTCCTAGGTTTTATTTTTTGGTTAATTATAGCCTTGAAGATAAATATTGGAAGTCACGTGGAACTTATCCCTACAATCCAAATCATATCCATTACTTCTCGCCCAAAAAAAAAAAAAAAAGGTGAATCTTTAACATAGAAACCACCTCTTGGCTTTTAGATATTTTTCAAGAATTTTGGGTGCAATCTATTACTCTCAAAAGTTCGAAGTTCAAGTTTCTAAGTTAATTAACATAAGGTTAGATTTATGTCAAAAATTAGGTATATTAAATCAATATGAATTTTTATGCACACACAATCAGATTGTACACCCCCTTGAACTTTGAGGTAATAGCCAAAACACCCCTTCAGCTATTATTTTAGCTAATTTGCTCATTAAACTTCACACAACTTCCAAATAGAGTCATTTGTTAGTTTATTGTTAAACCCACATTAGTCAATCACGTGACAAGCACGTGTGAAGAGAACTTACCCAATTTATTAAGCAAAAGAGAGAGAAAAACTAGGTTCACTGATTCAAGCATTCACCAAAAGGGAAAGGATCTCTAAACTGAGTGGTGGCATCACCGGAGTTCGATCTCCCACCACCGTTATTGGAAGGAATGGAGACCAAATAAGAAATATAGAGTTGGGTTCGAGTTACATTTGACATAACTTTAAAAAA
This sequence comes from Quercus glauca, assembly GCA_023736055.1. NCBI lineage: Eukaryota > Viridiplantae > Streptophyta > Magnoliopsida > Fagales > Fagaceae > Quercus > Quercus glauca. The sequence continues at coordinate 7,070,241 of CM043323.1, forward strand.
TATTACACCACCTAGTAACTTATTATTGAATTTATATTTTGAAAATCCAACCGTTGGATTACATGTTCTATACGGTCTTAACATGCATGTCAATTTTCATGCCAATCAGATGTAATTTACCATTTGATTTGTAAACTCATCTTTTATAAGTTATTTTAAACTACTAAAACTTGAATCTATACAATTGATTGATGACAAGGCTATTATATTTGATGACCTTGAAATTTTGTAAGCATGAAAAATATATGAATATAATGTAATCTAACGGTAGATTTGTCAAAATTCACATCGAATTCATAAATACAGGGTTGGGTTCAAGTTACACCTAATGTAACTCAAAAAAATGTTACGCCACCTAATAACTTATTATTGAATTCATTTTTTGAAAATCTAACCGTTGGATTACATGTTCTATATGGTCTTCACATGCATGCCAATTTTCATGCCAATCAGATGTAATTTACCATTTGATCTATAAACTCATTTTTTATGCATAATTTTAAACTACTAAAACTTGAATCTAGACAATTGATTGATAACATGGCACCATCTAATAACTTATTGTTGAATTCATTTTTTGAAAATCCAACCGTTGGATTACATTTTCTATATGGTCTTAACATGCATACCAATTTTCATGCCAATTGGATGTAATTTACCATTTGATCGATAAAGTCATCTTTTATGCATAATTTTAAACTACTCAAACTTAAACCTAGACAATTGATTGATGACATGGCTATTAATCTTTGATCACCTTGAAATTTTGTATGAATGAAAAATATATGAAGATAATGTAATCTAACTGTAGATTTGTAAAAATTCACATCGAATTAAGAAATATAGGATTGGGTTCGAGTTACACCTGACGTAACTCTAAAAAATGTTACACCACCCAATAAGTTATTATTGAATTCATATTTTGAAAATCCAACCGTTGGATTACATGTTCTATATGCTCTTAGAATGCATGCCTATTTTCATGCCAATCGGATGTAATTTACCATTTGATCTATAAACTCATCTTTTATGCATTATTTTAAACTACTAAAATTTGAATTTATACAATTGATTGATGACATGACTATTAATTTTTGATCACCTTGAAATTTTGTATGCATGAAAAATATATGAATATAATGTAATCTAACGGTAAATTTGTCAAAATTCACATCGAATTCATAAATACAATGTTGAGTTCAAGTTACACCTAATGTAACTCAAAAAAATGTTACGCCACCTAATAACTTATTATTGAATTCATTTTTTGAAAATCTAACCGTTGGATTACATGTTCTATATGGTCTTCACATGCATGCCAATTTTCATGCCAATCAGATGTAATTTACCATTTGATCTATAAACTCATTTTTTATGCATAATTTTAAACTACTAAAACTTGAATCTAGACAATTGATTGATAACATGGCACCATCTAATAACTTATTGTTGAATTCATTTTTTGAAAATCCAACCGTTGGATTACATTTTCTATATGGTCTTAACATGCATACCAATTTTCATGCCAATCGGATGTAATTTACCATTTGATCTATAAACTCATATTTTATGCATAATTTAAACTACTAAAATTTGAATCTAGACAATTGATTGATGACATGACTATTAATCTTTAATCATCTTGAAATTTTGTATGCATGAAAAATATATGAAGATAATGTAATCTAACAATAAATTTGTCAAAATTCAAATCGAATTAAGAAATATAGGATTGGGTTCGAGTTACATCTAACATAATTCTAAAAATTGTTACACCACCCAATAAGTTATTATTGAATTCATATTTTGAAAATCCAACCGTTGGATTACATGTTCTATATGGTCTTAGAATGCATGCCTATTTTCATGCCAATCGGATGTAATTTACCATTTGATCTATAAACTCATCTTTTATGCATTATTTTAAACTACTAAAATTTGAATTTATACAATTGATTGATGACATGACTATTAATCTTTGATCACCTTGAAATTTTGTATGCATGAAAAATATATGAATATAATGTAATCTAACGGTAAATTTGTCAAAATTCACATCGAATTAAAAAAATATAGGGTTGGGTTTGAGTTACACCTGACGTAACTCTAAAAAATGTTACACCACCCAATAAGTTATTATTGAATCTATATTTTGAAAATCCAACCGTTGGATTATATATTCTATATGGTCTTAACATGCATGTCAATTTTCATGCCAATTGGATGTAATTTACCATTTGATCTATAAACTCATATTTTATACATAATTTTAAACTACTAAACCTTGAATCTAGACAATTGATTGATGACATGGCTATTAATCTTTAATCACCTTGAAATTTTGCATGCATGAAAAATATATGAACATTATGTAATCTAACGGTAGATTTGTCAAAATTCACATCGAATTAACAAATACAAGGTTGAATTCAAATTACACCTGATGTAACTCAAAAAAATGTTACACCACCTAATAACTTATTATTGAATTCATTTTTTGAAAATCTAACCGTTGGATTACATGTTCTATATGGTCTTCACATGCATGCCAATTTTCATGCCAATCAGATGTAATTTACCATATGATCTGTAAGCTCATCTTTTATACATTATTTTAATGGGATGAAATTTTTATTCACTGGGGAGAGAGAGTACAAAATGTTGAAATTCTTCAATTTTAGGCTACCATTTTGAAATTGAAAGTGCTATCTTTTTTTGTGGCTACAATTGTTTAGAAAATAAGGACAGATCTTTCTTATATAAGATGTATATAAAATATATTTTTTAATTTTCTTTGAATTTTAGAATAACTTTTATCTCTAAAAAAAATAAATATTTTAATAATTTTTTGCGAAGGTCAATTGTGGCCCTCGCAAATAATTTAGTATTAGTAAGGGCATACTTTTAACCCGTATAAAAAATAAACTTTTTGCAAGGGATTTTTATTGTCCCCCATAAATAATTTGGTGGGAACATTTCCCTCCAAAAATTTTGACATTTTAATGATTATTTGTGAAGGTCGATCCTAACCCTCACAAATAATTTAGTATTAGTGATGAATTTTTTTTAACCGTCACAAATAATACACTTTTTGTGAGAGATTTTTAATTATCCCTCGCAAATAATATGGAGGGAAAATTTACATCCAAAATATTAGTATTTGTAACGACTATAACACATAATTGCGATAGCTTTTTTTGCTGATCATAAATATTTCACATTTTACCAAGTATTTGCGAGGATTTTATTTTGCCATCACAAATAAGATTTTTTGAAAGGGCTTTCTGGGTCCGTCAAAAATTCTTACCCATTATTAGGTGCAAAAGGTTTGGATATGGTTTGGATACTTTTACCCATTTAACTAATTCAATCTAGCCCAAACCTAACTCAACCAAATTATTATGGGTAAATCCCAACCCACCAAATTACCCAATAATCAAAATTACCAAATTGCTCCTAAAACTTGCAAATAACCAAAGTACTCCTAAAATCCTCTAAAATTGCCGAAATGCACCCTAAACCTAAAAAATAACCGAAATAACTCTAAAATCATAAAATTACCAAAATACCCCTAATATTTAAAACATTACCAAAATATCCCCGAATACTAAAAAAATAGGTGACGAACACTTATTTCGTCACCAAAAACACCTCCATCTTAATATTGGATGATGAATTTTGAATTTCGTCACCTCCGGTTAGTCTTTGGTTAAGCAATAGGTGACGAAAATTTATTTCGTCACCAAAAACACCTACATCCTAATATTGGGTGACGAATTTAGAATTTCGTCACCTTTGGTAAGTTTTTGGTGACGCGAATATTTCGTCACCCTCAGTTTGCCTTTTTTTCATGATCTATAGTGACAAAATAAATATTTCGTCACCAATTGATACAGCTTTGGTGACGAAATATTGATTTTGTCACCAATTTTAGAATTTTTATAATATTTGGTGACGAATTCTTCTTTTCCTCACTAAATGTTATCATTTGGTGACAAAATTGTTTATCCTCACTAGATTTCGTCACCATAGCCCACTTTTGTTGTAGTGTAAAAAAAAAAAATGTTTGCATATTGTAAGAGAAACACTTTGAAGATTTGTGTTAAGTATTATATGATTCTCATCTTTCTAATTTACCAAAATGCAAAGCTCTTTTTTTTTTTTTTTTGAAATATTTTGAAAAATAAAAATGGTGTTTTAAAGCTACTAATACATATTTATAGTCACTGATGAGTGATGACTTCCATATTTAGTGAACTGTTTTAGGTGAGTAAAAATTATAGTAATTAATGAACATTTAAAGGCTTATTGGTGTAATTAATAGTGAACATTTTTTTTATGTGAATAGTGAACATTTAAGTGCATACATTTTTTTAAAAGATAAGAGTAATGTTACAGGCACAAACTATTTTACAAAATTTTTACAAACTGCTGATGTAGCAAATTCTTACTAGTTCTAATATGGGCTCATTACTAATATCACATTTTTACTTACAATAACTATTTAGAAAATGCTAAAACCACATCAGCAGTTTGTAAAAATGTTGTAAAATAGTTTGTGTCTATAACATTATTCAAAAGGTAAGAGTAATGTTGCAGGCACAAACTATTTTACAAAATTTTTACAAACTGCTGATGTAGCAAATTCTTACTAGTTCTAATATGAGCTCATCACTAACATCACATTTTTACTTATAATAATTATTTGGAAAATGCTAAAACTATATTAGCAGTTTGTAAAAATGTTGTAAAATAGTTTGTGTCTATAACATTATTCAAAATGTGAGAGTAACATTACAGGCACAAACTTAAAAAAAAAATTTAATTTTTTTTGGCTAGCCCATCATTTTAGAAAGTAGTCTCTTTTTTTTTTTTAAGGGTAAATTGCAAATTACACCCCTAAAGTTTGGAGGTGTTTGGATTTTACACCCTGAATTTTTAGAATTTAGATTTTACCCCCTGAAATTTAGGGTGTTTGGATTTTACACCCTAACGTTTGAGAATTTTGATTTTACCTTTTAAAGTTTAGGGGTGTTTGGATTTTACACCCACAAATTTTGAAACATCAGGGTGTAAAATCCAAACACCTCCAAACTTTGAGGAGTAAAATCCAAACATTCCAAAACTTTAGGGGTAAAATCCAAATTTTGAAACGTCGGGATGTAAAATCCAAACACTCCCAAACTTCAAGGGTAAAATCCAAATTCTAAAACTTTAGGGTGTAAAATCCAAACACTCCAAACTTTAGGGGTGTAATTTGCAATTTACCATTTTTTTAATTAGCATATATAATTAAATGTTTCTCTAAAAAAAAAAGCATCTATAATTAGATAACTATAAAACATTTATTTTTTTAAAAAGATTTTATGCAGCATTTATGGGGGCTTCAAATGCGTGTGTGTGTGTGTGTGTGTGTGTGTGTTCGTGAAAGATGAAGCATGAAAACATTATTAAATAAGTTAAGTTTATATATAATAATATGTTCGTAAACAAGCACATTAGTATGAGGCTTAATTTAAGTATATAAAATATTAGGCTAAATTATAAATTGCACTCTAACTTTGACCAAAATTCAATTCAGCCCTCTAACTTCACTTTCATTCAATCAAGTCATCTAGCTTCATGTTTATTCAATTCAAGCATTCCATTTTGTCTCCCTAAAAAAAGCTCTATTAGGGTTGACCCTTTAAACGACGACATTTTGTTGTAGGGCATGATGTTGTTTTGGGACACTTAACGACAATCTTTTAAAAGAAGTGGCTGAAAGACCTAAATTAAATAAACTTAAAACTTTAATGACTTAATTAAATGAAAGTAAAGTTAGAGGACTAGATTAAATTTGAATAAAAGTTAGAGGGTGAAATTTATAATTTAGCGAAAATATTTACTTTTTTGATGATATAATATTATCATATGTTAATATGTCTACATATATAAAAATATACCCATATATTCTTGAGTTTGGATTGTGAAATTTTGTAAATAAGTTCATAAGATATCAATTTACTATTTATAATTTTATTGATATTATAAATACATAGCCCGTTTTGTGACAAAATTAATTTATAATTTTCATCAAAAAAATATTGATAAATCTAGTTTTTATAATTTTTTAAATGAAATCATTCTACTCAATAAACTCAAATAATATATTTTCAACTATAGTTTAATAATTTATTATTGGCATATATTTTTAAACAAACTCAAGCTTGTTCGACAAGAAAATGAACTAAGGCCAGACATAGAATCTAATTAATTTGGTGGTGAGCTCGAGCTTAGCTCATGTTCTACATAAAATTAAATAAACAATTTTGAAATATTAAAGCTATGCTCAGCTCATCTCATCTGATCTCCAATACAACCCTATTATTATTATTATCTTCTTTTAAATGTGCGATTACCATTTTTACACCGAAATTATTAAACTCCTTAATTTCCTAATTATCAATGTGGTTTCATTTGAATTTTAAACGATTTAGTCAAAATTTACACATTGCCTCAAGATTCCCTTGAACAAATTTTCATTCTTTGCTATGACAACTCAACTTTAATGAAGAATATATCAACTAACTGTTATTCTAGTCTTAAACAAATTAGATTGGATAAAACTTTGATCTTTGATACTTTTGTTGTAATTCGGGAATAGCATAAGTGCATTCATACAACTAATAGACTAGAATATCCAAACAAGGCTGTGATAGTTAAGTTACGGTACCTTGAAAAACTCAATGTCTACATCTTTGGGCAGCACTAACTAAAATCTACTATTGTTATAAGCTTTATAACTTAATTGACACCTTCTTATAATTCAAACAAAGATATCTGTAGTTTAAATTTCCCCTCCCCATTATAACTACCTAATTTATAATTTTAAAAAAAAAAACTAAAAATCCACTATTATAATTTAATCATACCAGTGACACTCACAAACTCAAATTACTGAAATTAATGATACTATACAGGAAAAAGGAATTCAAAATTTCAATTCACACACAATGGCTTTTTGCTACTCTTGAACATTACCACGCATGATGCATCTTTCCGCTTCCAAATGCAATCACACGGTGCGTACATATATTCTAATGTGAACCTTATTATTCCCCTTATAGGAGGACCTTTTCGATCAGACGTCCCTATATGAACAAAAGCTATCAGTTGTCAACCCTTAATAGCATATTATACACACACACACACAACTGCAACAATAATTCATTTATCTTTTCAGTAATATTGGATTTTTTTTTTTTTAAGCGTGGCCGGAGGGGGGTGGGGGGTGGGGAATTGATGGGTGGATAAATCACATTTCTTAATTGTCATTCTTCTTTGCAGGCCTGAGTCAGAATTTATCCAAGGTATTATAAAAGTGATATCGCTTAAATTGAGTTCTTTGTTCCCCAAAGATACCAACGGCTTAGTAGGAATTGATTCTCGAGTGGAGAAATTGATGTCGATTTTAGCCATAGGATCAAATGATGTTCGCATTATTGGGATTTGGGGGATGGGGGGTATTGGTAAGACAACTCTTGCTAGAGTTGTTTATGACAAGGTTTTTAATGAATTTGAAGGTGGTTGTTTTATTGCTAATGTTAGGGGTGAATCTAAAAAATGTGAGTTACTTCCATTACAACAAAAACTTATTCGTGAGATTTTGATGGATGATAGTGTGAATATAAGGGACGATTATGATGGAGTTCGTACGATTAAGAATAGGTTATGTCATAAAAAGGTTCTTCTTGTTCTTGATAATGTAAATCAATTCAATCAACTAGAAAAGTTAGCCGGGGACTCTAAATGGTTTGGTCTAGGTAGTAGAGTCATTATAACAACAAGAGATGAATATTTGTTGACAAGGCATAAGGTACATGGAATATATGAGGCTCAAGGATTGAATGATTATGAGGCTCTTCATCTTTTTAGTTTGAAGGCCTTCAATAAATACCATCCTCCTGAAGATTATCTAGACTTGTCCACATCTTTTGTAGATTATGCTAAAGGTCTTCCTTTAGCTATTGATGTTTTGGGTTCTTCTTTGTACAACAGAAGTAAGGAGGAATGGGAAGATGCATTAGATATGATGAAAGAATATCCCAAAAAAGAAATTATTGAAATACTTGAAATAGGTTTTGATGGACTTCAGGCTACAGAAAAGGAAATATTTCTACATATCGCATGTTTCTTCAATATGAAGGAAAAAGATTATATAGTAGAAATACTAGATTGTCTTGGCCTTCACCCTAAAATTGGATTAAAGGTTCTCATTGAAAGGTCTCTTTTAAAATATTATGAAAATAAATATTGGATGCATGACTTACTACAAAAAATGGGACAAGACATAGTTCGTCGAAATTATCCTCAAGAACCTGAAAAGTGGAGCAAATTGTGGCAATATAAGGACATTCACAATGTGTTGATGAAAAATATGGTAAGAGATTGTTTAGAGAATATATCATATCATGTTATTCTAAGAGGTTGAAATTTGAATAACTCTAGTAAACATATATCTTGCAGCTAACTCATTCCTTTTTCTTTATTATTAGGAAATGGAAGCAATTCAAGGACTTGTCCTTGAATTGGGTGAACTACATATATTTGAAATGGCACGTTGGAATCTTGAAGCCTTTCCAAAGATGCCTAACCTAAAATTGCTTATAATTCATGGTGTTCAACTTCTGCATGGCCCCAAAAATTTTCCTAATAAATTAAAAATTCTTGATTGGAGTGAGTATCCTTCAAAATCTTTGCCATCAGATTTTCAACCCAATGAGCTTGTTGAACTTCACTTGTTGCATAGCAAAATTGAACAGCTTTGGAAAGGGACAAAGGTAAGATTGTTATTTAAGTACTCTGATACAACTTTGTTTTTAAATTTCAATTAATCTTAAGGTTTGTTAAATCTAACTCTTCTACGATATATTTTGGTTTTTAACAGTACTTGGACAAGTTAAAGCTCATCAAATTGAATGATTCCTTAAACCTCATTGCAACCGTTGACTTCACCGGAGTTCCCAATCTTGAGAAATTGGTTCTTAAAGGTTGTATAAATTTACATGAGGTTCACCCATCTATTATGGTTCTTAAAAAGCTTACTTTTCTTGATTTAGAAAACTGCAAAAGCCTTAGAAGTCTTCCAAACAAGTTTGAAATGGAGTCACTTGAAATTCTCATTCTTTCTGGCTGTTCAAAAATCAAGAGAATTCCAGAATTTATGGGAAATATGAAACGCTTATCAAAACTTCACCTAAATGCCATTGCTATTACCAAACTTCCATCTTCATTTGAACATTTGACTAACCTTGCTTCATTGCAATTAAGAGATTGTAAGAATCTTGTGTGTCTTCCTAGTATCATCTGTAGCTTCAAGTCACTAAAAGATATTAATTTGGCTGGATGCTCAAAGCTTGATAGTCTACCAGGGAAGCTGTGGAATGTTAAAAGTCTAGAGAAGGTCAACGTGAGTGGAATTGCTTTAAGAGAGTTGCCTTTGTCTGTTGTTACATTAAAGAACCTTAAAGAACTATCTTTTCGGGGATGTAAAGGGCCACCACCTAAACTACTATGGAGTAAGCTTTTCCCCTTTAATTTAATGCCAAAAAGAAGCTTAAGTCCTGTGAGTTTGTTTTTGCCTTCCCTCTTGGGTTTGTCTTCTTTAACGAAATTGGACCTAAGTGATTGTAATCTCCAAACAATCCCTAATGATATTGGAAACTTATCCTCTATAAAAAATTTAAATCTAAGTGAAAATCACTTTAGTTGCCTTCCTGAAAGTATTGCGCAACTATCTAAATTGTTGGAAATTGATTTACGCAATTGCACAAGACTTCGTTCATTGCCACAATTGCCATCAACGACTGAATTTTTTGAAGCAGATGGTTGTACCTCATTGGAAACATTTCCAAATGGATTAAAACCAAAAAATACCTACACTACAGACCTTTTCCTCGTCAATTGCTTCAAATTGGCTGGTCGGAGTGACATGTTCTTGAACGTGCTGAGAATGCTATTAACATTTCATCAGGTCTCTCTCTCTCTCTCTCTCTCTATATATATATATGTGTGTATGTGTGTGTGAATTTTAAATATCGTGGTTTGTATGTTTCAGGAAATCCACAAGCAATCTATAATAATAGGTCTCTATGGCGCCTTTAATATTGTTATTCCTGGAAGTGAAATTCCGAAATGGTTTAGGCTCAGAGTGTGGGGAATATAGTTAATGCACAAGTTACTCATCGGAATGAAAATAAGTGGATTGGAATCGCTGGGTGTGCTATGTCATGCCCCAATTTTTATCTTTATGATTTTGGGCGTTCTTTGAGATGTCACATTCTAATCAATGAACATGAAGGTTTACACCTTTTTGTAGGCTGTTGCCCTAGATGTGTTCAGATTAAATCACGTCACCTTTGGATGTGCTATTTACCCTATCTGTAAAGTTGTAATTTACAACTGTGTATTTGTTGGCTTTTATTCCGTGCCAAATTTGATTGTAATCATGTTCAATCGTTTAATACCCTGTATTTGTTGTGGGACTTGATGTAAGGGGTGTGTGAGAGAAAGAGTGTTGAAGACTCAAGCATTTGAAGAAGAAAAGGATTCTCGCGGGTACCTCGCGAGTATGTCGCGACCAAGCTTCCCGCGAAGTGAGACATGTGCCAGGCACATGATGGAATGCGAAGAGTCATGCCAGGTGGAGACAACTGTGTCTCGCGAGTATCTCGCGGGTAAGGCCTTCCCGCGAGACACCCGCGAGACTAGCTGTTCTGCCAGCCTGTATTCTTTGAGTCACACTTTTTGCACCCCTCCTACAAATATCATCATTACCCACATTTGTTGAGAGATGCTTCAGAGAGAAAACCCTAGCCAAACACCTTGGGAATTAGAGATTGTCTTCCCCACCTTCTCTAAACAATTTGCTTGTGGTATCTCCTCAACCATTCCCTCTCCATTGTCCATATCTTTGAGAGGTTGATAGCCCAAACACTTGACACACCTTAGAGAGTGCTGAGTGACGTTTTTGGTGCTGCTGGGAAGCATAGGAAGGAGCCTTCAATGGCAGATGCAACATGGAGCTTGTTGCGGGATCCGGATAACTAGGACAAGACACGGTTCCGAGAAGCCTTGTTGGAATAGGAGCTTGGAGGGCTTAGGTACATCGGGTAGACTAGGCTTGGAGGGTCTTTTGCTAATCCATGTATCCCAACTGATTGTCTAGTGGATCGATTTCCGCTTGGAGGGCGGCGGAGAGGTTTTTCACCGAGTTCTTCGGTTTCCTCTTCGATAACACGTCTCGGTGTTATTTGTGTTTGCATCCTTCTTCCCTACTCTTGTTCATTTCATTTTTACTGCTGAGTTGCTTTAAATTATGAATTAGAGTAGTTGTTTTATTTATACGCTTGTGTTTACACTATTCCGCACTTGTTAGTAAGTTAGTGTAAAATCAACCAAGCCGTAATTTGAATTTGGGGGTCTAAACCGCTCGTGTGTTTTCAACACATTTTCGAGCTTTCAATTGGTATCAGAGCGGGTACACTTGCTGAGGTTTAATTACCTAAGTGTGATCCTTGACCCTTCTTGAGATGGACCGGTCTCAATCGCTCAATGTTCCACCATTTTTTGATGGGAACAATTATGCATTCTGGAAAGTTAGAATGAGAGCATTCTTATGCTCTATCGATGATACCGTTTGGGATGCGGTTGAGATAGGTTGGACCAAGCCGGAGGCTCCTAAGTCCACTTGGGATAAGGCAGCCCTTGCGGCAGCAAATGCTAACAGTAAAGCTTTAAATGCTATTTTTTGTGGTGTGTCCCCTGATGAATTCCACAGGATATCTCATATGACGGTAGCCAAGGAAGCTTGGGGGATTTTGGAGACTACCTATGAGGGTACAAAGAAAGTCAAGGACACAAAACTCCAAATGCTCACCACAAAATTTGAAGAACTCAAGATGAGTGATGATGAACCATTTGACTCATTCTATGGGAAGCTCAATGAAATTGTCATTGCTAAACTTAATCTTGGGGAGAAGATTGAAGACACAAAGGTGGTGAGAAAGATATTGAGGTCCTTGCCTGAAAGTTTTAGAGCAAAGGTTACAGCCATAGAAGAAAGCAAAGACTTGGATGAGATTAAGATTCAAGAGCTGATCGGGTCTCTCCAAACCTATGAGCTGGGACTGCCTTCCCATAGGACGAGCAAATCGCTTGCACTTAAAACCATCACCGAAAGAATAAATGATTCCTCCGAAGAAGATGGAGTTGAGAAAGAAGTAGCATATCTTGCAAAGAACTTCCGCAAGTTTCTGAAAATGAAGAACAGTGGCAAACCGTTTAATAGAGAAAAGTTCTCTCCTTCAAGAGGTGATAAGAAAGAGTTTAAGAGAAAAGAAGGAAAGGACTATCAACCCTCTCCAGACATTGTGTGCTTTGAGTGCAATGGCCATGGACATTTAAAGAAGGAGTGTCCGAATTTTCTGAGGGGAAAAGGAAAAGCATATGCTACAACGCTCAGTGACTCTGAATCCTCTGATTCTGATTCGGAAGAGGGCTGTGATGGTGAGGGAAACTACTCCGCTTTCATGACTATTGCTCATGAAGATTCCTCGGATGACTTGGGTGCACTTGAGAAGGAACTTGGTGAACATTCTGATTCAGAATCTGCTGGAGTTGTGGAAGAATCAGAAGCTGAAGAGGAAGAGAATATAGCTAATCTTCAAGAGAATTACTCCTCACTTCTTGAGAAGTCAGGGGAATATGCAAGAATAGCCAAGGCAGCTGTGAGAAAAATGAAGAAAGCAGAGGAAGACTACCGAAGTCTCATGATCAGACATAAGGAGGCCAAATGCGAAATAGAGGGGCTGAATGGTGAGCTGTCAGAAGCATACTTGAAGATCAGATTTCTTGAGCAAGAGGTGGTGCAAGCGCAAGCCAAGATAGAGAGGGTCTCCTCCAGAAAGTTGGATGATGTTATTTCATCCCAAAAACATTCTTCAGACAAGTCCGGATTGGGATATACCGGAGGAAGTAGCTCATCAGTCAAAGCTACCAAAGAAGTGAAATTTGTGAAGGCCGTAGAGCCAATTGTAGAGGAGGCCGTTCCTGAGAATGTTAAGGTTGAAAAGAAGAATGTAAATGAGCAACGGATGATGAATAAGCCTCGAAATCAAGCTGGAGGTAGACACGAAACCAGAGCAAGATCTCTCTCAAGACCTCAGCGGGGTCCTAGAACGGATTATGTGTGTCACTATTGCGGATTGCAAGGACACACCAGACCCAACTGTCAAAAACTGAGAGCAGACAATAATACAAGTATTCCTCGATCACGTGGAAGAAGGAATGACAATAGAGCTTGGGGTGGTGAGAACTCAAGAAGCCAAAATCGTGATCCCGGAGTGACAGATGTGATGAAGATGATCGGTGCCTTCACCACTTGCTTGGAGAGTTTCACCAGGAGGTTTGAAAGTCCCAACTCCCGTACCCAATCCGTCAAGGATATCACCCCAAACGCACGTGACGTGTGGGTGAAAAGGGGTACTCATGCATAAGCACTATAACATGTCCATGCATTAATTCTTTCCATTTTTAGGGACATTTGTTGTTGCATTGCATCATGCATTACTTTCATGGTTTGCACTTGTTATTGTTGATCTTTCTTTTCTTGTTCTGTTTTGGGTGTGTTACAAAAATTCAAAAACCATAAAAATTATAAAATCTAAAAAGTTTGATCACTTTGTTGAGTTTTGTCTCAAAACATGTTTTGCCTTGTACCTTTGTACTTATGGCTTTGTGCATTTAACGAGCGTAGCTTGTCCCTCATGCACTCATATCATAGTGGAAGAAATTCTGAATTCTATGTGACGGTTGTAAATAGATCTTCAACCTTGTCATGAATGACTAGTGAATGGTTGTGTTGATCTTGATACATGCATAGACTCATGCCTATATATCTTCCCACTTCTATTTTTTTTGCTTAAAAGAGCTCTCTAAATGTAAATCTCCAAATGAAAAGAGGTATAGAGCTGCAAAAGCCTGTCGCACAATCTAGTATTCGACTAGGAAAAAGGGAAAGCGACCAAATTAAAATCTATGATGCCCAAAAAGCCAAAGGCTAACTCATCAATTGAAATATCAAAAATTTCAGGCATCTCTCTCTAAATGAGACTCTCTTTGCTAAAAAGTTGCAAATGATTTGTTAAGAATGGAGCCAAATGAAAAGCTTCAATGAATTGTTATCAAGTTCGTGTGGGAGGTCATATATGCATGTTTCCATAATTGAGATAGGTCACATAATCTAGTGCTAGTCGTGTATGCCTTGATTGAATTGATCATTGAAGTCTCACATTGGACTAAGGACTATCTCATTTTTGATATCCACACACAACACACAAGTCTATGTTCTATGAATGTCATAATCATTTGTGTGATTGTACTTGATTAAGTGTGTTCCACATGCTCAATCTTTGTTGATCAAATCCAAAAAGATTTTTGTGAGATTTATTTGTTTTTGAAAGTGTTTTTAGACTTCCTTGTGTTTCTTTTTGGTCAAAATGAATTTTGTGTGTTTTTCATCAAAAACTGGTTCAGTGGCTTTCTCGCGAGAAGCTCGCGACTAAGAAGCTACCCGCGAAAAATTGTTTGGCTAAAACTGTGTTTGTCTCAAAATCAGACAGAGAATCTCGCGACTGTGTCGCGACTGTGTCGCGACTTAGAGCTTCTCGCGAAAATTTTGTGCTTCAGTGGCACTTTTCGCGGTTGTCTCGCGACTGTCTCGCGGCTCCCTATCCCGCGAAAAACGCGTGTTTTCAGTTTTATAGGGCTGATGTGACAGTTTTTCAAAACATAAAAACTTCCCTCTCATCTTTTCTTCGAAACTCTCTCTACCAAAATCACTATTCCATCAAACCCCACTCCGAATCAAGATTTTTTCTGCATTTTTCTCTTCAAGGTATGTTGATTATTCACTCCTTTTTAAGTTTTTACTTAGATTATGCAGAATTTTTAGTTAGGGTTGTGATAATTGGGGATTTTCGAAATTTTGGGTTGGTTTTCTAAATTGGGCAATGTTTGTGTTAAATCTTTGATTGGGTTTTGTTTCTTTTGATCTTATTGCATCTGTGTTGGCCCCTTGTGGCATTTTAAAGTGTATTTAGGCATATTTTCACCATGTTCATGCATTGTTCATACTTAAAGTGTTGTTATGCACATTAGGTGTTTGATTGAATGTCTAAATGACATTGTTGTGCCTAATTGGTCTCAAGTGAGTCCCAATTTCAAGGTTTCCATATACCTTACCGTGTTTTGGTCTAAAATTGATCTTTGATCATGTGTGTATTACACTTTGCACATGTTGCACTCACTTGGCAAACACCTAGGTACCCTCTAGACACACACTCATGCATTTCATGTTACACACACATATGCATACACACAAACACACACTTGCACAATAATTTAATTTCATGCAAAATGCATTTTTGTTCATGCATTTGTGTTTTAGTTTAAGGATGTATGTTGTGTAGCATGCGTATATGAATTGGTCATGCCCTGTTTTGAATGCTACTCTGTTTTGGTAGTATCTCATTTTGATTTAAACTAACTTGAATCTAATCAAGTCTTGTTCTTGTGTTGTGTGCACTTGTGCTTTTTGTGTTATGTCCTCTTGTACAGATGTCTCCCACCAAGCATGCCGGTACCAAGAAGAAGGGTCCCAAGCGTGCTCGTACTGACTCCGATAACTTCAAATCCGCAGAGGCAGATATGAAGTACAATGATTGCTACAAGAGAGCAACCATTGTCATGGAAAGGGTGGTGCAGTTGGAAGAGCTTGAGAACACATGCATTCCAGATGCATTCAAAGAACGGACTTGGACCAAACTGCTGAATCCTATTGGAACTGTGTACTCAGAGATAATCAGAGAATTCTTCTCCAATGCTGAGGTGGAAGAGAATAAGATTCTTTGCTGGGTGAGGCGCAAGGAATTTGAGATCACAAGGGACAGCATTCAAGACTTCTTGGAGATTCGTCCTCCCTCACAGCCAATGACAACTCAATATGATGAGAAATTGGGGCATATCACGGAGATGATATCAGCACTTGGTGGAGTTCCAAAGAAATCATCAATGGACACTCTCAAGTTCTCTCCAGAAATGAGAACTCTCAGCTATGTCATGATCCATAACCTGTATCCGGTCACCAACCTCACTACTCTCTCGGCTCCAAGGACGAGGTTTCTCTATGACCTCTTTACTCTCAAGGAAATTGATGTCTGCAGCCACATCTTCCACATTCTGAAGAAGAGCATCACGAAGCAGAATTCCAGAACCATAATGCCCTTTCCCTCACTGATCATGGGTCTCATTGCCAAGACGAAGCTGAAATTCCCTAGTGGCTTCACTGTTGTTCAGAGGGATTACCCCATTGGTGCAAACACTCTGACTCGGAGCACAGCGCACATCAAGCGTCCCAAGTCTGGTCCTCATCTCATTCCACCGTCTAGGGGTGTGCCTCAGGATGTCCCAGAGGAGGGCGGAGATACTGAGGAGGAGATTGAGAGGTTCACTTCTGCTCCAGAGACTGCACAGCCATCATCTTCTGCTCCAGCACCAACACAAGGTCTCAGCAAGCTTGATCAGATCCTAGCAAAGATGGATCTCATGTCCACAGTGCTTGACACTCATGTACAGCACACAGCCGATCAGTTTGCTTACCTTCAGGAGCAGATCACCACACTATCCACTCAGATTCAGAGCTTATCCCCTACACAGGGTTCAGACTCCGACTCAGACCAGATCTAGTCCTTTGGCCATTCCGGTCAAAAAGGGGGAGAAAATTTTGAGGGGGAGCTGATGAACAAGAGCTTGCACAGCCTTAGGGGGAGCATAGCTTAGAAACATAGCAACATTAACTATTGGTTATTGGTTTTTCAGACGGTTTTTACTAAGTTTTTTTTGGTTTATAGTTAATGTTTTACTGTTTTAAGTTTATACTTCTGACACTTATGTTTTTAACTTTAGTATTAATTTCAGTATATTTTCAGAAGTTTGTGTTTATAAGTTCTATGCTTTGTGGCATATATGCTATGTGGCATTTTGTTTTGTACCCATGTTGCTTATGTAAGCTTTAAGGGTTTGTTGCATGCATTTATTTGTAGGTCTTTGTGGTTTGTGCCATGCATTTGCTATACCATGCTTATGCAACCTTTATGCATGTTTGCTTGTAGTTCAATGTCATGCATTGTTTCTTCAAGTACATCACTCTTGTGCCCGTGTAGGATTGTTCCTAGATGCATATACATTCTATGCATTGGTTGAGTGATGAACACTCTTGTGCCCTAGTAGGATTGTTCCTAGATGCAAATACTTCGTGTATTTCGCATTGGTTGAGTGTTGGAGTTGCAAATGATTCTCGTCAAATGAGCCTATCATTGTGCATATCCGGATGTTCATTTCATGTGTAAATGAGCATAGTAATTGCTTGTGTATAGTGATTACTTGTTTGATCTTGCCATGATCTAGTGTTTCTATTTCATTTAGCCTGATCATGTTTTTATTGCTCCATATGCATTTCAAGTTTTTCTACATGCAATGATATTAGTGTGTTGTTGTATTTCAGGAGATACTTGTTCATATGTTCAAGAGCGTATCAGAATCTAGAACTAGGTGTGAGTGAGTTTTGCCTTTGTTCCCAAACTCACGTTTAAGTCTAGAGTCTGTTTTAGGGTTTTGTCACGGAATAGCCAAAGGGGGAGATTGTAAAGTTGTAATTTACAACTGTGTATTTGTTGGCTTTTATTCCGTGCCAAATTTGATTGTAATCATGTTCAATCGTTTAATACCCTGTATTTGTTGTGGGACTTGATGTAAGGGGTGTGTGAGAGAAAGAGTGTTGAAGACTCAAGCATTTGAAGAAGAAAAGGATTCTCGCGGGTACCTCGCGAGTATGTCGCGACCAAGCTTCCCGCGAAGTGAGACATGTGCCAGGCACATGATGGAATGCGAAGAGTCATGCCAGGTGGAGACAACTGTGTCTCGCGAGTATCTCGCGGGTAAGGCCTTCCCGCGAGACACCCGCAAGACTAGCTGTTCTGCCAGCCTGTATTCTTTGAGTCACACTTTTTGCACCCCTCCTACAAATATCATCATTACCCACATTTGTTGAGAGATGCTTCAGAGAGAAAACCCTAGCCAAACACCTTGGGAATTAGAGATTGTCTTCCCCACCTTCTCTAAACAATTTGCTTGTGGTATCTCCTCAACCATTCCCTCTCCATTGTCCATATCTTTGAGAGGTTGATAGCCCAAACACTTGACACACCTTAGAGAGTGCTGAGTGACGTTTTTGGTGCTGCTGGGAAGCATAGGAAGGAGCCTTCAATGGCAGATGCAACATAGAGCTTGTTGCGGGATCCGGATAACTAGGACAAGACACGGTTCCGAGAAGCCTTGTTGGAGTAGGAGCTTGGAGGGCTTAGGTACATCGGGTAGACTAGGCTTGGAGGGTCTTTTGCTAATCCATGTATCCCAACTGATTGTCTAGTGGATCGATTTCCGCTTGGAGGGCGGCGGAGAGGTTTTTCACCGAGTTCTTCGGTTTCCTCTTCGATAACACGTCTCGGTGTTATTTGTGTTTGCATCCTTCTTCCCTACTCTTGTTCATTTCATTTTTACTGCTGAGTTGCTTTAAATTATGAATTAGAGTAGTTGTTTTATTTATACGCTTGTGTTTACACTATTCCGCACTTGTTAGTAAGTTAGTGTAAAATCAACCAAGCCGTAATTTGAATTTGGGGGTCTAAACCGCTCGTGTGTTTTCAACACATTTTCGAGCTTTCACTATCAAATGTTTACTGAGAATGAGAGAGCAGTATTGGGTCAAATTGATGAGAATGGATTCATACAAATGGAGCTTAGATTTCGATGGGTTCCCGAGCATGACGTGGAGATTAAGAAATGTGGGTTTCGTCTAGTATACGAACAAGACATCGAAGACATCAGAGAAATGATATCAGCTCAATCCAGCAACAGCACCTGCGTCACTCCTTACGATGATGTTCATCATAATTCAACAGAAGGAATCAAATTGAAGCGAAGCCGTAATGAATATGAGGGGCCCGGAGCTAGTGGTGGAGGCAGCTCTAATGATGTCCCACACTCAAAGAGGATTGAAAAATAGAGAATGTATGGGCTCATTCTAACTCTGTTCGCAAGGATTCTAATGACGGTGTCCTAGGATTGGTAAGTCATCTTTACAAAGACTGTAGCTTCCTATTGGGCCTGTGGTAACCTTGTTTTTTTTTCCTTTTCTTTTCTTTTCAGAGAAGTAGGTCATGATACAAAGGAATCTTCCTTGTCCACAACATTGTTTACAGGACATCTATAGTCTGTGAGTTTTTTTTTTTGTCAAAATGCCATTGCCATTACTAGTTTCTTAAACCTCTTTAGTGTTAGAAGCTTACCATGCCATTTTCATTTTACCACCTTATACAAATTTTTCCATAAAAAGAATAAATCCCAATTTTTAGTTAACTAGTTTTGAATTTTTTTTATAAAAGTTAGAAGGAAATTTAGTGCAGATCAACCATATATACATCACTTGCTTGTTTTATTATAATTAATTTTTTTGCTTTTGTTGTTTACACCAAATTCTTATTAACTTTCTATTAGTTTTTGTGGAAAGTTAATGCAAATCAACCATTGTCTTTGCTTTGTTGACTGTTGAGTATATTTGCACTCACCAGCAGCTTCTCATTCTTCCCTCTCTCACTCACCGTCAGCGGCTCCTGAAGTAGTTGCAAGCGGTGGCAAAACAGTCTGTGAAGGTGAGTGCCTTTTCTTTTCTTTTTTGGTCTCATAACTGAATGAATCATTGTTGTTCATTTTCATTTCCTTGGATTTCATTTGATAGATCATATTTCTGTGTTTGGTAATGAGATGAAGACCCATATTGTCCGTGAAAGGTGAGTGCGCCGTCTCTTTTCTTTATTGCTCTCATACCTAAATAAATCATTGTTTTCCGTTTTCGTTTTCTTGGATTCCATTTGATAGAATCATATTTCTTTGTTTGATGTAATGAGATGAAGACATATATGTTATAGGCTATATCTAAAATTGAGTAGATCATGCTATTGTAGAATACTTCGATTTTGCAATACAACTACTACTGTGATTTTAAAATTTTCATAATGGACCTAATGTATTCCTATTTATACCCCTAGTTGGACTCTTCCTAACATACAGCTTAACAAAATAAAGATGTAGTTAGTCAGTTTTCCAATATAAGTGTAGGCTGTCAAGCTGAACCTTGAAAATATTACTTCTGCTCTCTTTCCTTCTCAGTCTCTGTTCTGAAAGCTTGTATTTTACGTATTCTTACAATATATGTAACTGAGATTTGGAATTGATATGCTTAACTCATGCAAATATATTCTTGACAGATTACATACATGGTGCTCGTGAAGATATTTGATTTTAAATTATTTTTACTGAATTTTGGCTTATTCACTTGAGATTTCTCTGTTGAGTTCACTTTATATATCTATATATATATATATATATACACACACATACATACTCAAGTTGGGTGTGAATCTATTTGGAAAAAGACCTATTTTCTTTTGCTTTTGGTTTTGCTATGAAACTACTTGTGTTTCTTCTGCTTTTATTTTATTTGGACTTTTCTCCATGATTTTTCATCTTCTTATCCCTTCTTGCTTTGTTGGATTTCAATTATTGTTATTTTTTATTTTCTAATTGCCTAAGTACTTGGCTTAATTTGGGTTAGTTTTGAATCTTAGACTAATGGGGTTAGATGATTGCGAAGACATTGGTTGTATTGCTAAAAGAAAAAAGTCCTGATTTTAACTTAGTTGCTTCTGCAATTTGAATCAGAACGAGTAACCACCCTGTTGCATTTTATTTCTATTTACTATAAGAAATCATTAAACTGATAGCTACATAAATAAATAAATTGGGTAAGTATAACTGTACTAAATTGGATAAGAAGCTCTAATTCAGTTATGGCAGGTTCATGCATTTTGAAGGCATGGTGGAGGCCTTCACATTATTATTTTTTTGTATTTTATAGTAACTTCTAATTGCCACAAAATCTTATGCAATTAGATGGTTACTGGACATCTTTTCTTATCACCAGAGGCACTTTCTTTGTTATACATCCCCAGATTGCTTGTTCAACATCGAGAGTAAGCTTAGTCTGGTTGAGATTGAAAGTGAATATATGCTAATTTGGATTACTGAGAACATCAGAATATTCTTGTGCAGGTGCATGAAGTGGAACTGTGTAAGGAGGAAATGCCCCAAGGTTAAATGGTGAAGATCATCATCTGGTTTCCCAAAGTAATTCCAGAACATGCATTTATAGGATGGCTAAGGGTACACAACAGATTGTATACAAAAGATCGAATGTTTTAATGATATGCTAATCTTGATGCTTGGTGTGTTGTTTGTAAAAGAAGAATAAAAGTATGGACCACTTATTTTGTGATTGTTCTTTCTCGATGCGGATATGGTGAACCATAATGAGCTGCTGCCTAAAACCCAAAGTTCTGTTGGCTGATTATGTTCTACAATGAGAAATCACTTGTGTAGACTGGCATACTGTGTATCATATTTGGCTTTCAAGGAATGGTAGTATTCATCAAGGAAGACTATTTTCTGAAGAGGCTATGGTCAAAATAATCAGGTGGGAGGTGAAGAACAGAGTTGAATGTTGGAGTTGCTGCAATTCTGTTCAAACCAGGAGAATATGCTGCTTTGGGGGTATTTTGTGTTCTGTACTTTTGAATAGTAGCAGTTATTGGTCCTTGTCTCCTTGAACTAAAAAATTTGGAAATTTCATTTTGTAATGTTTATGGTGTAGTGTAAGCTGTTTCTATATTGGTGCTGTATTGTTTGGTTGTATTTTGAACCAATTGTACTTCTATTTTTTTTTTCTTTTAAATGAATTTCTCATTCATCCAAAAAAGAAGTTTGCCCTTTTTTTTTTTCATGGCTGTAGCTGCAGTCCTTGTTATTTCTGAAATGACACATTTAAGTATGAACTGGTGGTCATTGGTTTCAAACCTGGTGTACCCAAAAGATGATGCGATGAAGAAGGAAAAGATGGATCGGACTTTCAAAGATAAATGCTGCATTGCAATTTCTCTTTGGTTGCAAGACCAGCAAATATGATGGCATCCTCAAGAATGCCCCAAATCAGCTAGAAATAGTGGGTTTATGCATTTAAGATCTTGAAGGAGGACAAGAATACCTGTTTAGGCTTTTGATAGAAACAAGAGTCTCCATTCTCTAACATCCTCAACCACAAGTCCTCCAATTTATGTAGGCTGTAGTTTCCTAAATGGTGTTGTAATTATCTATAACCAAATAATATATTTTTGGCTTAAAAAAAAAAAAGCAATCTCTTGGCATGTTTCTTTTTCATTTGCTAAGACTGCATTTTTTAAGATGGTACAGAATCTAATGCTTTGTATGTTATAGTAGCTTTGTACGTTATAGAAGCTTTTAATTGCCACAAAATCTGATGCAATTAGGTGGTACTTGCAGCTTTTACTGGACAGCTTTCGTATTGCTGGAGGCACTTTCTTTGTTATATGTCCCAAGATTGCTTGTTTAACATCTAGAGTAAGCTTAGTCTGGTTGAGATTGGAAGTAAATATAGGCTAATTTGGATTACTGAGAGAACAGTGAAATATTCTTGTGCAGGTGCATGGAACTGTACGAGGGAGAAATGCCCCAGGGTTAAATGGAGAAGATCATCATCTGGTTTCCCAAAGCAGTTTCAAGGCATGTCTTTACTCTTTGTAGGCTGGCTAAGAGTTCACAACAGATTGTCCACAAAAGACTGAATCTTGTAGTAATGTGCTAATCGTGATACTTACTTTGTAATTGTTCTTTCTCAATGAGGATAAGGTGAACCATAATGAGCTGGGTGCTGTTTAAATTCCAAAGTTCCTTTGGCCTGAGATTATGCTCTATGATGAGAAATCCTTTGTGTCTAGACTGGCATTGGGGTCTACTGTTATTATATTTGGCTTCAAAGGAATGCTGGCATTCATCAAGGAAGACTACCTTCTGAAGAGGCTATGGTCAAAATAATCAGGTGGGAAGTGAAGAACAGAGTTGAATGTAACAGTTACTGAAATTGTTCTTTTTTTTTTTTTTTTGGTTTTCCACAGTGTTTCCTCAAAGTTTTCAACCAGAGACTAATCATTGTTCGTGCTGGGTGGCCCACGAAGGGGTAAAGTACTGGCCCCAGTACAAGCACCTTGAGACCGAGAGCTCAACCAACTTGGCCAACCTCCTAGGTTGTTACTGCAATTGTTCAAAACAGGAGAATACTGTCTTTGGGGGTATTTCGTGTTCTGTACTTCAGAACAGTAGCAGTCAATGGTCCTTGTCTCCTTTAACTAACGGATTTGGAAATTTCATGTTGTAATGTTTATGGTGCAGTGTAGGCTGTTTCTGTATTAGTGCTGTATTGTTTGGTTGTGTTTTGAACTAACTGTAAATCTGTTTCTATTGAAATGAATTGGTCATTCATCCCAAAAAAAAGATTTTTTTTTTCATGGCTGTAGCTGCCCTTTTTGTTAATTCTGCAATGGCACATTTGTGAAGGAGGAATTGGTGGTCACTGGTTTCAAAGTAGGTGTACCAAAAGGGGTAAGCATGATGCGATGAAGAAGGAAGAGTTGGCTCAGAAATAAATATACATGTATTGAATGAGATATACATGTAATTTCCTCAAATACTAAATTAATATTGCACAAAAATATTTTTTCTTTATGTAGCATTAGAATTTAGTGCCTGAATAATGAATGCATAATGTGCAATCACTTCAAGCTATGGAACCGATACTATGATAAGCCATCATTTCACCTTTACCAGCTCACTTCAAGCTTTTACCTGACAGCTTTCGCATAGCTGGAGGCAATTTCTTGTTTAACATCTAGACTTAGCTTAATGTGGTTGAGATTGAAAGTGAGATTAACGTTTCACAACAGAAGGTCCACAAAAGACTGAATGTGTAGTGATGTGCTAATCTTGATACTCAGTGTGTTCTTTGTAAGAAGAGAATTGAAAGTAGGGAACACTTATTTTGTGATTGTTCTTTCTCAATGAAAATATGGTGAACCATAATGAGCTGGTGCCTAATAAAATAACCCAAAGTTCCGTTGGCTTGAGATTATGCTCTAAGATTAGGAATCCATTGTGTCTATACTGTCATTGTGGTCTACTGTGTATCATATTTGGCTTCAGAGGAATGCCAGTATTCATCAAGGAAGACTACTTTCTGAAGAAGCTATGGTCAAAACGATTGGGTGGGAGTGGGAAGTGAAGAACAGAGCTGAATGTAGCAGTTATTGCAATTCTGTTCAAAACGGGTACTTGATACTTCAGAATAGAAGCTGTTGATGGTCCTTGTCTCCGTTAACTAACAATGTTGGAGTTTTCACTTTGTAACGTTTATGGTGTAGGCTATTTCTATATTGGTGTTGTATTCTTTGGTGGTGTTTTTGACTTAATTGTACGTCTGTTTCTATGGAAATGAATTGCTCATTCATCCCAAAAAAACAAATCATTCTTTTTTCAAATAAGGTTGAGTTTTTTAATGAGTTGTTTGATTAACTTATATTTTTCTTAAATAGTAAACACAACTTACCAAATATTTTTAGCCCTTTAGAAATCTATGCTAGTAATTATTGACTGAGTTATAGTTGAAATCATATTATTTGAGACAATTAGATAAAATGATATTCGTTAATGAACTCATAAAAATTAGATTCATATTAACCTTTTATAATTAAAAATTCCATATAATTATGACAATTTCGTTTGTGTTTGTATTTAATTAGTATGGCATAGATATTTTGTTCATAGTTTGTATCAAACTCCAAAACTAAGAGGATTGCAGTAGGTTAAGATCATACTAAAATTTAGTGATTAAACCACAAAAGGCAAAAGCAACGATAGACAAAACTATAGGAGTATAGGACTTGTGAGATATAGAAAGAAGAATATAGAAAGATATATACATAATGCCATTGTCAACTAGAAGGATGCCTCTTTTCCATGTAAAGAGGATTTATGCATTTGCACCTATGGACAATGGTAGCTAGCAAGAAAGCTAAACAGTTTCGTTTTTATTTAGCATGCTGGTTGGAAGGGAAAACCATCAAAGCATGCTAGAAAAAGAATATACAACAAGATGTTGAAAGTTGAGCATCTTTGTTTGAGTGGTTCACAATAGATTATATTTTGAGTAGATATTAGTTGGGTTTCACTGATTGCCAATGGATTTTTTTTTTCCGCAATTAATTACCTCTGAGACATGGAACATGTATTGCCTTACGTGTGTATATATGCTTGTTAGACATTGAGCATGCTTGGTCATTGGTGTACCATGAATGTATTCTATGACTGATTTGTCATGTGGATCAAGTCTCGATATCCAGGTTTGCACATTTAAAAACACTGCCTAGCCATGCCCTGGCCGAACTATGTTAGGCTGATGATGAGTGTTCGTTACTCAAGAATGTAACGTCAGTTTTGTTTACTCCATTCTTAAGGCCTTTGTTCATGATGAAGCCCCACCAATTGCGTCCAGTGCAGCCCTTGATACTTAGATTTCATAGCCCTTTTGTTTTGTGTGACATGTTGGGCTTAAACAATTGATGCAAAGAAATAAGCTTAGTTACGCTTTCTTAAAGTGCTGCTGGAAGTTTAGTTGTTGGATGGGCTTACCTTTCGGGCCTTTTGTAGTATCTTCTAATTTGAAGATGGGCCTTTGCAGGCCTGCTTTCTTGTGATGGTGTACGCGGGAGCGGTTTTTTTTTTTTTTTTTTTTTTTTTTTTTTTTTTTTTTTTTTTTTTTTTAATTTTAAGACTAGCTTCATTACATGTGCTTTATATGTGCTATGAGACCTTTTTTTTTTTTTTTTGTGATGTATTTTTTTTTATAGGAACTTGGGATAGGTTTTTTTTTTTTTTTTTTTTTAAAGGACATGGGGTAGTTTTTTTTAATATACACACGGACCACAACTGTTACTTGCTAAAAAAAAAAAAATATTAGGTGCACTAATGACACTTAATCACAAGAGAAACATGTAAAAGTGATGATGTTTTAATCACGGCTGGGCACATCAACATTTGTGAGAAAAAAAATTAGAAAACTTTGTTTTCTCAACATTAGTCTTCAGATTATATTCATTTTTTTCATATGCATGCCATTGGGTGGCTGGTTTTGCTAGGAGTATTGGCTGCACTAACAGTTTCTTGGCTGAATTATGGGCTTTAAGAGATGGTCTTACCTTGGCCAAGGACCTTAATCTTGATAAACTCATTGTCGAACTGGATGCTAAAAGTGTTGTCCAACTTATGAACAACAATTCTACCAACATGCTAATGGAGCCTCTTTTATCTGATTGTAGGAACCTCCTGCGAGCGATACCCAACAAACGAATTGAACACACCTTCCGCGAAGCGAATCAATGCGCAGATGCTCTAGCTAGAATAGGAGCTAGGCGTAGCTTCTCTTTTATTGTTTTTGTTGTACCACCGCATGTGGTGGAGTCATTGTTAGCTCTTGATAAAGCTAACACATTTTGTAATAGACTTGTTGCTACTAATCCTTAATATATAAGTATCTTTTTCAGACCAAAAAAAAAAAAAAAACTTGACACATACGCATAAAAGCAGATTTTTTTTTTTTTTAGATAGGATAAAATTTTAATCGATGGGATCCACTTCATAATGATTGGTTTTTATTATCAGATTAAGATATCAATTGATTTTTGGTGTAAACGAGGTTCAAACTCTTGTTCGCTTTTTCAACGACAAAAAACTTTATCAATTGAGTTAACCGTGTCTCACGCATAAAGGTAGATCTTGCAGGGCGGATTTCTTGTTTTCCTCACCACCTAATTTAGGACCAAAATGGGCATTTGCCCCTTTCGCCCAAAACAAGTAGCAAAATGCCTCTGTTCTGAAACTATCAAGCAAAATGCCCTTATTTTGAAACTCAATTTTTAAAAAATCGAGTTTTAATGAAAAACTCGATTTAATGAAAATCGAGTTAGTTGCAAAATGTTACATAGAACTCGAGTTCCATGTAATATATATATATATATATATAGCTTTTTGCCTATAACTCGATTTTCTAAAAATCAAGTTTTTCATTGAAAAAAATCGAGTTTAAAAAGGGCATTTTGCTACTTGTTTTGGGCAAAATGAGCAAATGCCCATTTTGACCCCCAATTTAGATACCAATTACTTTTTAGGTCAAAATTAATTAGATTGAAAGGGCCTTTCAATCAATTTCTCAAAACACATGGGTCTATAGTTGTGTTATTTAATTTGTGTCTTTTACATTCATGTTTTTATAATGCCAAACTTTTTTAGCTTGCAAACTAAAATGATTTCTGTTTAGTGATGCAAAAATTGGTGCTTCAACATGCATGAGAGACTCAGTTGAACTATATGATTGATAAACACCATTAACTATTAAAATGGGTAAAAAAAATGATAATTCCCCATGTCACAAACACTAAAAATGAAACACTTGCAAGATTCTTAATTTTTCCCTCCTTATCTTCCATCTGCTCCGTACCAAACTGGCCACAAAAGCTTCAAACTCAAATTTGTATATCAACACAACTTTTGGTTATAGATGTGAAAGGGGGAAAAAAACAATAGAAGAATATAAACAAAATCTATATTCAATAGATCTGACAAACAAGTGAATCTTTTAAGGGCCCAAAACATTGAGGACCCAGACAAGCATATAATATAATCAACAAAATGCTAATGCGGCAATAACCTTTTTGATCCCTGTTGGCTTATTAATCTAGTAAAAGTTAGAAGAATGTTTAATATCAAATTAATACATAATCGCTTACCAATAAAATGGAAAACTACACAACTCAACGCACAACAGATGGCATTATGTCTATATCAAAAAAAAAAAAAAAAAAAAAAAACAGATGGCATTAAGTTTTTCCGTAGAAAATATCTAAGGGCTTTTATTGAAATCTTGTACACTTGAGGCCTTGGGCCATAATATGAACTAATGAAACCTGATTATTATGCATAATCTAATAGCATGATAAGAAGAAGAACAATGGAAAGGATACTACAAATTTATTTTGGTGGGAAGTGCTGAACCAAATTTTATATATTTTATTAGGGTTGACAAATTTGATTTAATTGTTGATTTTCATTTGGTGAACCTTGTTAATGGTATGAAGTCCATGTAACATGGATTTCAAATTGCTCAATTGATGACTTTCGAGTTTGGCAAGAAGACATAATTAGTGTGCCGTGTTGGACATAATTAATGGGCAAGTTTAATTTATAGTTTTATTTTCCCAATTTGCTTAAATTTTTTTTTTTCATAGGTTGATAATAGGGGAGGGAAAGTTACTGGTATGATTCGAACTATATACATAAAACAACGCAAAATATACCATTGACATAAATATTGTCTAGCTAATGGTGTCATACTTATAAATGCATATTTGAGTAGCTCACAAGTTTTAAAACACTGTTTGATGAGAGTGCTGAAGGAAATTATGAACTTAGTTTATGTGGTTTTTTAGATAGGTAATTCTTCGTCCCTCAAGATTTGAAGTTTTCTTCTGTTATATTTCTTACTATTTCACTTCAATTTCTTGGAAGTATAGATGCATCTCCCCAAAAAGAGACATTATGGATTCAATACCTGGGCGTAGTGTAATCCCTTTAATTAAACAAATGATCATGCTAACGAGTACTCTCAGAACAATGGTTAACAATTCATTTTAGGAAAGTTTTGACACCACTTTTATGGGAAATGAAAAAAACTGTCAAAACATTAATTGTTTTTTTTTCTCCATAAAAACTTTATTTAAATATATTATTGGGTCAGGCTTAGATCCAGTATCTAGTAGCACTGGATCCGTTGAAATAATGACATGTGTCCACTTTTAAACACATGTCACTATCTGACCAAGTCCAGTGCACTAGATATACTGAACCTAAACCAAGTCCTATATTGTTAATCATTACCCTAAGGGTATCCGTTAGCATTTCTCTTAAACAAATCGTCATGTTAATGAGTGCTCATAGAACAATTGTTAATAAACTATAATAGAAAAGTTTTATCATTTTTTCATAAAATATTTTTAAAAATAGTTTTTAAACTAATGCCTTTAAGACATTCATTAACATTTCCTGAACAAAAAGGCTCCCAATTCCTATCTCATTTTTTCTTTTACAACCTTTATTTTAGTGCTTTTACCCTTGACTTACAGTTTTTAACGCTACAGGCAAGACTTGCAAGTCATTGATTGCCCACTTTCTTTAGTTCATCTTCCCTATATTTTTTTCCCACCTTCCAAGAAGACGAGACTAGCGAGTCATTTCGTGGTGACTTTATTTCAGTGCCTTTACCCCTGACTTGCAGTCTTTAACGCTATATGCAAGACTTGCAAGTCATTGATTCCCCACTTTCTGTAGTTCATCTTCCCTATTTTTTTCCCACTTACCAAGAAGACGAGGCTAGCGAGTCATTTCGTGGTGACTTTATATAGCACTCTTTCCATTAATCAGATGGGGGTGGGGTTTGTATGTTGGAGAATTTAGGAAAGTTACAAGAAGTCTCCACCCTTTGTTTTTGGGTAAGAGAAGGTTTCCTCACTAGTCTCTTCGTTTGGACAATTGAGAGGTTTTTTCTAGAAAAACAAGAAAACCAAGGACACACAATCCTAGGAGTTTTTTTTTTTTTTACACAAGTCACCCAAGAGATTACAATTAATGTTTTCGTGATATCCCATATTGCAAATCTTCCACAACCATAAAATTGGAAAGGATTTTGAATAAAATGAATAAATAATGAAAAATATCCCTCTCTAGAAACTCAAAATCTGAAGTATCAAAAATTAAAGAAACCGGGAAAATATCTGATGAAATTTGTATATATGACATAGAGCCCTAACCATTATTTTCTTCACGCCATCATTGTTTGAGACAGGGACGGACCCAGGTGCAGGGCAAAGGGGGCCCGGGCCCCCCCTGGGTCCAAAAAAAAAAAATTTTAGTATGTAAAATTTTTAAAAAATAGGCTTGGGTCCCTTGGTTTTTAGCTTGGGCCCCCCTTGGTTTTTAGCTCAGGCCCCCCAGCCAGCCAACCCAAGAGTTTTCAAAAACCCAAGAAAACCTTAAAAATATATATATATTATATAAATCTATTTATAATAATAATAATATAATATATAATAATGTGGTTTATATTAGAATATTAGATTATCTATTTATATCTGATAATAGTAGGAGGACAAATAATTTTTTAATTATTTGATTTGATCTAATTGCACTTAAATAGTAATTTGCACTTCATTGTTCACACTTTTTTTTAACAAAAATTATTGTATAAATCTTCAAAATTTCATACCTATTAATCAATTTTTTATCCTAAATGCTGAAACATTAGATGTAACTCCTTAGAAAAGCTCTAAAATGTAAAAATGTAAGTTCAAACCTAATAACCTAAGTACAAATAATTTAGTACAGTGAAAAAAATGTAGGCACAAGTTTACTTAAAGTTAGTTTGTGAAATAAAGTAATTTAATTTTGGCCATAATTTGGGCCAAATTAACTTGAGTTTTTTGCATTTTGAGCCAACGTAGGCTTAACCTATTAACACAATGTAGGCATAACTAACTTGCTCCTCCTAAGAAAATTTCCTGGCTCCGCCAGTGACTATATGGATGTGCGTTTGAATTTTTTTTTTTTTTTCGCTTATCTCCGGCCCCCCCTATCTTGAAATCCTGCGTCTGTCCCTGGTTTGAGAGAGAGAGAGAGAGAGAGAGAGAGAGGAAAAAGTGCTTGGCATTAGACAATCAAATCAAGTACAAAGACAATATTGTTTTGTGTTTTTGATTTTCTAAAGAAGTTTTACACTATCACTATCTTGGCATAACCTTTTTGATCCCTGTTGGCTTATTAATCTAGTAAAAATTAGAAGAATATTTAATATCAAATTAATATATAATCGCTTACCAATAAAATGGAAAACTGCACAACTCAACCCACAACAGATGGCATTAAGTTTTTCAGTAGAAAATATCTGAGGGCTTTTATTGAAAACTTGTACACTTGGCCATAAATGAGCTGATGAAACCTGATTATTATGCATAATCTAAAAGCATGATAAGAAGAAGAATAAGGCAAAGGAGACTACAAATTTATTTTGGTGGGAGGTACTAAACCAAATTTTATAGATTTTATTAGGGTTGACAAATTTGATACATTTGTCGATTCTTATTTGGTGAACCTTGTTAATGGTATGAAGTCCATGTAACATGAATTTCAAATTGCTCAATTGATGATTTTCGAGTTTGGCAAGAAGACATAATTAGTGTGCCGTGTTGGACATAATTAATGTGCAATTTTAATTTATAGTTTTATTTTTCCAATTTGCTTAAATATTTTTTTTCATAGGTTGATAACGGGTGAGGGAAAGTTACTGGTAGGATTCAAACTATATACATGAAACACCACAAAATATACCATGTACAAAAATGTTGTCTACCTAATGGTGTCATGCATATAAATGTATATTTGAGTAGAGTAAGTCACAATTGTTAAAACACTATGTTTAATGAAAGTGTAGAAGGAAATTATGGACTGAATTTATGTGGGTTTTTCAAATAGGCAATTCTTCATCCCTCAAGATTTTTTTTTTTTTTTTTTTTTTTGTTATATTTCTTAATATTTTTACTTCAATTTCTTAGAAGTATGTCGATCTGTATCTCCCCAAAAAAGACATTATGGATTCAAAACCTAGGGGCATAGCGTAATCCCCTTAATATAACAAAAAAGGCTTCCCAATTCCCATCTCTTTTTTTTTTTTTTTTTTTTTTTACATACTTTATTTCAGTGCCTTTACAATCTTTAACTCTATATGCAAGACTTGCAAGTCATTGATTCCACACTTTCTTCAGTGCATGCATCTTCCCTTTTTTCTCTTTTTCCCACCTGCCAAGAACAAGAAGATGAGGGTAGCGAGTCATTTTTGTGGTGACTTTACATAGTTCTCTTTCAATTAATCAGATGGGGGGTGGGGTATGTATGTTGGAGAATTTTGGAAAGTTATAAGAAGTGTCCTCTCTATCAATTAATCATATGTTCGGTAAAAACTGGAAAGAGAAATATGACACACCTTTTTATTTTTGGAAGGGGGATAAATATTGCATTGCAAACAAGAGAAACATAATACAAGGAGGGAGCGAAAACAAAGAGAACCCGCAGAGCAGGAATTAGTGCAGCATGTCTGCTTGTAGAATGGATTCTAAAAAAGAATGGTAACCCCATACCACACCGACACAGATTCTGAAATATGACACACCTTATAGTGTGCTATATAGTATAGTTGGTCACCACTTTCTTTAGTGCATGCATCTTTTTCCCTTTTTTTCTTTCCCACCTACCAAGAAGATGAGACTAGCTAATAATTTCGTGGTGACACTATAGTCTGTATAGTTCTCTTCCCATCAATCAGATGGGGGGTGGGGTATGAATGTTGGAGAAAGTTTCCTCACTAGTCACTAGTTTTTATTTTTAAATTTTTTTACGCAAGTCACCCAAGAGATTAAAATTAATGTTTGCGTGATATCCCATATTGCAAATCTTCCACAACCATAAAAATTGGAAAGGATTTTGAATAAAATGAATAACAAATGAAAAATCTATCTCTAAAAACCCAAAATTTTAAGTAGGAGACTCAATTTTTTAATAGAGTAGGTGTGCAAGGGTTATCTCAATTCAAACAAGTCATATACAATGACTTAGATTTATATTTGTAAATAAAATAAATTAAGGATAAGCATCGCTTGGCCCCATGAACTATGTAAGTATTATGGTAATAATTAGTCTAAGTAATGCTTATCTCAATTCAAAGGCATCTTCTTGGAAAAATGACAGAAAATGAGAACTGGGAGAAAATAATCTTCATAGGATAAGAGAGCAGCTTTGATACATTAAAAATGTTTACCAAACACCCTT
This sequence comes from Quercus glauca, assembly GCA_023736055.1. Lineage (NCBI taxonomy): Eukaryota > Viridiplantae > Streptophyta > Magnoliopsida > Fagales > Fagaceae > Quercus > Quercus glauca. The sequence continues at coordinate 7,103,289 of CM043323.1, forward strand.
TTGTTCTTTAAAGGGTTGAGCATACACATCCTCTCCTTCTAGGCATCATCTTCCGGTCAAAAGGTGGACTCAAAGTTATCAAATCTATGAGGAAAACAAAACAAAACGAAAGGAAAAAAACAAAGCCAGATTTAGTTTATATTATGCAATTGCATGTTAAAAAGAAAATGGATTGGAACGAAAGAGAAAAAGAGACTTTGTTTGCCCACCACACCTACTCATTTTTTTTTTTTAAACAGAGTAGGTGACCATTGTTTAACCCACAAGGTATGTCAGTATTAAGGCAATAATTAACCCAAGCATTGCTTAACTCAATTTAGAGGCATCTTTTAGGAAAAACAATTGAAAATGAGAGCCGGGAGAAAAGAACATTCATAGGATGGGAGAGTTGCTGTGACATCAATTATATACAATGATTACCAATTCAAACTAACGTCTAGGCCTATTTAACTATAGGAATTAGATCAAGCATAAAGGGATCATTCTTCGAACACCCTTTTGTTCTTTAAATGTGAATTCATTCATACTTGGCATCACGCTTTTAAAATCTGGACCGTTTATTGAACTGTAAAAAGAAAAAGTTCAAGGTTTTTAAGGTCGAACTAAGGTCAAACCGTGATGACGTCATAATTAATTTAATAATTATTTTAAATATATATAAATATTAAATTAGTAAAAAGTAAACAAAATTAACTAAAATAACCCAATTAAAACTATAAATCCATATTTTAACTAAGTCTAATATATCCATCTTAAGACCAAATATGAAATATCTATCTAATAATAATAATAACCATTTTTTTATAAAAAGAAAATTAAAAGCATCAATTTGTATCGGCACAAGTGGACAAAAGAGGTATCATGTGGTGCTCAAGTCTTTGAAAGAAACAAAGTCTCATAATTGTCTTTCCAATTTCCATTTTCCATTTTCCAAAGCCCACGTGACTAGCTCACAACCATAAAAAAACACTACAAACAAAAGTGAATGAAATTAAAGGACGAGATAAGCAATACAAACAAAAGCAGATGAAATTAAAGGAAGAGAGAAGAAGAAGTCAGAAACGGCTCTAGAAGGTAGAAGCTGAAAGAACAAAAAGATTAAGAAGAAGGAGAAGCTGGTATCTAGCTGAAACAAGAAACAAACCTGAGAAGATATAAAATAGCGGGTAGTAACGTAGCTCTATTTTATTTTTTTCTCTTTTTTGATTTCTTTTTACTTTTATTCAAATTCTTTACTAGCGGATATTTTTTTTCCGACCAAAATCAAGCAAATATTCTAGTACGATGCCGTTTAAGACTTTAATTTTTTTAAAAAGGGACTTATGAGAACCGCAAGAACTGTTCACGGTTCTCAGAATTGTGAGGTCCAACTGCGATTCTAACGGGTCCTAGCTTTTTTTTTCTATAGAGCGGTTCTTAAGGCTAAAAAACCGCAAAAATGAGAGGTTCGGGGTTTTTCCTGTCGGACCGTACAGTCCGGTCTGGATTTCAAAACCATGATCCTACCTTCATTCTTTTTTTTCTTTTTTTTTTTTTTTTTTTTGAGAAGATGGATCCCACATTCCCACCTTCATTCCGCGTGAGAATTTCCGAGGGAAATAGCAGGGAGTTTATAATATAAAGTTCAAGAAATTCACTCCTTACTATACTCAAGTCTAAAGACACTTTCTCATCAAAAATAATTCTTTTTTTTTTAAATAAAAGTCTAAAGACACTTTAAAAAGCAAGGGTCACACTTTGACCAACCCTTTATAAACTTGACTTGACTAAAAACGGAAGACGAGAAGTAGACAATATCAAAAGTTAGACACCATTTTCCATTCATCTTAACGACAAAAATTACTTTCAAGCAATACTAAAATGTTAGGATTAAATTGATACGTTAGAAACCAAATTAATACATAACCTAAAGATTAAAAGCCAAACTTGTAATTTACTCAACATTCAAGAGAAAAGGTTCGAAAGAGCTTCATAGTGTTGACACCCCATTTTGCAACCCGCATTTAACCTCACATGGAGGGTAAAAGGGTAATTTTGACTTGAAAATATGCATCTTGATTCAGGTCATTAGATTCCTGATCTCATTTCATCAAAATGATCTTGATGTTGTAACGATCAAATCGACTGGTCATAAGCCCTAATCGGACCATCAGATTAAAAGTTATCATCAAATCAAGTTTTAATGGCTAAGATGTACTATCACAAATTGAGTCCGACTATATGTGATTATGAACAATTGATTTCGATTGGTTATAGGTGTAATCAATTTGAGATCGATGATGTGTCATAATTTGATTGGTTAGGACTACATTTTATGGTGAGGTTGCATACACCTAATTAATTAGATAGTTAATCATTAATTATTCAATGAGTAATTTGTATAATTATCTTTTAATTAGAGTAAATTTGGAACCAATTAATTCTGAAATGGGAGTGATTGGAGCCATTTAATGTTAATTGGGAGCTAATTTGGGACCTATTAATGTTAATTGTGCTGAAACCATTTTCTAATAAATGACCTCTGCTCACCATTTCATCAATATCTCTCAGAATATTTTGAATTTGTGAATGAGGTTAATTTTCCCAGAAACTAGACATCCGGGGCTTCAATTTGGGCACAAAAACGAGGCAATTCCGATCAGAATTGAGTCAGATATGATTTTTTGAAGTTAGCTCTACAAGTTGTTACAGCAGCTACGGGAAAACCGAATTTTGGCTTGTTCCTCACTCCTACCAATCTTTCCATTTAATGCACCAGATTTTCCCTAAGGCTAAAATGAGATCTAGGTTCATGATCTTTGTCAACCCTCATTAAATGGCCTTCCATTCATATTTCCTCCACCACTACTATATAAACCCTCCCTCTCCTTCATTCCAAGACACACAAAAACCCTCTCTCTTCTCCTCTCTTGAGTTCTAGTGAAGTAGAGTAGTCTTGTCATATCTTGGTCTTCCTGAGACTCAAGGTATTGAGTGAGACTCACTCTCCCTTTCCTAGTTCTTCTTTTTTCCTCCTCCCTTAGGACCTCTACCAAGAGTCTCCTCCTCCACCATATGGATCTTGCATGAAGGTATAATCCATTTCCCTAATTGTTTTTTGTATTTCCATGATGAGAATTTAAGATTAAAGCATGATAGTAATGATTTAAATTCTCTTGAATATGTTTGAATGTTCTTAAATGTTCGTATGTGTTCTTCACATGTTCTTAGTTGTTCATCATATGTTCATGCATAACACTAGTTTTAATCTTAAATCCATGTCAAAAATGTGAAAAACATGTTTGTCTAATAATTCTTTTAAATCCTTGAATCTAGGTTATCACCATCCACACACATCAAATTTAACATGCAAATTGATTGACATATTGGATGATATGATATGAATGTTGGCCACCATAGTCTAGAAGACCGGTTTCACCGGGCAAGGTGGGTGCCTAACACCTTCCCACCTTGTAACATAGCCTCTGAACTTAGATCAAGGGTTAGTAGATCAAGTGCTTATCCATATAATTTTCGATTTTTAGATTGTAACTAGGAAACAAAGCCATGTACTTTATCTTAGATTGTATCTAGGACCAAAGCCATGTAATTTTCCTATGATCAATGTAAATTTCAAATTAATAAAATGAGGAATTTTTTTTAATTATGGTTTTCTTATTTTTCCAATAATTAAATAAGTGGCGACTCCATTCTTAGACCCTTAATCTAAAGGGGAAAATATAACTAGTCGAACCTCCATTTTGAGAGGCAATATCACGACTCCACCCATTCACGTGGGTTTGGCCCAACACTCCTATAAAAAAGGGGGCCGGGGGCGCGGTCTCTCACAGTGGCGACTCCACTGGGGATATTGAGGGCTAAGCTTCAATTAGGTTATGGTGGCCAACCATGTCATTGTTTGTTTATTGCTTTTTGTATATAATATGTCTAATATGTCATTATATTACATGTCACGCATCATTTGCTTGAATGGAATTTATTTTATTTGTGTGCTAGCCCGGAAGCCCGGTAGTATTAGCCGTGGATTGTGGTCTTCTTGAGACTCACATACCCAGCGGTGAACCTACCACCCACCGCGACAAGGATCATCATGGTTATGCCATGGTGGTTCATAGGGACAAACTGTACCGTTCGGACCAACGCGGCGCTCTTGGCGTCATAAGTTGGGAGGTACGACGTCCTAGCTTGTGGGAACCTTTAACCTACCTTCCACCCATGTTGTAATGACCCATAGAACCTACCTTTAGGTCGGTCCATGTAAATTGCATTTCATTATGCATTTGTTTGGCCGTTGTTTGACCCATGATGACTCAAGTCCAATGCTTGATCCCATCATAATTGTTTGAACCTTGTATGCTATGAATGAGCTCAAGCCCAAAGGCTTGTGATTGAACTCTACCTGGTATGGAAACCGAAAATTGTTTCTTGAATCATTCTAAGCCCAATACTTGAGCCCATCAAAGACGTATACGCATGATCAACATCAAAAGCCAAAAGCTCACAAGATGCATGCATTTCAAGTGCAAACCCAAGCCATTTCAAGCAAATATCAAAAGATCATAATCAAGGTTCAAGCCTTCCAAGTGCAAGCCCAAGCCATTTCATCATAATCAAGGTTCAAGCACACCAAGCCTCAAGCATCCTAGATGGACCAAGAAGAAGCAAGTGGCCCAACTTTGCCTTGCTCCACATTTGGTTTGCAACATCATGGATTCATGGTTAAGCTTAAAATTTTTTTTGTTTATTCCATGTTTCTATGTTTCTTTGAATTCAAAAATTTCATGTAGCATTTAATGAGCTTTGTTCATGTATATATATTAAGAAAAAAAAATTCAAAAAAAATTCCAAGATTTCCAAATCTTTTCCAAAACAAAAAAAGGAAAAAAGGTCTTTGGACTAGGGGCATTGAGCCCTTAAGTCATTTAAAAAAAAAAAATTCCTTGAACTAGGACCATTGAACTTCCTAGTGACTTTTCCAAAAAGACCCATTTTTTTTTCAAGATTAAAAAAAAAAAAAAACTCTCCTTTTCAAAATGGTACATGAAGATCCCTTGGACAAAACATTTTCTATATCTTGATGTTTAAAAGCTTGAGCAATCCAATTGTACCAAGGAATGATTAATTTCATTTAATCCATGTAAAGACTTTTGCTACTTGACTTAGAATATAAGAAGAAATGATCTTAAAAGGCAATCATAAAGAATCCATCCATCGAAAAATCCCAAGAAACCATGCACTCAAACCAATTTTCAAAGATCTTTTGTTTCACAACATTAGAGCATTCATACTTTTTCTTTTAAGATGAATTTATTAAAAGAGCTTAAGTCATTGTGCCTACAAGCAAGCATTGCTAGGGATAGGAGGCCGTCTTTGGTAAAACAATATATTATACCTTAATACCTAAAATGATCATTATCCATTGCTAGCCCATTTGAGCCTTTAAACACTTGGCCTCTTTTTTGCATGAACCCACTAAAATCTAAATCTAGGGTGGAAAAATTCAAAGTATGTATGCTTAAATCTCATGTTAAGGAGGAGTCAACCTTGAACTTTAAAGCTAATTGATAAAGCTCTCCTAGAGGACATGAAAGACAAGAAGAGAATTCATTAAGCTAAAGATAAGAGATTATCAAAGAAAAATGAGCTTTCACTCAATAAAGAAAAGAGAAATGAAATTTCATCAATGTGAGAGGAAAAAAGTGTGCATCAAGTTTGAAGAGCCTAAAATTCATCATGCCAAGAGGAATACAAGATTCATCCAAAAGAGATTTCATCAAAAAAGGAAAGATTCATCAAGCATAGAAATGTGCAAGTGCATCGAGGCAAGAAAGATGTATAGAGAGTGCATCAAAATGACTTAAGCTGAGAAAAACAAGGGAGGCAAAAGATCCCCAAAAAGTTCATTCAATCAAGAGATGAAAGATAGCAAAAAAAAAAAAAAAAAAAGAAGCCCGCTAGGCTGGAAACCTAAAAGGGCAGTCTAGGCAAAAGCTAAGGACGAAAAAAAAAAAAAAAAAAAAAAAAAAAGCCCGCTAGGCTGAAAACCCAAAAGGGCAGTCTAGGCAAAAGCTAGGGCCGAAAAAAAAAAAAAAGCTCACTAGGCTAAAAACCCAAAAGGGTAGTCTAGGCAAAAGTTAGGGCCAAAAAAAAAAAAAGGAAAATCCTAGCAAATTGAAAACTTGAAGATGTAACAAGAGGAAAGTCTAGAGGCATGATTCAAGGGAATGAGCATAAAAACAAATGTTGATACAAGTGATCAATGAAGACTAGTGAGAAGATGACAAAGAAGAAATGGGAAAACTCCTCCAATACTTGATTTTTGAGTAATGCATACTTGGGGGAACATCATCGGGAATTTTGAGCCTTTTTATATCATTCATTTCATAACCTAAACCCGGCGTACATTACAACCTATGAATAAGACCTCCTTGAAGGCTTGCTAATTGTAGGCACATCTTAAACTCTAACAATATTTTTCTCTTGAAATAAAAAAGAAAAATGCTTAAAATTGTCAAACCCCACAAGATGATATGTCTGAGGACAAAATTTCTCAATTTCTCAAATCCTCAAAATGACTCAAAAGAACTTCCAAACCTAGAGCACTCTTTTTGTTTGCACCCAATAATGTGATTCATAAATATTATCACATTTCATTTCTTGATTGCCTTTGAAGACATAATCTGACAATGTTCAAAAGAAAGAAGCAAATTTTGATTACATGAGTTTAATGATCTTGATCATTCCTAATCAAAGAGATTTGTTTGATTCTTAAACACTTGGATTTGCCAAAATGGTTGTTCAAAGGATCACCTCTTGTTCAAAAAAAAAAAAAAATCATTCTTTTTCAAAATCCAGTTTTCTTGAACTACGTCTTGACCTGATCCTCTACGAGAGAGGTACGTAGGCAGCCTTTCAAAGGCCCGGTCCCAATCACCCAAACAACCTTAGAGAACAAAGTCAAAACAATGTGACAAAATTGTTTGGGTGCATGTTAGGCTAAGCTCATTTGTTTTGCATCAAGCATGCTCAAACTTGGGGCATTGGCCTATTTATATTGTGTGCAGATTTGTTCTTATTGCATGAAAGCATGTTTTCATTTAAGGCACCAATCCATTTTTTTGGCAAGCATGTCCACACTAGGGGCATTGGCCAAAAACATTTTCTTGATAATTGGTTTCTAACAAGTTAGAGAAAGAAAGCCATTTTTGCAAGATTCAAGGATAGTGGACCATGATCTTCTTTCATGTTCCCCAATGGTCACAACATCAAATGAATTCAGTTTCAATCTAAGCATGGAATATGCCCCAAACTAGGGGCATTGGGTAAGTACTTCCAATTCATTTCAATGAATAAATCCATTGCTAATTGAAATTATCTTTTTGCAGGAATTAAACAAGGACTTATCTAGCAATCCACATCAACTTCCAGCCAAAATTGTTCTCATTCAAAGGATAGGTTCTTCCAAAAAAAAAAAAAAACATATTCATGAATTTATCTTCATCACTTTTACTCCATCTTCATCTTCATCTTCTTCACTTTTCGATAATAAACAAATCTTCATATTTCAAAAAAAAAAAAAAAGAAAAAAAAAAAGAAAAGAAAAGAGAATTTTCAAAAAGCCTTGGGACTAGGGGCTCATGCTTCCTAGGTTGCTTTCAAAAAAAAAGAAAAGAAAAGAAAAAATTTTCAAAAAGCCTGGGGACTAGGGGCATTGGGCTCATACTTCTTAGGTTAAAAAAAAAAAAAAATCATCAATCAAAATTTTCAATTACTGGAAAAAATTCTAGATTTCCAAATTTTTCAAAAAAAAAAAATCATCAATTAAAATTTTCAATTCCTTCAAAAAATTCAAGATTTCCAAATTTTTTCAAAAAAAAATTTCATCAATCAAAATTTTCAATTCTTTGAAAAAAAAATTCAAGGTTTCCAAATTTTTCAAAAAAAAAAAAAAAATCTTCATTAAATTCTTCTTCAAGAACAGAAAGCTATGATCCTCTTCCATATTCTCCAAGGGTGCAACATCATGTCAACTGTCTAACCTCAGCATTCATCGAAGCATGGAATATGTCCTAAACTAGGGGCATTTGCCAGGTATGCCGAATTCTTTTAAATGAATAACTCTGTTACTAATTGAAAATATTTATTTTACAGGTACTAGGGTAAAAGGCCCATACACATCGGCATGAGTCAAAAGATCCAAAAATCCTAGGTCTCTGAAAACATGAGCCAGGATCCAGAACCTTTGGTCCTATGAAAACATGAGCCAAAGCCCAAGAATCCTAGGTCTCTGAAAACATGAGCCAGGATCCAAAACCCTTGGTCCTCTGGAAAACATGAGCCAAGATCCAAAAATCCTAGGTCTCTGAAAACATGAGCCAGGATCCAGAACCTTTGGTCCTCTGAAAACATGAGCCAAAGCCCAAAAACCCTTGGTCCTTTGGAAAACATGAGCCAAGATCCAAGAATCCTAGGTCTTTGAAAACATGAGCCAGGATCCAGAACCTTTGGTCCTCTGAAAACATGAGCCAAAGCCCAAAGACCCTTGGTCCTCTGAAAACATGAGCCAAGATCCAAGAATCCTAGGTCTCTGAAAACATGAGCCAGGATCTAGAACCTTTGGTCCTCTGAAAACATGAGCCAAAGCCCAAAAAACCCTTAGTCCTCTCGAAAACATGAGCCAAGATCCAAAAATCCTAGGTCTCTGAAAACATGAGCCAGGATCCGGAACCTTTGGTCCTCTGAAAACATGAGCCAAAGCCCAAAAAACCCTTGGTCCTCTGAAAACATGAGCCAAGATCCAAAAATCCTAGGTCTCTGAAAACATGAACCAGGATCCAGAACCTTTGGTCCTCTGAAAACATGAGCCAAAGCCCCAAAAACCCTTGGTCCTATGAAAACATGAGCCAAGATCCAAAAATCCTAGGTCTCTGAAAACATGAGCTAGGATCCGGAACCTTTGGTCCTCTGAAAACATGAGCCAAAGCCCAAAAAAACCCTTGGTCCTCTGGAAAACATAAGCCAAGATCCAAAAATCCTAGGTCTCTGAAAACATGAGCTAGGATCCAAAACCCTTGGTCCTCTGAAAACATGAGCTAAGATCCATGAGTCCTAGGTCTCTGAAAACATGAGCCAGGATCCAGAACCTTTGGTCCTCTGAAAACATGAGCCAAAGCCCAAAAACCCTTGGTCCTCTGAAAACATGAGCCAAGATCCAAGAATCCTAGGTCTCTGAAAACATGAGCCAGGATCCAGAACCTTTGGTCCTCTGAAAACATGAGCCAAAGCCCAAAAACCCTTGGTCCTCTGGAAAACATGAGCCAAGATCCAAGAATCCTAGGTTTCTGAAAACATGAGCCAGGATCTAGAACCTTTGGTCCTCGGAAAACATGAGCCAAGATCCAAAAATCCTAGGTCTCTGAAAATATGAGCCAGGATCCAAAACCCTTGGTCCTCTGAAAACATGAGCCAAGATCCATGAGTCCTAGGTCTCTGAAAACATGAGCCAGGATCCAGAACCTTTGGTCCTCTGAAAACATGAGCCAAAGCCCAAAAACCCTTGGTCCTCTGAAAACATGAGCCAAGATCCAAGAATCCTAGGTCTCTGAAAACATGAGCCAGGATCCAGAACCTTTGGTCCTCTAAAAACATGAGCCAAAGCCCAAAAACCCTTGGTCCTCTGGAAAACATGAGCCAAGATCCAAGAATCCTAGATCTCTGAAAACATGAGCCAGGATCCAGAACCTTTGATCCTCTGAAAACATGAGCCAAAGCCCAAAAAACCCTTGGTCTTCTAGACCCAAAAATCCTAGGTCTCTGAAAACATGAGCCAGGATCCTTGGTCTTCCATTTTTTTTTCCTTTTTTGACCTCAGGTAAGCATGTCTTGTACTTATTCAAAAAAAAAAAAAAAAATTTCATGCATGAACTACGTTTGGACCTGATCCTCCCACCAAGAGGTACGTAGGCAATCTCCCTCGAGATTCTGTCCACATTTTGATCCATAACATGACTTTCTGCATTTTCATCTACATGCATCATACATTCACCACGGTTAAATACTAATTGCAAAGTTAGGTGTCTCTTTCATACATTGACATTCGCTTTTCAAGCTCTGCCAATGAGGGGCATTCTGTTGACACCCCATTTTGCAACCCGCATTTAACCTCACATGGAGGGTAAAAGGGTAATTTTGACTTGAAAATATGCATCTTGATTCAGGTCATTAGATTCCTGATCTCATTTCATCAAAATGATCTTGATGTTGTAACGATCAAATCGACTGGTCATAAGCCCTAATCGGACCATCAGATTGAAAGTTATCATCAAATCAAGTTTTAATGGCTAAGATGTACTATCACAAATTGAGTCCGACTATATGTGATTATGAACAATTGATTTCGATTGGTTATAGGTGTAATCAATTTGAGATCGATGATGTGTCATAATTTGATTGGTTAGGACTACATTTTATGGTGAGGTTGCATACACCTAATTAATTAGATAGTTAATCATTAATTATTCAATGAGTAATTTGTATAATTATCTTTTAATTAGAGTAAATTTGGAACCAATTAATTCTGAAATGGGAGTGATTGGAGCCATTTAATGTTAATTGGGAGCTAATTTGGGACCTATTAATATTAATTGTGCTGAAACCATTTTCTAACAAATGACCTCTGCTCACCATTTCATCAATATCTCTCAGAATATTTTGAATTTGTGAATGAGGTTAATTTTCCCAGAAACTAGACAGTCGGGGCTTCAATTTGGGCATAAGAACGAGGCAATTCCGATTAGAATTGAGTCAGATATGATTTTTTGAACTTAGCTCTACAAGCTGTTACAGCAGCTACGGGAAAACCGAATTTTGGCTTGTTCCTCACTCCTACCAATCTTTCCATTTAATGCACCAGATTTTCCCTAAGGCTAAAATGAGGTCTAGGTTCATGATCTTTGTCAACCCTCATTAAATGGCCTTCCATTCATATTTCCTTCACCACTACTATATAAACGCTCCCTCTCCTTCATTCTAAGACACACAAAAACCCTCTCTCTTCTCCTCTCTTGAGTTCTAGTGAAGTAGAGTAGTCTTGTCATATCTTGGTCTTCCTGAGACTCAAGGTATTGAGTGAGACTCACTCTCCCTCTCCTAGTTCTTCTTTTTTCCTCCTCCCTTAGGACCTCTACCAAGAATCTCCTCCTCCACCATATGGATCTTGCATGAAGGTATAATCCCTTTCCTTAATTGTTTTTTGTATTTACATGATGAGAATTTAAGATTAAAGCATGATAGTAATGATTTAAATTCTCTTGAATATGTTTGAATGTTCTTAAATGTTCGTATGTGTTCTTCACATGTTCTTGGTTGTTCATCATATGTTCATGCATAACACTAGTTTTAATCTTAAATCCATGTCAAAAATGTGAAAAACATGTTTGTCTAATAATTCTTTTAAATCCTTGAATCTAGGTTATCACCATCCACACACATCAAATTTAACATGCAAATTGATTGACATATTGGATGATATGATATGAATGTTGGCCACCATAGTCTAGAAGACCGATTTCACCGGGCAAGGTGGGTGCCTAACACCTTCCCACCTTGTAATATAGCCTCCGAACTTAGATCAAGGGTTAGTAGATCAAGTGCTTATCCATATAATTTTCGATTTTTAGATTGTAACTAGGAAACAAAGCCATGTACTTTATCTTAGATTGTATCTAGGACCAAAGCCATGTAATTTTCCTATGATCAATGTAAATTTCAAATTAATAAAATGAGGAATTTTTTTTAATTATGGTTTTCTTATTTTTCCAATAATTAAATAAGTGGCAACTCCATTCTTAGACCCTTAATCTAAAGGGGAAAATATAACTAGTCGAACCTCCATTTTGAGAGGCAATATCACGACTCCACCCATTCACGTGGGTTTGGCCCAACACTCCTATAAAAAAGGGGGCCGGGGGCGCGGTCTCTCACACATAGAAAGTACCTTTGGAAGAAAACAAGTAGATAGCCACTCCACCAAAGTTATCCTTAGTTTTGCACTCGAAAACTCTTATCCCATTCGCTGAAAAAGATAGACTTACTCAATTTATTTATTTTAATATTTTATGTAAAACTTTTTTTTTATCAATTTTTAATCAAAATACAATTATACACTTGTTTAAATTAAATTAGAAATAAAAAAAAAAAAAAACTATAGCAAATTAGCATCTATCTCATTTCACCTTCCTTTTGGTCCCATATGCATTTTATTTAGCTTTGCCTTTAGGCAGGCTAGCAGCACGAACCAACATGTGGATCCCACCTTCATTGAGTTTAGCCCACGTGAGAATTTGAGGGAAACGGCGAGGAGGTTATATACGTTCGTAGGAGGAAGTTTTTTTTTTTAGAGATTGTTAGGTTCTAAAGGTTTAGGAATTTATGTATTTAGAACTCTAATTTGTAATGTTGGCAAACCATGATCAAAACAGTGTACTTAGTCTTGTTTAGGCTTGCTCAAAGTTGATAAAATATTGTAAAGTTGGAATCGAGTGACTACAGATGCATTGGGGCATTTCGGCCTGGCTCGATCGATCGAAACACTCTCTGTTTGTTCCTCCTCACTTTGATGGGAACAACTATGCTTACTGAAAAGTAAGGATGAAAGCATTCCTGAAATCCATAGATGAGAGGGTTTGGAATTCCGTTGAATACGGATGGGAGAAGCCCACTACTCCTGTGAGTGAGTGGCAAACTTCTGAAAAAGAAGCAGCAGGCTTCAATAGCAAAGTTATGAATGCCATCTTCAATGCTGTTTTAATGGAGGAATTTAAGAGGATCTCTAATGTTGAGGTTGCTCATACTGCTTTGAAAATCCTCCAAACTGTGCATGAAGGCACAAAGGCTGTTAAGATAAACAAATTGCAGCAATTAACTTCTAGGTTTGAAAGCATTAGAATGTCTGATGACGAAACCTTTGATGAGTTTTATGCTAAACTTAATGATATTGTTAATTTTGCTTATAATTTGGGTGAAGTCTATGATCAACCTAAAGTTGTTAGGAAGATTCTTAGATCCTTAACTGAAGACTTTTGACCCAAAGTGACAGCTATTATTGAAAGTAAGGATGTTGACTCCATCCCTGTGGATGAGCTTGTAGGATCTCTTCAGTCCTATGAGTCTAACCTACCCAAGACTATCAAATCCAAATCAATGGCTCTTAAGTCTGTTGATGATGTTGAGGCTGGTGGATTTGATGATGAGCTCTCTCTTACTGAGATAGCTTACCTTGCCAAAAACTTTAGAAATTTCCTTAGAAACACTAATAGGAAGGCAAGGAATACCAACACTGTTGAACCTAGAAACTTTAAGAAGAATGATCCCACTAAGGTTAATAATTTTGAAAAACCTAGAGAACAAGTAGGTCAATCTTCAAATAATTCTTTGGGTCCTCAGTGTTTTGGTTGTCAAGGGTATAGTCATGTCAAATCTGAATGTCCTACCTTCTTGAGAAATAAGGGTAAAGCTATGGCTGTAACCCTTAGTGATAATGAGGTTTCTGATGATGAGTCCGGTTGTGATGAGGATGGAAACTTCATTGCTTTCACTGCTACTGCTGTAGTCAATGAAAGCATATCTGCTGAGGAGAACCCTGCTGATGGGGAACTCTCTGAAGATGCAGATCTTCAAGAGGCCTACAACAAACTTTGCAAAATTGCTGCAAAGGATGCTATGAAAGTTGATCTAGGCCTGAAGAAAATTGATACTCTTGAGCTTGAAAAGAAGAATTTGCTTGTCAAACTTTTTGATGCTAATGATCTTTTGAACAATATTAAATCTGAGAACATGCTTTTACTTGATAAAGTTAAATCTTTGGAACATGATTTATCCGTTGCTAGATCTGCTAGTGCTAAACTTGATCACATGTTGACTGTTCAAAAGTATCCTTCTGATAAATCTGGATTAGGATATGTTGAAAGCATCTTTAATTCTAGACCACATTCCACGAATTTTGTTCCTTCTTCTTCTTCTTCTAAACCTCTCGTGAGTAAGGTTGTAAGTGAAACCATTAAACCCCCTGTGAGTGAGGTTGTTAAACCTGTAGAAGTTTCACCACCTAAGAAGATTAGGGTAGACTTAAGGGAATCTAAACCTAAGGAGCCTACCAAATCTAAGGACAAGATGCATGGTAAACCTGCTTGGGTTTGTCATTATTGTGGTAAGTCCAGACATATCCGTCTTAACTGTTACAAGCTTCAAGCTGATAAGAGAGCAAAGAGACCAAAAGTGCCTGTGCCTCAAGCACAAGATCCTATGGCACTAATTGGTGAATTGGTAAAGGCGTTAAACCTTTATTTCAATTCTGGAGTTGGGAATCACTCTAATGTGAATAAGAACTCCAATGCTCAGGGTGCATCTAAAAAGTTTTGGATGCAAAAGATTCGAACTAACTGAGTCTTTCTGACATGGTCCTTGTGCTTCTTTGCTCTATTCTGTTGTGACCATTATTCTTTGGTTTTTGTGTTTTTTTTGTTCTAGGACTTGCATTGCATTACATACATGCATTTCATTCTAGGATTTATTTGTTTTCTCTTTTAATAAAAAAAAAAAAAAAAAAAGGAAAAGGAGAAAGCAAAATCTATGTTGAACACTATTTTTCTTGATTTTTGAAAACAAGGTTGGTCAATCTGTTTACACATGTCATGTCTTGTGTACCTTGTTTAATCTTGATGAGCTTATTTACTGCACTTGACTAGTTGAAACTTTGTAGTGCATGTTGTGTGGGAAAGATGTGTGTGGTTTTTAATCACTTTGCCTTAATCATGAAGTCACTTGTTCTTTGACTGTCAGACTTGATCCTTTTAAGAAAGGCATAAATAACCATCTCACCACTGTTCTCTAGCCAATCATGAACACTTTAGTGCATATCATAAGATTTTGGGCTCGAGAAAGTGTAGCACATGCATAAAAAGAACATAAAGTGTAGCCTCAAAATTAAATTAAAACTGGTGTGTACTATTAGGCTTGATGCCAAATTCACTTAATTCAAACCGGTATGTACTATTAGGCTGAATGCCAATTCATATATAAATAAGAGGCAAAAATGCAAGAAACTTATATGATTGCAAGCTTTTGATCTAGGAGATGTGGGAGTTATAGGATGTAATTCTTTGGGTGATAGTTTCTTTTAAATTCTGTGTGATGAATTGTGTAGACTTTGTGTTTGATTGCTATTCACATATTACCTCACATGTATCTCAAGTTTTTGCTAGTTTCATACACTACACAAGTTACTCTTTGTTAAACACTGTACATGCTAGTGTGTGTTTTTGGTTTGACCAACCAAGTTTAAAAATATCTTGAGATTTGTGTACAACATATTTGTTGCTTGAGAAAATTGAATGGGAGGATGATTGAAACTTATGTTTGAGAAAATAGGGTTTAAAAATTTGGGTTTTTGTAAAAGCATTCCATCTCATACTCATGCATTTTGATTTCATTGTTCAAATACTTTGAGGAGTTGTTTTCAAAATTGGGTTTGCATTTTTCAAAACAGTGATTTTTCTCAAATTTTTAGTGAGCCTCTGCCTATTTCGATTGATCCAGTGTGATTTTCGATCGATCGAAAAAGTGCTCTAGTTTGTACTAAAATGACTGGAACATTCGATCAATCGAAGATCGTGGAAAAGGTTTTTTTAAAACTTCAGATCTGACTTTTTCAAACACCTTTTCAAAACTTTTTCAAAGTTTTTTTTCTCTCTCCAACGAGGCAAGCTCCACTATTCCAATTTTTTGTCGTTTTCCTCCGGATTTTTTGCAAAATCTCTCTTTCCTCAAGCCGGTAAGACTTTTTTGCCCTTCCTTTTGAGTTTATTTTCATATTTTCATGCATTTTAAGGGTGATTTTCGGACTTTGCATATATTGGGATTTGGGTTGATTTAAGCTCTTTTTCTTGCAATTGATCATTGGGTTTTTGTGGGGACACATCATACACTAGTTCCTTGGTGGTTAATTTGATCAATTTTGAGTTTTGTGAACAATTGAAAATTCTAGGGTTTATGTTTGGTCCGAATTGGGGCTTTTGTGAAATTGAGTTGAATTTGATGAAATTGGCTTTATGTATTGATGTAATTAAGCATTATAATCATTGTATTGTGTTTTGTAATGCTTAATTCATCAATTTGGTGAAAAATTTTTCAAGTGGTTTTCAAATTTTTAGGGTTTTTGTTAGAAACTCTATGTTCAAGCCAATTTTGTGAAATTGAACTTAATTTGACCCTGTTTACTACATTAGTTTATGCATCATAACATTGTTATTGTTCATGCATCATATAGATTTTTATTCTATATTTTTTATTGTGCTAACTTGCAGTCTGCCCTTAGTTTTGTTTTTTGTTCTTTTTGGTTTTCTCTTTGTGTCTCTGTCCTTTCCTTAGCATCATGCCTAAGAAGACTAGAGCCCGTAGGACTGTTCCCTCTCCTTCTCCACCCCCACCTTCCTTTGATAGTAAGAGGTTCCCCAGTGAGAAAAACCAAGAGACCTTTGAGACTTTAAACCTTAAGAGAAAAGTTTGGGCTGAGCGTTCTGTCATATTAGATGAGCTAGATCCTGCCATTAGGGTAAACTTTGAGCGTAGGGGCTGGTTACCTTTGCTGGATGTTTCTGATCCTCCTCCTCCAGCTACCCTGATTAGAGAGTTTTTTTCGAACCTCTCTGTCCACGTCTATGATTCCACCACTTTGGTAAAGTGTTGGATACGAGGTGAAAAGTACATCATTACTCCTACAGTAGTGTCTGATGCTCTAGGGGTACCTTTGGTACAGCACCCTGTCTATCCTTATGATGAGTCACCAGAGTTGAGTGATGTCATGTCTTACATCACTGGGTCTTCTATCCAGTGGGGTTCTGATCCTCGAATCACCACCGCTGAGCTTCCTGAGACTACCTATCTCTTCTTTAGGATAGCTTGTCACTTTCTCTGGCCCATTTCTCATCTGCACACCATTCCTCTTGAGAGGTGTGTATTTTTGTACGCTCTTGTCACTGATGCTCCTATCAGTTTTCCTCATCTTTTTCTTCGTTCTTTGAACGAAGTTTATAGGAGTTCATCTACTGCTCATGCTCTTGTTCATCCTATCTTCATTCATAGGATTCTGCTTCATCTTGGTTTAGATAATTTCCCTTCTTCTGAGCCCGTACATGTTATTGGACCCATAGGTGCGTCTTTTCTTAGACAGAGGGCTGCTCATCTTCGAGCTGGTTCTAAACACCCTAGGTCTGAGCCTTCTACTTCCGCACCCCTTTCTTCCTCTACAGGTCCTGCTCGTGAGGCTGTTCCTAATCCTGTAGGTGCTACTGCTGTTCCTCCACCTCTTGCGGCTGACTTCGATGTTCGTCGTATTTTGGAGACTGTCATGACCGTTCAGGCGGTTCATGGTTAGCTTTTGATAGATCTGTTCGATGAGATTCGTGCTTTGAGAGCGGATTTGGCGCATCTTCGTTCCTCCTCACCACCTCCTTTTGATGATGGCCTATGATGTCCTTTGGCATTCCGTCACAAAAAGGGGGAGTGGAGTTTTGACTTGTAGAGGAGATTTTGTTGATAGGGGGATATTTTTTGTTAGCAGGAGATTTTTTGTTAGCATGAGATTGTGTGGAGTTTATTAGATTGTATCTAGGTGCTTCACTTTGTATATCAGTTTTGGAGATGTTCATGTTAGGGGGAGTAACATTGATTGATATATTGATATACACATTTTTTTTATTTGATTCTTGTTGTCTTATGATTCACTGCTTATTGATTTATATTTATGAGTTGATTCATTGATATATATCTTTATTTTGTGTTGTGTGAATCTTACAAGAATGTTATACCTGTTTATATACTATTTCCTGTCACACATGCGTTTATGTGTTTGTTGAGTATTTCAGGAAGATACAGGTTGATTCAACAAAGCTGCTGTCTACACTTGCAACCGATGGATAGTAGTTAGGGTTGAATTTGAGTTTATGAGCATTATTTTGTAAAGGGCTTTTTACTTGTAAACTTTGAGCTTTTAATTTGTGTTTTGTCACGGATTACTAAAGGGGGAGTTTGTTAGGTTCTAAAGGTTTAGGAATTTATGTATTTAAAACTCTAATTTGTAATGTTGGCAAACCATGATCAAAACAGTGTACTTAGTCTTGTTTAGGCTTGCTTAAAGTTGATAAAATATTGTAAAGTTGGAATCGAGTGACTACAGATGCATTGGGGCATTTCGACCTGGCTCGATCGATCGAAGGTTAGACTCGATCAATCGAAAATCGGCCCAGATGCGTTTTCTGCAGAATTTCCAACTCAGCCCTAACTCTTTAAACGTTTAGGGTTTTATGTTTTTGCCCTAGGTATATAAGGCAAACCCTAACCACGTTTTTAAAAGTTGCACAAGTTGTATTGTTGCTCATACATTACTATTTTGTGTAAATCTCTTGTGAGATCTAGAGGAGCTTTCCTTTACACAAAGCTTAGGGTTTTCAAGATTGAGATTACTTCAACATCTTGATGATCAACTTGGTTGCTGCCTTTGAAGCTTAAAGAATATCAAGCGTGGGTGCTTGTAGCTGATTGAGGGATTCAAAGAAAGAAGTAGTCCGTGAACTCGGAGCCTGCGCGTGGTCGTGTCAGGAAGTTTTACTGGTGGGTAGCATTAGGAAGTCAAGCGGGGAGCTTGTAAGTCCTTTTGTAAGAACTTCAATTCTTTCTTAGTGGATTCCGTTTTGCCTTGAGGATCGGTGGGTCAAATCCTCCCCAGGTTTTTCCGTGTGGTTTCCTGGGTGATCATATCTTGTGTTCTTTATTATTTCCGCTGCTTTATATGTTTTATATGCATGATATGATTATTTGATTGTTTTAACCTAGAACTGTTTAATTTGACTAAGTAACAACTTGGCTAATTAATCTAGACTACGCAATCTGGTTGTATTTAAGGGGTCTAAAACCGTTCAGAGATAATTACAACTTGCTGCTAACCCTGCAACTCGAATCCTTTTCCCCCTAACCTCCAAGTACTTTGTACATGAGGATGTATCAATTCAACTACAAGGCCCTCAGCTTCGTAAGAGGAAGTTTAAAGATACAACAAATTGTTAAAGAGGTTTTAAGCACAAAAGTACACCACAAAATTAAGAATAGATTGATACTTTATCTTTTATGAAAATGTTATAACATTTTATCACGTCTTAAAAAAAAAAAAAAAAAAACTCCTTAATTTACTCCATTTTTTTATACTAAAGTCTAAAGATACTTTAAAAAAGTAAGGGCCATTATACACTTTAAACCTTATACACTCTTTAATAAAGTGAATTACGTAAGTAAAGTAAATGAATTCTATTAATTCCTAAAAAAAATATAATAAAAAAATTCTTGGCTGGACCATAAACGGAAGACTCTCTCTCGCTCTCTCTCAAAATGTTGCATATTCCTTTTAAACCAGCAATCACACGATAGGTAGCTTCACGGAAAATACTGCAATTCTCCATAATCTGTAAGTTTTCACTTGTTAGGTACATTTTTCTCTTTTATTTTCACTGCTTTTAATTTCACTCTTTAATTTCTTTCTATTTTGTTTCCTTTTACTCCTTTTTTTTTTTAGCCATTTAGAAATCTATGCTAATGATTATTGGATAAATTATATTTGAAATCAAATTATTTGAGTTAATTAGATAGAATGATCCTCATTAAGAAACTCATAAAAATCAGATTTATATTAACCTTTTATAATTATTACAATTAAAATGGACTACATTTAATAGACTAATTATACAATCTAAAATGAAGTCTATATAAGAATGTTAGACACACACACGTACTTAAATTAAGTTTTATACTTGCAAATTTGTTTACAAATACATAGTTATGAACTCATTTGCTAAATAAACAAACATAAACAAATATATTTTTGAGTTAAGCTTGAACTATTCATAGATTGTTGGGTTCATTTTTTATGAATGGACTATTGGAGGGCTTGTTTTCTTGTATGGGACTGAGAATGATGCATTAAAAAGAAGAGAGAGAGAGAGAGAGAGAGAGAGAGAGAGATTTGGAGTAGATATTAGTTGGGTTCACTGATTGACAATATTGGATTTTGCATGTATTGATTAGCTCGGAAATATGGAACATGTACTGCGGGAGAAAGTATATCATTTTTCAGTAATACCAACTTAGTATTTATTTTGGTATTTCCTATCCAATATATGAGTAACACTTGTTTTAAAAAATCATATCAAACTACTCCAATAAATTATTGATTTATCTTCGCGATAGTATAGAATATTGTGATTAATTTATTGGAGTAGTTGATATGGTTTTTTGAAACAAGTGTCATTAATTTATTCGATAGGAAATATCAAAATAGATGTTGAGTTGGTATTACCGAAACATGGTATATTTTCTCGTTCTGCGGGGTTTACATGCTTGTTAATTAGAGATTGAGCTTGCTTGGTCATTGGCGTAACATGTATGCTATATATGATTGATTTGTCATTTTGGTCAAGCCAGTCTTGAATATAATAAAAACAGTACTGCCTAAGAGTGCATGCCTAGCTGAGTCTGTTAGGCTGATGATCGATGAGTATTCATTACTCAAGAATGTAACGTCGTCAGCTTTGTTTACTCTATTCTTAAGGCCTTTGTTCATGATGAAGCACCAGCATTTGTTATTGGGAGCATCCTAAAGGCAAAGCTATATAAAATTCAAATGTGAGTAAAATGAATATGAAATGAGATATTTTCTATAGTTTATTTTTTATTTACTTATCTAATTTAAACAAATGTATGCTTTGTTTTTTTAAAGAATTTTATATAGCTTTGCCTTTAGCAGCAGGAACCAACATGTGGCTTTTCAAAAAAAAAAAGGAACCAACATGTGGATCCCACCTTCAGTCCGCGTCAGAATCTCCAAGGCAAAGTTCAAGAATCATTCTCCGTTCTATCTTATACTATAAAGATACTTTGAATACCGGCCACACAATAGACCTAAACTTTAATAAAGTGCGTTAAGTAAGTCATAAAAATAAAAAAATAAAAAAATAAAAAAATAAAAAGAAAAAAGACTTGACTATAAACGGAATACTCTCTCTCTCTCTCTCTCACGCACAACACTATGCAAATTCCTCTGTTTAAACCAGCAATTACACAAATATAGACTTCACTATAAACGGAAGACTCCCTCTCTTTCTCTCTCTCTCTCACGCACAACACGCTGCAAATTCCTCTATTTAAACCAGCAATTACACAATATAAGAGCTTCAATGACGATACAATTATTACTGCTATTCTCCAAAATCTGTAAGTTCTTACTTTTTATTTTTAATTTTTTGTATAAGTATCTATAAGTTCTCACTTGTACGTGCTCTTTTATTTCCTCTCTTTAGTTTTACTCTTTAATTTCAATATCGTTTCCTTTTACCCCTTATTTATTTATTTTTACTTGAAATCTAATTGAATGAAATTTTGGTGAGGATCTATAATTCTGTATTGTGATTCAAGATTTTTTTGTAAACTTAGATTGGCTTTCATGGATACAATAAGCCCATCTTCTTCCTCTTCTTCTACCCATCAGTGGAAATATCATGTCTTTCTAAGTTTTAGAGGTGAGGATACGCGCAACAATTTTACAGACCATCTATATGCTGCCTTGAATCAAAAGGGTATCTACACCTTTAGGGACGATGAAAAGCTCGAGAGAGGAAAGCCTATATCTGAGCTTTTTAAAGCAATAGAAGACTCCCTCTTTATTATTGTCGTTCTCTCAAAAAACTATGCATCTTC
Source organism: Quercus glauca (assembly GCA_023736055.1). Taxonomy (NCBI): domain Eukaryota; kingdom Viridiplantae; phylum Streptophyta; class Magnoliopsida; order Fagales; family Fagaceae; genus Quercus; species Quercus glauca. Next base: position 7,125,087 of record CM043323.1, read on the forward strand.
GACATGGTGTTTGGATGAACTTGTGAAAATCATGGAATGCAAAAAAAAGATGGGGCAAATAGTTCTGCCCATTTTTTACGACGTGGAACCATCTGTGGTTCGAAAACAAACAGGGACTTATGCGGAAGCGTTTGTTGAACATGAAAAACCTTTCAATAAGAATTTAAAAAAAGTTCACGCGTGGCGAGCTGCTTTGACAGATGTTACCAATCTCTCAGGATGGTCTTTAAAGGACAGGTAATTGCTACTAAAAACATTATTTCCACTGAATTGAAATAGATCTATATTGTAACTATTCGTTAGGATATGATTCTAAAGTATTTGACATGACATGACAACAAGGGGGCGGTCCAATAATGGACTGTATACTTGCTATAATAAATATAATAATACAACGATGGGGCAGTTCTTTTGTATTATATTTTATTTTTATTAATACTACTTAAAAATCCATGCATTACACGGTTTTAATCATAAACATAAAAAATGTAAATTTTATTTGATAAATAATAATTATATGAATGATCGATTATGTAAATCTTTGTGAATTTATGTTTGTTAATTAAATTGTTTGAACTTTTTGAGTTTTTATTGTTTTAAGAAAATATTAATTATTCATTGAATTACCTAAGGTAAACCCAATGTGTAATTTGTAAATTTTACTAAATCAAAACATAAATTATAATAAATAATCAAAAGACCAAACAATTATTTGAAGTCTTGGTAATAGATAAGATAATGGATAATTTCATCTGATTCGATGTTGTATATTCCTTTGACTTTCTTTTAATTTTTTTAAAAAAATATAAATCAAGATAATATATGTTCATAAATTTTAATTTAAATCTTGAACAAAGATGTAAAACTTGCACGATTTTGATCATGAAATTAGGTCAGAAAATTATAGAATATGTAATTTATTTGAGGAGAAATAACTAATGTAATGAGCATAATTATATAACTTTATAATTCTAATATAATGTTAACTTTTTAAATTCTAATCTAATACATTGACGGTCTCACAACAACATTTGTAATTACTTGTAACAAAGTGTTTGCATATTGTAAGTGAAACACTCCGAAGATTTGTGTTAAGTATTATATGATTCTCATCTTACTAATTTACCAGAATGCAGAGTTCACACATAATGTATGAACTCGATACATAAACAAAAATAAAATGCAAAACTCTCCATAATGAATTTTACTAACTCCATCACTCAAATCCATTACACATTTCACAACTAAAATCTCCATACAAAACTAAAATTGTTTAAAAAATTGTAAGAAATCATAAAATAAATATGGCCTGACTTTGATTAACACGAAATAAAAGAGAGCGGAGCAAGGGGCAAAAAGGCAAAAAAGAAGAAGAGAGAGATGGCTCACAATTTCTCCATTGCTAATGAAGAGCATGCCAAAAAGGACAAAACTTAAGTACAGTATTTTATGTGCTATTTTTTAGATTTATCACTTAAGATCCTACTATGTGACTATTTAAGAAAAAAAATACACTTTCATTTTATGAGAAAAAATTCACATGGCAGAATCTTAAGAGGGAAGCTTGAGGAATAGCACGAGGAATAGCACTTAAGTATTGTACTTAAGTTTTGTGCTAGATTGGTATCTCAAATATAAAATTGAAATTGAAATTTGAAATTAGATTTGGTTTGACCAAGATATTTAAGTTATAATTTGGTGATCAAATAAAGAATTTGTAAGTAAAGAAAACACATAAAGCATATAAAATATTTAAGAAAAAAAATTGTTTATTAAAAAATAAAATCAAACGACAATTCTCAAATGTACCCAAAAAAAAAAAAAAAAAGCCTAGAGGTAGAATTGTGTGAGAAAAATGACTCGCTATATCTAGAGTTGTCTTTAAATTTGTATACATATAGAAAGTGCGTACATCTTTCCATGATTAATGATCATGATTACAATCTCGATTTTCTCCAAAATTGCTTTTAGATAATCAATTTACAATTAATTACAAATTTTGAATAACAGCATTCTAACTTTTGGCTTTTGCCTCTTAATTTTTTTTTATTTTTTTATTGAGGGTGTTTTGCCTCTTAACTTTGTAAGCTATGATCTCTATAGGAAATTTATTCAGTGGCCTCGTATCACATGTTAAAAACAAAGGATTGGGAAAATTAAAAAAAAAAAAAAAGAAAAAAAAACAGTTTTTAAGAACAACAAATTAAGCAGTAATTATAATTGGGGGAAAATTGATAAGAACAAAAGATTAAAATAAAAAAAACCCAATTATAAAATAAAAGTTTATACGAACAATCAGTTTCACCTTCTTTTTCTTCTTCTACGAGACTAGTCTCATATATTGCATGACCAATACCACTTCGACTTCTATTTTCATGGCTCCCTTAAGATGGAGATGATAATGAAGTGTTGGATATGGACGATAATGGAAAATAATATATTAATACTTTTTTGGCTAAAATGCAAAACTCACCATCTAAATTTCACTAGATCTCATTTCAGTTTTTTAACTTTGCTTTCGGTCAATTCAGTTCTTTAAGTTTCAAAAATGTTCAATTAAGGTTTCCATTAGACATCTGTTTGCTCTACCGTTAGCCCCATCCCAAAGGTCACCGTATTTCTTAAATTTAAATTAAAAAAAAAAAAAATGAAAACAAGATAGAGCAAGCAAGTGATCGAGACCCCCATAGATTTGAAACTGTTTGATAAATCAAAATCCAAGCCTCAAAAGTATTGAGTCCAATATTCTCTAGCAAACAAAAGTGTAGTCCAGTAAAGACAATACACGTATTGTGAAGAAACTTCCAGCGAAACTTTTATTAATCTTGCTTGTTTTTATATTTGTGGATGAAACTTCCGGCGAAGAACTAACCTGGAGCTGACAAAAATGCTTTAAAAAGGATCCGATTTCAGATTTCCACACCAGCACTTGCTCCCTCTCTCATCCCACTCTCTATCAATCTCACAATCACTCTCTCATTGGGTTAGGCTCTTGGGTACGTTGTTATGCTTTCATCTCGGTTTTTTATTTTTTAAAATTTGAAATAAATAATAAATTTATTAATTAAATATTAAATAACACCAAAATGGCGCAGTTTTGGGAGGGGTTAATGGCAGAGTTAACAGAGGTCTAATGGAGGCCTTGATTGATCACTTTTGAAACTTAGAGGACTGAATTGATAAAAAACAAAGTTAAATTGACTACAATGAATTTTAGTGAAACTTAGAGGATAAATTTTGTATTTCAACCTAGTTTTTTTTTTTTTTTTGTATCTTAATGATATGAGAAAATGAGAAAGCATGTACATTTAGGGAGATCAAGCAATTGTAATGGATGATCATAATGCAAGTTATAGGCAATTAATTATGGTTGATGACTTCCATAAATGATGAACACTTTTAGGTAAATTAAAGAGAGAAATAATCATTATTGATAACTTTCATATTTATAGTTTCTTCCTTTTTTGAAGAAGTTGTATGAGTGCAATGACTAAACAAGTGGAAAAATAAAAAATAAAGAAAGAAAGAAGGATTGGACAACCCTATATAGAAAAGTAAAAATATTTTTTAAAGCTACTAATACAATATTTATAGTCACTAATGAGTGATGACTTCCATATTTGGTGAACGGTTTTAGGTGAGTAAGGACCCGTTTGGTAACGTTGTTCTAGTAACATTATTTAAAAACTAAAAACTGAAAAGTGTTGCTTAAATTTACGAACATTTAAGGGCTTATTGGTGTAATTAATAGTGAACATTTAAGTGCATACATTAAAAAAAAAAAAAAAAAAGATATAAACTCAATTCTTAACATTTATTTTTTTGGCTAGCCCATCATTTTAGAAAGTAGACTCTTTTTTTTTTTTAAAAGGAAAATGCTAACGGACTCTTTTAGGGCAATGATTAACAATTCTTTTAAACAAAGTTTTTATGAAAAAAGAAAGAAAAAAAAAAGCCATTAATGTTTTAATAGCATTTTTCATTTCCTATGAAAGTGAGTCAAAACATTCCTAAAATGGATTGTTAACTATTGCCCTAAGGGCACTTCTTAGTATGACCCTTTTTTTTTAGTTAGTACATACAATTAGATATTTCTCCACACAAAAAAAAAAAAAAAAAAAAAAAAAAAAAAAAAAAAAAAAAAAAAAAAAAAAAAAAAAGAAAAAGAATCTATACTAAGATAACTATAAAATATTTATTTTCTTAAAAAGATTTTATGCAGCATTTATGGGAGCTTCAAATGTAAGTGATTGTTTTTTTTTTTTTTTTTTTTTTTTTAAATTATTTTCTTTTATAGTTACATTGTTTATTATCAATTGGTCAAATGTTAATAATGAATAGAAATTATATATAAATATATAAATATGTATATATATATGTATGTATGTATGTATGTATGTATGCATGTGTTGTGTGTGTATGTACATGTTTGTGAAAGATGAAGCATGAAAACATTATTAAATATGTTAAGTTTATATATAATAATATGTTCATGAACAAACACATTAGTATGAGGCTTGATTCAAGTATATAAAATATTAGGCTAAATTATAAATTGTACTTTAACTTTGACCAAAATTTAATTCAATCCTCTAACTTCACTTTCATTCAATCAAGTCATCTAGTTTCATATTTGTTTAATTCAGGCATTCAATTTTGTCTCTAGAAAAAAAGCTCTACTGGGATTGACCCTCTAAACAACGACAATTTGTTTTAGCGTATGATGTTGTTTTGGGATACTTAATGACAATCTTTTAACAAAAGTGGACGAAAGACCTTAATTAAATAAACTTAAATTTTTAAGGATTTAATTGAATGACAGTAGAGTTAGAGGACTAGATTAAATTTGAATAAAACTTAAAGGGTGCAAATTATAATTTAGCCATAATATTTACTTTTTAAAATTAGAATATTATCATATGTTAATATGTATACATATATAAAAATATATTCATATATTCTTAAGTTTGGATTGTGAAATTTTGTAAATAAGTTCATAAGATATCAATTTACTATTTATAATTTATTGATATTATATATAGCCCATTTTGTGACAAAATTAATTTATAATTTTCAACGATAAAATATTGATGAATCTAAATTTTATAAGTTTTTAATGAAATAATTCTACTCAATAAACTCAAATAATATATTTTCAACAATAATTTAATAATTTATTATTGGAATACATTTTTAAACAAACTCAACCTTGTTCGACAAAAAAATAAACCAAGGGCATACATGAAATCTAATTAATTTGGTGGTGAGCTCGATCTTGGCTCATGTTCTACATAAAATTAAATAAACGATTTTAAAATATTAATGCCATGCTTAGCACATCTCATCTCATCTCATCTCCATTAAAATATTATTATCTTCTTTTAAATGTGCAATTACCATTTTTACACTGAAATTATTGAACTCCTTAATTTCCTAATTATCAGTGTTGATTCCCTTGAACAAATTTTCATTCTTTGCTATGACAACTCAACTTTAATGAAGAATATTGACTCTCAAAAAAAAAAAAAAAACTTTAATGAAGAATATAACAACTAACTTTTATTCAGCCCAACCCAAGCTTGCGTACGCCTGTCTTAAACAATTTTTTTGTTGTAATTCGGGAATAGCATAAGTGCATTCATACAAGTAATAGACTAGAATATCCAAACAAGGCTATGATAGTGTTTTTATTTATTTATTCATTTTTTTGAGAATGAAGGCTATGATAGTTAAGGTAACTTGAAAACCTCCATGTCTACATCTCTGAGCAGCACTAACTAAAATCTATTATTGTTGTAAGCTTTATAATTCAACTGATACATTATGATAATTCAAACAAAGACATCCATAGTTTAGTTTCCCCCTCCCCGTTATAACTACCTAATTTATAAATAAAAACTAAAATCCATTATTATAAATACAGATTACAATCCTATAATTTAATCATACAAGTGACACTCACAAACTCAAATTACTGAAAGTAATGATACTATAATAACTATACTGAAAAAGGGAACCCAAAATTTCAATTCACACACGATGGCATTTTGCTACTCTTGAACATTACCATGCATGATGCATCTTTCAGCTTCCAAATGCATTCACACGGTGTGTGCATATATTCTAGTGTGAACGTCTTTCAACCTTATTATTCCCCTTATAGGTGGACCTTTTCCATCAGAAGTCCCCATTTGAACATAAGCTATATTAGCTGTCAACCCTTAATAGCATATTATATACACACACACACGTAACTGCTACAATAATTTATTTATAATTTTGGTTTTTTTATTTTTTATTTTTTATTTTAAGCGTGGCGGGGGGTGGGTGGGTGGGGAAATGATGAGTTAAATCACATTGCTTAATTGTCATTCTTCTTTACAGGCTTGAGTCAGAATTTATCCAAGATATTATAGAAAAGATTTCACTTAAATTGAGTTCTTTGTTACCCAAAGATACCAACGGCTTAGTAGGAATTGATTCTCAAGTGGAGAAATTGATGTCGCTTTTAGCCATAGGATCAGAAGATGATGTTCGCATTATTGGGATTTTGGGGATGGGGGGTATTGGCAAGACAACTCTTGCTAGAATTGTTTATGACAAAGTTTTTAATAAATTTCAAGGTGGTTGTTTTATTGCTAATGTTAGGAGTGAATCTGAAAAATATGGGCTAGTTCCATTACAACAAAAACTTATTCGTGAGATTCTGATGGACAAAAGTGAATATATAAGGGATGATTGTGATGGAGTTCATATGATCAAGAATAGGTTATGTCATAGTAAAATTCTTCTTGTTCTTGATGATGTAGATCAATTTGATCAGCTAGAAAAGTTAGCTGGGGACTCTAAATGGTTTGGTTCAGGAAGTAGAGTCATCATAACAACAAGAGATCAACATTTGTTGGGAAGGTATGAAGTACATGAAATTTATGAGGCTCAAGGATTGACAGATATTGAGGCTCTCTGTCTTTTTAATTTGAAAGCATTCAAAGAACATGATCCACCCAAAGATTTTCTAGACTTTTCCACATCTTTTGTAGATTATGCTAAAGGTCTACCTTTAGCTATTAGTGTTTTGGGTTCTTTTTTGCACAATAGAAGTAAGAAGGAATGGGAAGGTGCATTAAATAGGCTCAAAGAATATCCTAACGGAGAAATTATTAAAAAACTTGAAATAGGTTTTGATGGACTTGAGGGTACTGAAAAGGAAATATTTCTACATATCGCCTGTTTCTTGAATATGAAGGAAAAGGGTTATATAGTAAAAATACTAGATTATCTTGGCCTTCACCCTGAAATTGGATTAAATGTTCTCATTGAAAAGTCTCTCTTAAAATATTATGAAAATACATATTGGATGCATGACTTACTACAACAAATGGGACAAGACATGGTTCGTCGAGATTGTCCTCTAGAACCTGAAAAGTGGAGCAAATTGTGGCTATATGATGACTTTCACAGTGCGTTGATGAAAAATATGGTAAGAGATTGTTTAGAGAATATACCTTATCATGTTATTCAAAGAAGTTGAAATTTGAACAACTTTAGTAAACATATTTCATGCAACTAACTCTTTTTTTTTTTTTCTTTATTATTAGGAAATGGAAGCAATTCAAGGACTTGTCCTTCAATTGGGTAAACTACATAAATCAAAAAAGGCACATTGGAATCTTGAAGCCTTTCCAGAGATGCCTAACCTTAAATTGCTTATAATTCATGATGTTCAACTTCTACATGGTCCCAAACATCTTTCTAACAACTTAAGATTTCTTGATTGGAGTGGGTATCCTTCAAAATCGTTGCCATCAAATTTTCAACCAGTTGAGCTTGTTGAACTTCACTTGTTGCATAGCAAAATTGAATGGCTTTGGAAAGGAACAAAGGTAAGATTGTTATTTAAGTACTTTGATACAACTTTTTTTTTTAAGGTTTGTTAAATCTAACTCTTTTATTGTATTTTTTGGCTTTTAACAGTATTTGGACAAGTTAAAGCTCATCAAATTGAACAATTCCTTAAACCTCATTGCAACCCCGAACTTCACCGGAGTTCCCAATCTTGAGAAATTGGTTCTTAATGGTTGTATAAAGTTACGTAAGGTTCACCATTCTATTATGGTTCATAGAAGGCTTACTCTTCTTGATCTAGAAAACTGCAAAAGCCTTAGATGTCTTCCAAACAACTTTGAAATGGAGTCTCTTGAAGTTCTCATTCTTTCTGGTTGTTCAAAAATCGAGAGAATTCCAGAATTTATGGGAAATATGAAACGCTTATCAAAACTTCACTTAAATGATACTGCTATTACGAAACTTCCCTCTTCAGTGGAACATTTGACTAATCTTGAAGAACTATGGTTGCAGGGATGTAAAGGGCCACCGCATAAACTATATAATCTATTCCCCTTTAATTTAATGCCAAGAAGAAGCCTAAATCCTATGGGCTTGTTATTGCCTTCCCTTTTATGTATGCGTTCTTTAAAGATCTTGAATCTAAGACGCTGTAATCTCCAAACAATCCCTAATGATATTGGAAACTTATCCTCTATGACCAATTTATATCTAAGCGAAAATCACTTTAGTTGCCTTCCTGAAAGTATGGTGCAACTATTTAAATTGAAGTATATTGATTTAGACAATTGCACAAGACTTCGTACATTTTCCCAATTGCCATCAACGATTAATCATGTTGATGCAAATGGTTGTACCTCATTGGAAACATTTCCAAATGGATTTAAATCACATGAGTTATATACAAAGCTTTCCCTCGTCAATTGCTTCAAATTGGTTGGTCAGAGTGACATGTTCCCTAACATGCTGGGAATGCTATTGACAATTGCTCATGAGGTCTCTCTCTCTCTCTCTCTATATATATATATATATATATATATATATGTAAATTATGAATATCATGGTTTGTATGTTTCAGGAAATCTACAAGAAATCTATAGAATTCCAAAATGACTCAGGCATAACGATTAACAAAAGAATTGTACATAGGATCAAGAGGGGCTTTCATATTGCGATTCCTGGGAGTGAAATTCCAAAATGGTTTACGCATCAAAGTGTGGGGGATACAGTTAGTGCACAAGTTACTCATCAGAACGAAAATAAGTGGATTGGAATCGCTGTGTGTGCTATGCTTATGCCAAGCCCCTTTCTTGAGGGTTTTTTGTTTTGTGAAATTCGATGCAATGGACATACTGTTTCAGACTTTTGTGTAAGCCATGCCTCTAAATCTATTATGATTAATTCAGATCACCTTTGGATATCCTATGTACCCTCTCAAGTGTTTAATGAGAATGAAAGAGCAGTATTAGGTCAAATTGATGAGAATGGATTCATACAGATGGAGCTTAAATTTAGATCTAGTAGCCATAACAACGTGTTTCATCAAGTAGGGTTTCGTGTAGTATACAAACAAGACGTGGAAGACATTAGAGAATTGCTATCAGCTCAATCCAGCAACAGCACCTACATCACTCCTTACAAGGGTTTAGATGTTCATCATAATTCAACAGAAGGAATCAAATTGAAGCTAAGCCGTGATGAATATGAAGGGGCCGAAGCTAGTGGTGAAGGCAGCTCTAACGATGTCCCACACTCAAAGAGGATTAAAAGATAGAGAATTAATGTATGGGCTCATGCTAATTCTGATCGTAAGGATTCTAGTGAAGGTAAGTCATCTTTACAAAGACTCTGTAGCTTCCTATTGGGCCTGTGGTAACCTTCTTCTTTTTTTCTTTTTTTTCATTTCAAAGAAGTAGGCCATGATACAAAGGAATCTTCCTTGTCCACAAGGACCATAACGTTGTTTTCAGGACATCTATAGTCTGTGAGTTTTTATTTTTTGGGTCAAAATGTCATTGCCATTACTAGTTTCTTAAACCTATAAGTGTTAGCTTACTATGCCATTTTCATTTTACCAAATTGTACAAATTTTTCCTTAAAGGAATAAATCTTAATATTTAATTAACTAGTTTTGAATTTTTTTGATAATAAATTAGAAGGAAATTTAATGCAAATCAACCATATATACATCACTTGCTTGTTTTATTTTAAAATTTTAAAATTGATGTTTTTGTTGGTTACACCAAATTCTTATTGACTTTCTATTAGTTTTGGTGGAAAGTTACTGCAAATCAACCATTGCCTTTGTTTTGTTGAGTATATTAGCCTCAGCTACTCTATATTTATTTGCACTTACCATCAATTTCTCATTCTTCCCTATCTCACTTCAGTGGCTCCTAAAGTAGTTGCAAGCAGTGGCAAAACAACTGTCTGTGAAAGGTGATTTTTTTTTTTTTTTTGGGCCTCATACCTGAATGCGTCATTGCTGTCCATTTTCGTTTTGTTGGATTTCATTTGGGGGAATCATATTTCTGTATTTGACGTAATGAGAGGAAGACACATATGTTTGAATGCACTCACCAGCGGTTTCTTATTCTTCCTTATCTCACTCACGGTCAGCAGCACTTGAAGTAGTTGCAAGCAGTGGTAGAACAACTGTCCCATGAAAGGTGAGTTTTCCTTTTCTTCTCTTTTTTGGTCTCACACCTGAATGCATCATTGTTGTCCATTTTCATTTTCTTGGATTGAATTTGAGAGAATCATATTTCTTTGTTTGATGTAATGAGATGAAGACATATATGTTAGAATGGAATAGGTTTCATCTAAAATCAAGTAGATCATGCTTTTGTAGAATAATTAGATTTTGCAATACAACTAGCTACTATGATTTTAAAGTATTCCTATATATACCCTTAGTTGGAATTGATATGCTTAACTCATGCTACTGTATTCTTGACATATTGCCTACAAGGTGCATGTGAAGATATTTGACTATAAATTGTTTTTACTGAATTCTAGCTTATTCACTTGAGCTTTCTTTTTTGAGTTCTATTTTTTTTTTTTTGTATTATTATTATTATTATTATTAGCTAGGGTGTGAATAAATTTGGAAAAATGCCTATTTTCTTCTACTTTTGATTTTGCTGTGAAATAATAGGTTTCTTCGGATCTTGGACTAACGGGGTTAGATAATTGCAAAGACATTGGTTGTGTTGCTTACGAAATAAAGAAGGTCCTACTTCTAACTTTGGTTCTACTGCAGTTTGAATCTGAATGAGTAACATCCCTATTGCATTTTATGTCTATTTACTATAAGAAATATTTAAATCGATAAATACATAAATAATTAAGTTAGAAGCTCTAATTCTATCATGGCAAGTTAATGCATTTCAAAGGCATGCTAGAGGCTCTCACATTATTTGCTTTGTATGTTATAGTTAAATGCCACAAAATCTTATGCAATTAGATGGTACTTGCAGCTTTTATTGGTAGCTTTTCGTATCACTGGAGGCACTTTCTTTGTTATACGTCCCCAAATTGCTTGTTAACATCCAGAGTAAGCTTAGTCTATTGGAGATTGAAAGTGAAGATAGACTAATTTGGATTACTGAGTGAATGGCAAAACATTCTTGTGCAGGTGAATGGAACTATATAAGTGAGAATTGCCCCAAGGTTAAATGGTGAAGATCAACATCTGGTTTCCCAAAGTAATTCCAAAACGAGTGTTTATAGGCTGACTAAGGGTTCACAACAGATTGTCTACAAAAGATTGAATGTTTTAACGATATGCTAATCTTGATGCTCAGAGTGTTGTTTGTAAAAGAAGAATTAAAAGTATGGACCACTTATTTTGTGATTGTTCTTTCTCAATGAGGATATGGTGAACCATAATGAGCTACTGCCTAAAACCCAAAGTTCTGTTAGCTGATTATGTTCTATGATGAGAAATCACTTGTGTCTAGACTAGCATACTATGTTTCATATTTGGCTTCAGAGGAATGCTAGTATTCATCAAGAACGACTATTTTCTGAAGAGGCTGTGGTCAAAATGAACAGGTGGGAAGTGAAGAACAGAGTTGAATGTAGTTGTTATTGCAATTCTATTCAAAACAGGAGAATATGTTGTCTTTGGGGGTATTTGATGTTCTGTATTTCAGAATAGTAGCAGTTAATGGTCCTTGTCTCCTTCAACTAGTAGATTTGGAAATTTCATTGTAAAGTTTATGGTGCAGTATAGGCTGTTTCTGTATTGGTGTTGTATTGTTTGGTTGTATTTTGTACTGATTGCACATTTGCTTTTTTTTTTTTCTTTAAATGAATTGCTCATTCATCAAAAAAAGAAAACTGCTTTTCTTCATGGATGTAGCTGTAGTCTTTGTTATTTCTAAAATGGCACATTTAAGCTAGAAAAATTGGATTTATGCATTCATGATTTTGGAGGAGGGCAAAAATACTTGTTTAGGCGTTTGATAGAAACAAGAGTCTCCATTCTCTAACATCCCCAACCACAAGTCCTCTAATTTTTGCAGGCTATACTTACATAAACTATGTTGTAATTCCTTATATTCAAATAATATATTTCTGGGTTTTAATTTCAAAAAAATAAAAAAAAACTCTTAGCATATTTCCTTTTCATTTGCCATAAAAGAAGTCAGGATTTAGATTTTCATGCCTGTGATAAATGAATGAGATATATATGTAATTTCATCAGATGCTAAATTAATATTGTACAACAACATTATTTGTTTATGTCGCATTAATGTGCAATCATGTCAAGCTAAATAAGAAATCTATAATTTTCATTTCAAATATGGTTGAATTTATTCATGAGTTATTTGATTGACTTATATTTATCTTATATAGTAAACACAATAATTAAATTTTTTTAGTCCTTTAGAAATCTATGCTAATAATTACTAACTAATAGATTGGAAATATATATAATATATACACATACGCGCTTAATTAATTAAGTCTCATACTTTCAAGTTTGTTCACAAATACAATACATTATTAGAGCAACCACATCAGCGGTTGCAAAATCTTGTATAATACAAAAAGTGCATCATTTTGCACATTTTAACTAAAAAAATGCTCACATCAGTCAGTGTAAAAGCGTGCAAATATACACCATTGCTACAGTAACCATGTATGTATGCACGGTTACTGTAGCTCTTCTATTTAATATTTTAGTATTTGTTTCTCTCTCCTCTCAACTCTCTCAGGCTCACAACTCTCTCTTTCTTTCATCTCAAAAATCTTTCTTCCTCTAGCTTCTGTTGATCGTTGTTTGATCGGGTTTGGTCAGGTTTCTCGTTGTTTGATCGGGTTTCTTCCTCTCTCTCTTCCACTAGCTTCCATTCGGGTTGAATGGGGTTGATCAGTGGGTTTGATCGTCAATCTTGTTGCTCAGGGTGTCAATCTCAAAGAAAAGGAGAATCATTGGCTTGACTTCATCGGATGTGGAACCCCACAACACTTGTTTATGCTTAGATTCGACGAAGAAGATGGTGAATTTCGACGGAGTAATGAACGCCGGTGATTTGTGCATAAGCTTCTGTACGAACCAGTTTCTTGTTGCTCTAGGAATGAGTCCATCGATCTTGTATTTGGTTTTTTCTCTTTGTAATTCCATCTCGAGTTTGTTCTATTTGGTCTTTGGTCATTTAATGTGCACTTGTTGATTGTGGAGGTGGGGGATTGTTCACGGTGGTGATGGTGGTGGCAAGTGGTTTTTGGGTTTTGTTTGGGTATTGGGTTATGGTGGGTTTGCTGCTTGGTTCTTGAGTCACGATTGCTGAATGTTCAAAATGGGTATGAAACACCCTTGAACGTTTTAACCCCCAAATTCCAAATTAACAATTCAAGCTTATAGTCAAACAAATAATATGTGGAATATGAAAATAAGCCAAAGACAGAATTGATAACTAATCTAAGCCAAATATAAACACAACCACAGCAGTAAATATAAGGCAAAGATAAGGGAAGGAAGATGCAAATACAAAGACAACACGCGATGTGTTATCAAAGAGGAAACCGAAACCCTCGGCGTAAAACCTCTTCGCCGCCCTCCAAGTGGTAATGAATCCACTAAAGAATACAGTTGGGATACATGAACAGTAGAAGATCCTCCAAGCCTAATCTACCTAAGTACCTAAGCCCTCCAAGCTTTTTGCTCCAATGAGGTTACGCCGAACCTATTTCTTCTTTAGCTTCCCGGATTCTGCTACTAGACCATAGCATCAACCAATGTAGATTGGTTCCTTCCTAACTGCTTCCCAATAGTACAAAATAAACCTTTTCACAGACGTAGGTGTGGTGAGATAAGGATTTGGTTAAAAGCCTTTCAAGGGTATGACAATGAAGAGGGAGAGAGTAGAGGAATTTGTAGAGTTTCTAAGGTAAAGACTGTGGATGAATCAATCTTGTATTCTCTAGGGTTTCTCTCACAAAAATTCTCTCTAGAAGCTCTCTCAAAATGATGGGTATAAGGGTGTATATATATAGTAGTGTGAGAAAGGAATGCAAAACGTCAGTTTTTGCCAAACAAGGTTAATTGGCGGCTTGGTCTCGAGGCTTGTCCTAGTCGCGAGTTCAAGTTGCGACGTAACGACCTGACCAGCCTGGGACTTTTGTCTTGCAACATGACAGCTGGCGCTACCCTTCAGTTTTCCTGTGTGCATCTCATGTGCTTGCATTTGGCGGCTTGCAGTCGCGAGCCACCCGCGAGTCCTAGCTGCGAAGCTCTGCTTTTTTGCACATATTTGAGCTTTTCTTCACATCTTCTCACACACTACCCTTACAATAATCCCACATAAATACTGGGTACTAAGTGCTTAAATTACAAGCAAATTGACACGGAATAAAGCCAATAAGATGGTTGATAAAATTCAACCTTACAATTGCTGTGATGCTGGGTGTGGATTGATCGTTGATGGTGGCTGGTGACTGGGTGTGGGTGATTTTGTGTTTGTGTTGGGTCTGTGAGAGGGTTCCAGAGATGAGAGGGAAGGAAATAATAAAAAATGTAAAAAGAATGAATATTTTATTAAATAAATGTATAGAATAGATAAACTGATGTGAATGTTTTGTAAAAGTGGATGTGTAAAATAGAAAAAGTAGGTTTTTTTTGCAAAATAGATAGAAAATTTGCATGAACTGATGTTGTTGCTCTAATAAGAAGCTCATTTGCTAAATAAGCAAGCATAAACAAAATATTTTCAGAGTCAAGCTTGAATCATTCATAAACTGTTGGGTTCATTTATGCTTGGGAATTTGTCAGATTTTCGAATTTAGCTAAGTTGAACTATTTCTGTTTACATTATCGTTTTGGGCTTCCATAATTGGTGCAAAGTTAGGAACGAGTTTTGTAACATTGTCTGAAAGTACTAGTAAGAGTCCAGTTGATGGGCATTAGCATATCTTTTGGACATCTCGTTTTCCTTATATTTCTTCTAAAGAACAGTTTAGGAAGACAAACTGCGGTGCTGAAATTTTTTGTGAATGGACTATTGAGGGGCCTGTTTGCTTGTATGGGACTGAATGTGCCCACGCAAAATAATTAAGAAGAGACCCAGATGTTTTTACATGCTTGTTGGACATTGAGCCATGTATTCTCTGATTGATTTGTCATGTGGGTCAAGCCTCAATTCGGGCTTGAACTTAGGGCCTTTGTTCTTGATGAAGCGCCACCATTTGGATCAAGTGAAGCCCTTGGTACATATATTTCAATATTTCATAGCCCTTTTGTGTGACATATTGGGCTTTACACAATTGACACAAAGAAATAAGCTTAGTAACGCTTTCTTAAAGTGATGCTGGAAGTGTTGTTAGATGGGCTTACCTTTCGGGCCTATTGCAGTCTTCTGAATAGGTTATTATTAGGAGCAGCTTATTGTTTGATAAAATGGGCCTTTGCGGGCCTGGTTTCTTTTGATGGTGTATGTGAACGGTTTAGTTTTTTTTTTTGTTTGATTATTTGGTTTTTTTTTTTTCTTAATTATATTTTTTAGGCTTCAAAAAGATGAAAACAAAACAAACACTCTTAAGACGAATCTTCCAATAAGGTACGAGAGAACTTCACTAAAAATGCCGTTGGAAGGAGTAAGCATGTGAGGAAAGGAAGACAAAATGATTTTTCAAAGATAAATGATGCAATGCAATTTCTCAGTGGTCACAACTCATAAGATAAGCAAATATCTTGAAGAATGGACAAAACTAGCATAAAAAATTGGATTTATGCATTCAAGACCTTGAAGGAGGATAAGAATGCCTATTTAGGTGTTTGATAAAAGCATGAGCGTTAGAGATGGCGGCATATTATTTTAATAAGAAAGTAATATTGGTCTCTAGTTTAGTTGCCTCATGCATGAGTGGGTTAGGGTTTTTTTTTTTTTTTTTTTTTTTTTTTTTTTTTTTTTTTTTAATAAGGGCAATATAATCATGTTGTAACACATAAATGTCTGTGTTGTTTTTGCTTTCATTTTTCTCTCTCTTTACTAAAAAATGCATATATAGAATTTCTCAATAAATAGTTTCCTTTTACAACAAATAGTTTCCTATCATTTTTAGAGTCTAACAATTCTGGCAGCTGGGATTATGTATATGTGGTTTACTATCTAGGGTTGGGTCCAAAAAGCCCTACCTTAATGAGGTTTCACATAATCAAATTATGTTACTTTAATCATAATTTGTTGTTTTAACACGTTATAACAAAATTATATATATAGATATAGGGTTGGGTGTAATTTACACTTAATTAGTGTAACTCTAAATTATGTTACATCACTTAATAAATTTTTATTGAATTTATATATTTTTAACATGTTGTCAAATTTCATATTAATCGAATGTTATTTACCATTCAAACTATGAATTTATTTTTTATGCACAATTTTAAACTATTAAAACTTGAAATTTAAACATTTGATCGATAATAGCTATTGATCTTTTATCATCTTAAAATTGTGAAAGCATAAAAGATATTAGAAGAAAATGTAATCCAATGACGGATTTAGCAAAATTTACATTCAATTCAAAAATATTGAGAGACGTAACTTTATCATATATTTTACAATCCGTACACTGTTTCATGCATGAAGATAGAATCATTGTCATAGCTATATATAATAGTGATAATCTTATTATATACTTGTTATTGCACACTATGTATACACACTCTTTTTAAAATCATGTTTTAAAAACATAATTTTTATTCAGGTGGCCGTGTGTAATCATTACCTTGTATGATATATCCCACTTAACTACCAACCTCGTGGTATACGTGCTAATCTTACGTGGGGCTTTTACAGAACTCCCAAACTCAAATTTATATTTCCTTTTTCTTCCTCATTTCCTTATTTATTTCTAGTATGCATCAATTCAATTTTACTTTCTTTTCACATGGTAACAAAGATATGTTTTATGCTTTATTATTATTTTTTAATATAGTATCATAGTCATCATGTTTTATCTCTTTTTTTTTTTCCTAACAGTAGCATGGACATACACTCAGATTTTGGTTTTATGCTATTTAATATTTATCGCTTTCATTTCACCTTCATTTTGGTCACGTGTGCATATTAATTAGTTTTGCGCAGGAACCAACGTGGATCCACATCAAGAAAGTCTTGAAAAAGAGAAGGCCACTTCTCTCTCTCTCTCACAGAGGCATTGAACGGCGCCACACTTATCTCGGTGCTCCTTTTTCTGGGTTCTGGCACTGCTCAAATTTTCACGTGGCTGAAGGTGATGTTTCCTGCTTGCAGCAAATCTAAATAAGATGCAATTCGGATTCACACGTTGATAGAGAGGCACTGGATGAATATAGACGCGAAATCTCGCTTGTGTAGTCAGTAGTGCAGTTGGTCCAGGTGATGTTGATACTTGACAGATACAGTTAGACGGAAGTGAAAAAGTCCGTATTTTTTTTTTTTTTTTGTTGGATTTATCACTGTTCAAAATTGCCTCAATTCTGATCTTAAAAGTCAAGGAAACCTTAAAAATGCGGCCACCGCCGACTTGACTAAAACTAAAAGTGAGTTATATAATAAGAAAAAAAAATGGAAGTGGGTTCCATAAGTTTAAAATACAAAACTCTCTCTCAAAATACTTTACATTCCTTTTTAAACTATGGGAGCGACACTCTGCAATTTTGCAAAATCTGTAAGTTCTCACTTCACTCCCATCCTTCTCTTTTATTTCTTCTCTTTAGTTTCACTCTAGTAAATTTCTTAATCGTTTTTTTATTCCCTTATTTATTTATTTATACTTAAAATCTAATTGAATGAATTATAATGAGTATTCATATTTTTAGTATTTTACATTGTGATTAAGGTTAATTTACTTGTTAACTTAGATTGGCTTTCATGGATACAAAAATGCCATCTTCTTCCACTTCTTATGGCCATCAGTGGAAGTATCATGTTTTTCTAAGTTTCAGAGGTAAGGATACTCGTAAAAGTTTTACAGATCATCTATATACTGCATTGAAACAAAAGGGTATCTCCACCTTCAAGGACGATGAAAATCTCGAGAGAGGAAAACCTATTTCCACTGAGCTTTTAAGAGCAATTGAAGAATCGATGTTTGCTATTGTCATTCTCTCAAAAGAGTACGCATCCTCAACTTGGTGTTTAGATGAACTTATAAAGATCATGGAATGCAGAAAAAAGATGGGACTAATAGTGTTGCCCATTTTTTACGATGTGGATCCATTTGATGTACGAAAACAGACAAAAACTTTTGCACAAGCATTTGTTAAACATGAGAAACGTTTCAAAGAGAATATAAAGAAAGTTCAGATGTGGAGAGTTGCTTTGAAAGAAGTGGCCAATCTCTCTGGATGGTCTTTAAATGATAGGTATTTTAAGCTATTGACATGATTACTATTTTTATTTTGTTTTAATGAGAATCAACATGATTTCTATTGAATATATTAAATTGCCATCTTCGTTAACATTCCACGCTCTTTTAATATTTCATGAACATACCAAATTTATATTTTTGATCAGTAACATACCTCATTTATATTGTAACTACTTGTGAGGATTTGATTCTAAAGCATTTGACATGACAACAACAATCTTTATATTTGGTTGTGTAATAGTCCCTACTCCCTTTGACATGTATTCTTAATATATCATATAAATTATTATAATACAACACTAAGTGGGTAGATCTTTTAGATGTAAGATTATCTTGACATGTAGAACCCTAAGTCTTTAATTATAGCTCATTACTATCTTCTTACAAATGTGATATTACCATTTTAACGTAGGAAATTTTATCTCCTTACTACTTTTCAGCATGGAATTCATTTAAATTTAAAATGATTTAAAACAAATTTTCACATTGACGTAAAAGTAAACAAATAAATTTTAACTCTCTACTAGGATATACCTACCTTAATGAAGCTTTATACTAGCTTCACCTTAATGATACTTAACATAACTCGAAAATCTTCACGTCTGACACTCACAAATTCTAAACAGTGCTATTATACTCAAACAAGAAACTTCTTTTCAAATTTTTTAATCCCACAAGCTACCATGCATCTTCAGCTTCTAGACACAATTACACCATATGCATGTGTATTTCAAAGGGTACATCCTTCAATTTTATTATTTCCCATTTGAGAGGCCCCTCCAAAAACATGTTTTCACCCCCTTCTATTAAACCTCCCCCACCAATAACCTCTCACTTTTATAAGTACTGGATTTTATAAAAATTACTTCTCTATCTCAGCCAAGCCTAAAAAGTTGTTCTAAGTATGGGTTTGGATAGCACTTAAACCGGCGTCTGCATTTTCAAAGTGCATTTTCTCTTTTTTCTTTTTTTAAAAGCTGCTGTTATTAACTTTTAAGAGACAATATTTACTGTTCATGAATAGTGTATGCACTATGCATGCACTGTTTATGTATTTAAAAATATTAAAAATGGGTCTCACAGTATTATTTACACATTTAAAAATTATTTTGCTACAGTGTTTTCAGTTTTCAATTTTCAGTTTTCAGTTTTCAGTTTCAGCAAATATAAGTTGTATCTAAATGGACCATAAATGTTTATATATTTTAGGACTCAACTCACATTATATATATATATATATATATATATATATATATATTACACTTTTATATCTCTATCATGATTTTTGTTTAAAGGTTGCACTTCTCTATTCATAATGTGACACACCCATTTCATTAAACGAAGAAAAAAAAAAGTGGTACGTGACATGAATGAACTATCAACTATAATAAAAAATTTATCGTATTTATCTTATTCTTTTAGCACCTTGTTTAATTAGGAGTTTCATAAATATATCCGCCATGCATAATTGAAAATGAAATAGGGGCTTAAATAAAAATAAAAAATAAATCAAAGCACATATAGAATTAATTTCTTGAAAATTTATAGGTACTCGTAAGTAATTAAATTACTTGTTTAAATTTCTAATATTTGGATCTCTTTTTAAGTTATTCAATTAATTAATATATATTGATTTTTGTTAATATTTTAACTAATACCGTGCTTTAAAAATAAATTTCAATTTATACTTAAGTTATATTTTATGTGAAAATTAAATCTTTATATATATATATATGTTTTTTTTTTTTTTTTTGAGAATCAAGATAGTAATTTTTTTAAATTTATTTTAATACTTATATTCATTATCATATTTGAATTAATATTATGTTAAACTAGGACTTCATTCTTGCCCCTGAACTAAACTCCTAGTTTCACGCTAGGTTGCACCAACACGAACACGAATACGAATACGATATGGACACGGATACAGTGATACGACAATTTTTGAAAAGTAAGGATACGACACGGCAATTAAATTTTTAATATTTTTAGACATAAAATACGTTTATGTTTGGAATTTAAATTAGGTAAGAACTACAAATAAGTAAACTAACACCCAAAGTAGTACAATAATATACATAAAATGTTTAGAGTGCAAACCAAAAGTTTAAATAGGCTACATTCAACATCAAACTAAAAACATAAAAAGAAAACAAGCAGGACACACAAAAACAAAAATCACAAAAACAAGCTTTAGTTAAATAATCGCACACTCTTGGTGTGACAGTCACTTCACAAGTATAAGTTCTTGTGGAATGTGGGGGGCAAAAGCCAGAATTCAAGTAATCAGGAAGGAGCTGCACACACATATACACTTAGATTATGCTAGATTAGAATTCTATCTTGTAAAAAAAAAAAAATCACCTACAATATTTAACTTTAATAAATAAATAAAACTATGGCAAGAAACACAAAAACAAAAACCACTAAATTCATAATAAACATTATAATTTATAAGTAAAGGCTGAGTAAAGAAAAAAAAAAGCACAGTAAAGTATAACATAGTGAGTGGGATTAAAAAAAAAGCTTTGGGTGTTACAAATATAACACGCCACAGTACACCAAACCAAAGGTCCAAAGCAGTCAGCAGATAAAAGAAAGAAAAGAAAGAAAAAAGAAATCGCGAAACAGAGAAAGAGAAGAGAAGCTCGGACCTGTCCACACTGAGAGAGAGAGATAGAGAGATCGGAAGGGACAGAGGGACAGAGGGAGCTCGCCGACTCGCCGATCGGCCCGATGTAGCGCCCGCGAGGGGCAGAGGGCAGCGGGCAGAAGGAAATCAACGGTTGGGCTGTGTGGGTTTCTGATTTTAGATTTCTCACTTCTCACTCAAGGGTATATCACAAAATCAACGGTAAGGATTTGTCCATCTGTCAAAATCTTGAATTTTTTGTTTTTTTGTTTTTCCCACTGCTGGCGTGTCCATCGGTCGCGCCGTGTCGGAGAAGCAAAAAAAAGACGACACTGCTCGGACACCGGAGCCCGACGAGTTTTTTCCGGTACCCGTGTCCGACACGTGTCGGACACCGGTACTTTGGCAAAAATGCCGCGTCGGTGCAACCTTTCACATCTGCTTAATAGCATTGTTTATAGGGTCTGGTTAACGGGTATTTGTTAATGGACAATTTTTGAAAACTTTTAATTCCACTTTTATGATAAATATAAAAAGCAGTAAAAAAATTAATTAGTTTTTCTTTTCCCATAACGTTTTCTATAAATATTTCGTAAAACCAATGCCCTTACGAACATCTGTTAACCTTTTCCTTATATATATGTGTGTGTGTGTTATTACTACTTCATGTATGAGTTATCGCATTTATTTAGTCTATCTCTCAGAGGATGATTTACAACAAAACTTTTTTTTTGATAGATAATAAGAGTTTTATTGATGAAAAAGGATAATGTGTTTACGAGTGTAAACACACTTCCCTTGAAACAGATACAAGCAAATCATAGGGAAAGACTAATAGAGATAAGGAAATCAGATAAGGAACTACACTGTGTAAGCCCCCAAATATGAGACCACTCAAACAAAGTCCTAGCAAGCAAAGTCTTCAACTTATCTATAGGACTCTCAGTGTCCTCAAAAATACGGGCATTGCGTTCCTTCCAAACTAACCACATAAGGCATGCTGGTACTAAATTCCAAATCTTGGAAGAGTAAGCTCCCAACCAATTCCTCCAAGCAAAAAGAAGAGAAACTATAGTGTCCGGCATCACCCACTGAACCCCAAACATAATAAGAACCTCACTCCACAAAGCAGATGCAAACTTACAATGGATCAAAAGGTGATCCACAGTCTCCTCATCACACCTACATAAACAACACCAGTTAACAAGGGGTAATTTCTTCTTAACAAGGTTATCGATTGTGAGAATCCCACCCCTAGCAGCAGTCCATAAAAAGAAAGATACCCTTTTAGGTACCTTTACACACCAAATGCTCTGCCAAGGGAAAGAAACAGAAGGGGCTTTCAATAAAGCAATATAAAAAGATCGCACATCAAAGACACCACTACGAGTCAATTGCCAGCTCAAAATATCCTCCACCTCCCCACTAGGAATCTTGGCAGAGACATGTGCATAGAAGGAATAAAATCTCCCTAACTCCCATTCATTAAAATAGCGTCGGAAATGGAAATTCCAACTTCTACCTCCCCCGTCTGGGGCAAAAATTATCATATCAGAAATCAGAGCTTCCTGAACCACAGCACATGCAAACATTTCCGGGTATAAATCCTTCAAAGGAGTAGGACCACTCCAAGGGTCATGCCAAAACCGAATACGATTACCCTCTCCTGCTACATATACCACATGACTGAAAAACTTGTCTGCTCCTTTCCTGATATTCTTCCATAACCCATAACCATGAGTGCTTCTCACAACTCTAGTGCACCAACCTCCACTATCCTCTCCATATTTGGTGGCTATTACCTGACGCCATAAATGAGTAGCTTCCTTCCCAAAACGCCAAAGCCACTTCCCAAGTAGAGCTTGGTTAAAAAGCCCAATCTTCCGAATCCCCAAACCCCCTATCTCCACCGGCCACACAACCTTATCCCAAGCAATAAGCGGATATCTGAAAACATCATTAGAACTCCCCCACAGAAAATTCCTCTGAATCCTCTCTAGTCTGTCTGCTATATGTTGCGGAATGATTTACAACAAAACTTAACACTAATTATTTTCTCTGTTTCAAGAGGTGGAGGGTAATATGGGTGATTGAATTTCATTGTTTGATTATCTCACTTCTTTGCAGGCACGAGTCAGAATTTATCGAAGATATTGTGCAAGCGATATTGCACAAATTAAGTTATGCATTCCCAAGAGATACCAAAGGTTTAGTAGGAATAGATGCTCAAGTGGAGGAATTGATGTCACTTTTGGCTATAGGATCGAATGATGTTCGCATAATAGGGGTTTGGGGGATGGGGGGAATTGGTAAGACAACCCTTGCTAGATTTGTCTATTGGATGATTTTTAATGATTTTCAAGGTGGTAGTTTTATCACTAATATTAGAGAAGAATCTGAAGAACATGGTTTGCTTCCATCACAACAAAAACTTATTTGTGAAATTTTGAGGGAAAGAAGCATGAATTTACGGGATGTTGATGATGGAGTTCTTATGATCAAGAATAGGTTATGTCATAAAAGGATTATTCTTGTCCTTGACGATGTAAATCAATTCGACCAGTTGAAAAAGTTAGCTGGAGAGCCAAATTGGTTTGGTGCAGGTAGTAGAGTTATAATAACAACAAGAGATAAGCATTTGTTGATAAGACATAAAGTATGTGGAATATACGAAGTTAAAGGATTGAAAGATGATGATGCTCTTCATCTTTTTAGTTTGAATTCTTTTAACAAAGATTATCCTACTCAAGATTATTTAAAGTTGTCTAAACAGTGTGTGAATTATGCACAAGGTCTTCCTCTAGCTATTGAGGTTTTGGGTTCTTTTTTGTTCAATAGAAGTAAGGAGGAATGGGAAAGTGCATTAGATAGGCTCAAAGAATTTCCGGTAGAAGAAATGAGCAAAATACTTCAAATAAGTTTTGATGGACTTCATAGAGTGGAACAAGAAATATTTCTACATATGTCATGTTTCTTTAATATGAAAGACAAAGATTATGTAGTAGAAATACTTGGTTGTCTTGGTCTTCACCCTAAAATTGGATTAAATGTTCTTATTGAAAAGTCTCTCTTGCAAGAGTATGAAAATAAATTTTGTATGCATGAATTACTGCAAAAAATGGGTCAAGATATAATTCGTCGAGAGTATCCTCAAGAACCTAGGAAGTGGAGCAGATTGTGGCGACATAAGGATATGCACAATGTTCTGATGAAAAACATGGTAAGAGATCATTTGGAGAACTTGAGCATATACCTTATCACATTATTTTAAAAAGTTAAATTTGAACCATTTTAGTAATCATATATCTTGCAATTCACCCATCTCTTTTTCTTTACTAATTAGGAAGCAGAAGCAGTTCAGGGCATAGTCCTTGTACTTCCAAAGATGCGTGAATTGGGTGAACTACAAAAATCTGTAAAGGCACATTGGAACCTTGATGCCTTTTCAAAGTTGCCTAACCTTAAGTTGCTTATAATTCATGGTGTTCACCTTCCACATGGTCTGAAACATTTTCCTAATGACTTAAGATATCTTGATTGGAGTAGATATCCTTCAAAATCTTTGCCATCAAGTTTCCAACCAAATGAGCTTGTTGAACTTCGCATGTGCAATAGCAAAATTGTTCGACTTTGGAATGGAATAAAGGTAACATTTTTATTTAAATACTCATATATGTTTAGTAAAAATTTATAAATTCTAAGCTTTGTGGAACCTAATCTTACTTTTCTTATTCAGTATTTTTTACTTTTAACAGCATTTTGGCAAGCTGAAGTCCATCAAATTGGAAGACTCCTTAGACCTCATTGCAACCCCTGACGTCACTGGAGTCCCAAATCTTGAGAAATTAGATGTTAAAGGTTGTAAAAATTTGATTGAAATTCACCCATCTATTGTAGTTCATAAAAGGCTTACTCATCTTAACCTAGAAGGTTGCCATAACCTTAATACTCTTCCAAGTAAGTTTGAAATGGAGTCTCTTGAGATTCTTATCCTTTCAGGTTGTTCAAAAATCAGGAGAATTCCAGAATTTACGGAAAATATGATAAGCTTATCGAAACTTCACTTAGATAGAACTGCTATTACAAAACTTCCCTCTTCAATTGCACATTTGACTAACCTTGCTTCATTGCATTTAAGAGATTGCAAAAATCTTGTGTGTCTTCCTAGTATCATTTGTAGCTTCAAGTCGCTTGAAGATGTCAATTTGGCTGGATGCTCGAAGCTTGATAATCTACCGGAGGACTTGTGGAATCTTGAAAGTCTAGAGGAGCTCGATGTGAGTGGAATAGCTTTAAGAGAGCTTACTTCCTCTATTGTTCTCTCAAGAAATCTTAAAAGATTATCTTTTGGGGGATGTAAAGAGTCACCACCTAATCTTTGGAATAAGCTTTTCTCCTTTAATTTAATGCCACGAGGAGGCCTAAATCCTATGAGCTTGTTATCACCTTCCTTTCCAGGTTTGTGTTATTTAAAGAAATTGGATTTGAGTGACTGTAATCTCCAAACAATCCCAAATGATTTTGGTTACTTATCCTCTTTAAGTTGTTTAAATCTAAGTGAAAATACTTTTGATTGTCTTCCTGAAAGTATCATTCAACTATCTAAACTGACACATATTTATTTGAGGAATTGCACAAGACTTCGTTCATTGCCACAATTTCCATCAAGCACTTGGATGGTTGATGGTTGTAGCTCATTGAAACCATCACCAAATGGATTAACACTTGACAAATTCTGCCAACCACGTCTTTTCCTCTTCAATTGCTTCAATTTGGTTGATAATCTAGGTCGGAGTGACATGTTCTTTAGAATGCTATCAGTAGTTCCTCAGGTCTCTCTCTCTCTCTCTCTCTCTCTCTCTCTCTCTCTCTCTCTCTCTATATATATATATCAATTCTAAATATCATGGTTTGTATGTTTCAGGATATTGACAAGGAATCTATAGAATCTACTTTGGCAGCTATCTTTGGTATCGTTATTCCAGGGAGTGAAATACCGAGGTGGTTTAGCCATCAGAGTGTAGGGGCTACAGTGAATGCACAAGTAACTCATCTGAACAAAAATGTTTTGTCTAAGTGGATTGGAATGGCTGTGTGTGTTGTTTTTTCAGGCCGTAATCTTCATCCAAACAATCATGTTTTATCTAACTATCTTTATTTGTCATGTGAGATTCTAGTCAATAAACATGAAGGTGCAACCTTTTCTGAAATCTTGGGCAAGAAATCTGTTCAGATTAAATCAGATCACCTTTGGCTATTCTATTTAAACCCACAAAATTTTAATGAGAATGGGAGAGCATTATTGAGTCAAATTGATGAGAACGGATTCATTCAGATTGAGGTTAGATTTGATTGCCCTGTTTTGCAATGCTTGGAGGTTAAGAAATGTGTGTTTCGCCTAGTATACGAGCAAGACATTGAAGATATCAGATATATGATGGCTCATTTCAGCAACAACACTTGCATCACTCCTTACGAGGGTTTGGATGTTCATCATGATTTTGACAATTCAGCAGAAGCTATCAAAATTAAGGGAAGTCATGATAAATACGAAGGGGTGGAACCTAGTAGTGAAGGCAGGCTCGGAAGCTCTTTTGATGTACCAAACTCAAAGAAGATTGAAAGATATATAAAGGATGTATGGCTCATGGTAACTCCGATTATATTAACTCTAATTATGGTGACTCTGATCGCAAGGATTGTAATGTAGGTGACCAGGGACTGGTAAGTCATCATTTCATTGACTCTGTAGCTTCCTATAGGGCATATATGCATGCTTTTTTTTTTTCACCAATTTTAACTTTAGAATTTAAGTTTAATGAATCCCTTGATATAGACTCTGTAGCTTCCTATTAGGCCTGTGGCACCCTTGATTTTTTCTTTTCTTTTCACAGAAAGTTGGCCATGATACAAAGGAATCTTCCTTGTCCGCAAGATTTTTTACAGGACATCCATATTATGAGACACTTTCTTTGTAATACATCCCTAGATTGCTTGTTTGACATCCAGAGTAAGCTTAGTCTGGTTGAGATTGAAAGTGAATATAGGCTAATTTGGATTACTGAGAGAACTACAAAATATTCTTGTGCAGGTGCATGGAACTGTGTAAGGAAGAAATGCCCCGATATTAAATGGTGAAGATCATCATTTGGTTTCCCAAAGTAATTCTGAAGCATGTGTTTATCGGTTGACTAAGGCTTAAGGTTCACAACAGAGTGTCCACAAAAGATTGAATGTGTAATGATGATGTGCTAATCTGGATACTCAGTGCATTCTTTGTAAAAAGAGAATTAAATGTAGGGACCACTTATTTTGTGATTGTTGTTTCTTGATGAAGATATGAACCATAATGAGCTGGTGCTCGATAAAAAAACCCAAAGTTCCATTGGCTTGAGATTATGCTCTATGATGAGGAATCCTTTATGTCTATACGGGCATTGTGCATCACATTTGGCTTCAAAGGAATGCTAGTATTCATCAAAGAAGACTACTTTCTGAAGAGGCTATGGTCAAAATGATTGGGTGAGAAGTGAAGAACAGAGTTGAATGTAGCAGTTACTACAATTCTGTTTAGAACAGGGGTATTGATAGTTCAGAATAGAAGCTGTTAATGGTCCTTGTCTTCGTTAACTAACAATGTTGGATTTTTCACTTTGTAATGTTTATGGTGTAGGCTGTTTCTGTGTTGGTGTTTTATTCTTTGGTGGTGCCTTAGACCGATCGGTTTCTATTTAAATGAATTGCTCATTCATCCAATTTACAAGTTGTTTGATTAACTAATACTTTTCTTATATAGTAAACACAACAATCAAATATTTTTTGCCCTGTAGAAATCTATGTTAATAATTATTGATTGAGTTATAGTTGAAATCATATTATTTGAGACAATTAGATAAAATGATATTCTTTAATGAACTCATAAAAACTAGATTTATATTAGCTTTTTATAATTACAAATTCTATATAGTTATTATAATTAAAATGGAATATTTATAATAAACTTAGTATACAATCTAATATGAAGTCTATATAAGAATATTATACACACACTTACTTAACTCAAATTTCATACTTGTGAGTTTGTTCACAAATACATAATTATGAACTCATTTGCTAAATAAACAAACTTAAACAAAACTATTTATGAGTTAAGCTTGAACTATTCATAAACTATTGGGGTCTATTTTCTTGTATAAGACTGAATGAATGTGCCCAAGCATTAAAAAGGAGGGAGAGAGAGAGAGAGAGAGAGAGAAATAAAAACACTGCCTAGGCATCGAGTCTGCAGTTAGGCTGATGGTGAGTATTCAATTCGTTACTCAATAAAACGTAAGTCTTATTGAGTTATTTGATAAGACTCCACCCACAAAGAAAAACAAAACCTATCCTGTTGCCTTAAAAAAAACAAAAACAAAAACAAAAGATGTAAAATACAAAAACCGATCCTATTACCTAAAAAAAAAAAACACAAGATGTAAAAGATAAGACATAAGAGTCATAAGACTAAAGACTCCCGTCCACCCACACCCACAAGTCATATACTCTTATTAGATAAGACTGTAAGCCACCCACAGCCACAAGCCAAAGATAAGACAAGTCTTATTGATACAAAATGGTTTTTCCACACCAGCACTACACCCACACCAAAGTTTAAAGTGAGTTAAGTCAAGTTTAAATGATTTCTAGACTGGACCAAAAACGAGCTTTAAAAAAAAAAAAAAAAAAAGGACTTACTAATGTTACTATAAATGGAAGACTCTCTCTCTAGTTCTCACGCACAACACGTTGCAAATTCCTTTACTTAAAAGTTAAACCAGCAATTACACAATATATATATATATATATAATAGCTTCAACGACAATACAATTATTACTGCTATTCTCCAAAATCTGTAAGTTCTCACTTTTTATTTTTTATTAATTTTTTATGAGTATCTGTAAGTCATCGATCACTTGTTACGTCGATTCTTCTCTTTTATTTCCTCTCTTTAGTTTTACTCTTTAATTTCTATATTGTTTTCTTTTACCCCTTATTTGTTTATTTATTTTTACTTGAAATCTAATTGAATGAAGTTTTGATGAGTATCTATAATTCTGTATTGTGATTCAAGGTTTACTTGTAAGTTTAGATTGGCTTTCATGGATGTGAAAAACCCACCTTCTTCCTCTTCTTCTAGTTGTAAGTGGAAATACGATGTCTTTTTAAGTTTTAGAGGTGAGGACACTCGCAAGAATTTTACAGATCATCTATACGCTACCTTGAAACAAAAAGGTGTTTTCACCTTCAGGGATGATAGAAATCTCGAGAGAGGAGAACCTATTTCACATGAGCTTTTAAAAGCAATAGAAGAATCAATGTTTGCTATTGTCATTCTCTCAAAAAACTATGCATCCTCAACATGGTGTTTGGATGAACTCATGAAGATCATGGAATGCAAAAAAGAGATGGGGCAAACAATCTTGCCTATTTTTTATGATGTGGATCCATTCGAGGTGCGAAAACAAACAGGAACATATGCACAAGCGTTTGACGAACATGAAAAACGTTTCAAAGAGAATATGGATAAAGTTCACATGTGGAGAGCTACTTTGACAGAAGTGGCCAATCTCTCTGGATTTTCTTTACAAGATAGGTAATTTGTACTAATGTTATTATTTCCATTTGTATATAACTATGTATTAAATAATCGTCTTCATTGACATGCAGGATTTATTTGTATCCCGTTGTTAGGATGTCATTCTAATGCATTTGACATGACAACAAATGATCTCTATTTTTGGTTGGATACTAATCCCTTTGACATGTATACTTGGTATACCATATAAATGATAACAATTTTTTTTTTTTTTGAGAACCAAATGATAATAATTAATATAACACTATAAGGTAGCTCTTTTAGATGTAAGATTATCTTGACACGTATAACACTAAGTCTTTAATTATATCTCATTACTATCTTCTTTTAGATGTGAGATTACCATTTTTACACTAAAATTTTATCTCCTTACTTTTCCACTTTTCAATATGGAATTCATTTTGAATTTATGATTTACAACAAATTTTCACTTTAGACTCAAAGAGTTCTAGAAAGAGGAGAATCCTATTCCACCAATTTGAAGTGGATTTAAAAATACACTTCTATCTTAGCCAAGCCCAACAAATTGTTCTAAATTTTTATTTCAGGATTCAACTCACATTTCAAAAAAAAAAAAAACACTATTTTGTACTTGTATTTCTCTTTCATAAGTTTTTAAAGGTTACACTTCTATAATCATAATGCATGGGACTTCCATTTCATTAATGATAATAATAATAACTAGCCCCATCACATGCGCTCCGCACGTGCGATGATGCTCTCTCTTTTTTTTTTTTTTTAGTTTAATATAATTTTTCAATTTGAATTTATCTATTGTTAGTTAGATTACAGAGGATTGAAATTTAAGAAACTAAAATTTAAGATTTGAAAAGGAGTAAACTGCTAGGTTTAGTGTGTGCTAGTTTTTACGAAAAATTGTATCAAACGTGTGTGAGATATATTTAAATAGAGAGTGTGCTAATTTTTAGTAAAAAGTTTCTCTAGTAGTTTTTTTTTTTTTTTTTTGAATTTTGTTGAATTACAATTTTAACCTGATTTTTTATTATTTAAGAATAATGAGTATCTAATTAGATTGAGGATATTTTTGACATTCTCTAATTAGATTGAGGATTATCTAATAATAATAATAATAACGACTGATGTGGTATGTGACATGGATGAACTATCAATTATAAATAAAGAAATAAAGATAATTGTTCCGCAGAACCTTGTTTAGGAGTTTCATACACATAATTGCAATAATTGAAAATGAAAGTTAGGGGCTTAAACAAGAGAAAAGAAAGATTAATTATTGTACACATTTTTAATGTCCGTTTGGGAACAGCTTATCTAACTATTTGTTGAAAATGTGTTAATGTATACTTGTACCCTGAAAAAATTTGAAAAAGTGAGAAAAAACAGGAAAAAGTGAGGTTTTAAAAAGTTGTACATAAAAACTAAAAGCTGGAGCTGATGCCAAACAAGCTCTTAAAATAATCAAAATCACATATAGAATTTCTTGAAAATTTATAGGTAATCTTAAGTAGTTAAATGATTTGTTTACATTTCTTATATTTAGATTTCTCTTTATAAGTTATTATGTTGATGAATACATATATTGATTTTTTATATTATATTTTAATTAATACTATGCTTTAAAGGAAATTACAATTTATGATTAAGTTATATTTTTTATGTGCAAATTATTATTATTTGTTTGTGTTTAATTCGTTTACTTTTTATAACAAAGATGTTAAGATTTTAATTTATTTTAATACTAATTTTAATTGAAAATTTGGAATCAATATTATGGCAAGCTATGTCTTTTATTCTTACCCCGAAACTAAAATCTTGACTCGACCTCTACTTAATAGAATTATTTTTATATATTACTATATTCTTAGTCATTTGTGTTAAGAATATAAAGTGAGAAAGAAAGA
Source organism: Quercus glauca (assembly GCA_023736055.1). Lineage (NCBI taxonomy): Eukaryota > Viridiplantae > Streptophyta > Magnoliopsida > Fagales > Fagaceae > Quercus > Quercus glauca. Next base: position 7,156,946 of record CM043323.1, read on the forward strand.
CTGAATAGTCTGTATATTATGTGTAAATAATAATGTACAATAGAGAGCCTTATATAGGTTAGGTATGTGTGCAGTATAAGTAATATGAGTAAACTACAATTACAATATACTAGGATAAGCCCAATGGACTAATCTAGTCTAAGTTATAGACTAACACCCCCCCCCCCCCCCTCAAACTTGAGGTGGCAAGAAGGAAGCTAATTAGAGTTTAGATATAAGATCTAGAAGACGACCAGGCAGGTGAGTCTTGGTGAAGATATCAACAGGTTGGTCAGTAGAGGAGATGGAGAACAACTTGAGATTGCTTTTCTTGAGATGCTGGCGAGTGATGTGGCAGTCGATCTTAATGTGCTTGGTGCGTTCATGGAAGACATCATTATGAGCAATGTAGATAGCACTACGATTGTCACAATAAAGAGGAGTGGCAGTGGGTTGTGGAGCATCCATGTCAGCCAAGAGCCAGCGAAGCCAGACAAGCTCGTAGGTGGTGTCAGCAATGGCATTGTACTCAACCTCAATACTGGAATGGGAAACCACATCCTGCTTCTTACTACGCCACTAGACAAGAGAAGTACCTAACAAGAAATAGAAACCTGTGATAGAGCATCTATCAGTCGGATCACCTGCCCAGTCCGCATCTGAATAAGCATGAAACTCGAGAGAAGACCGAGAGGAGTAGTGGAGACCATGATAAAGTGTGCCCTTGACATTTCAGAGAATCCGAAGAATGGCAGCATAGTGGACAGAACAAGGGGCATCCATGAACTTACTAACCATACCCACGACATGTGAAATATCCAGACCAGTAACAATGAGATAGATTAGACTACCAACCAACTGACGATAGCGAGTCGCATCGGATAAAGGTTCACCATCCAAGGGTGTGAGCTTTGAATTGTATTCTAAGGGAGAGAAGATCAGAAGCATATTTAGCTTGGGAAAGATAGTATCCATCAGAGGATGAGGTAACCTCAAGCCCAAGAAAATAGCTGAGAGTGCCCAAATATTTCATCTCAAAATGCTGACTAAGTGCTGAAGAGAGCAGATACCAACAGGATCATCTCTAGTAATAATCATATCTTCAACATAAAGAAGAATAAGAATGATACTAGCAGAGGATCTTTGGACAAAGAGAGAGATGTCATGAGGACTCGAAGCGAAACCCTGCTGAGCAACAACTGAGCTAAACTTTTCAAACCAAGCTTGAGGAGCCTACTTGAGGCCATAAAGAGCACGGCGAAGGCGACAAACTTGACTACCTGAGTGTGGATAGCTAGGGGGTGGTTGCATGTACACTTCTTCTTAAAGGTCTCCATTGAGGAAAGCATTCTTCACATCCATTTGATAAATAGGCCAACGGCAAAAAGCAAAAACAACAATGAGACATCTGACAGATGTAAGGCAAGCAACAGGAGTAAATGTTTCCTCGTAGTCAATGCCATACTCTTGAGTAAAGCCCTTGGCAACTAGGTGAGCCTTGTACCGTTCAACAGATCCATCAGCCTTGGTCTTCATCTTGTAAACCCACCTACAACCTACTACAAACTGACCAGGAGGCAAATCAACCATATCTCAAGTGTGATTCTTATGAAAGGCATCTATTTCTTCGTTCATAGCTTATTGCCAAAAAGGGTCAGTATGGGCCTTACGATAAGTGTGAGGTTCATAGAGGGTGGCAAGAGCAAAGAACAGTGATAATCAGTGATATAAGGGAGAGGAATGCTTACCTGAGTGGAACGGCAAAGTTTAGGACCAACAGAAAACTCAGGAGAGGGTGGTGCCACAAGATCCAAGGCAGGCGGGTCATATGCCAGGACAGAACCGAAGATGAGTTGTCTGGAGAGGCAGTCGATGTCGAAGAATCCTCCACAAGTTCAAGATAAAGAGGGAGGAAAAGATCAGTTAAAATGGGAGACTCTGAGGAAGAGGACGCAAGAAACTACTAAAGACTTGTGAAAGGACGATGTTCCCAAAACTCAACATGACGGGAGACACGAAGACGATGAGAAATGGGATCATAGCAGCGAAACCCCTTTTGAGATACACCATAACCAAGGAAACAACAGAGACGAGCACGAGGCTAGAGCTTTGTTCGTTCATGAGGAGGAAGAGAGACAAAGCAAGCACAACCATAAACCCGAAGAGAGGAGTAGTCAGGAGTTTGACCATAGAGAAGCTCGAATGGTGATTTGTAGTGTGTAGTTGGTGAAGGTATACGATTAATGGTGTACACAGCAGTGAATGTGGCCTCACCCCAAAAGCGCTCAGGAAGAGAGGCAGAAATGAGAAGGTTGTGGACAACATCAAGAATGTGACGATGTTTTCATTCTGCACGAATTTTGTTGAGAGGTGTAAGGACAAGACCACTGAGGAAGGGTACCAGCATTATCTGATAAAAGACTTTGACGGTGCGATTGAACTGTGTTTCAATCGTTTTATGAAATGTTTGGTAAATAGACACAAGTTTAGACCTATGGTGAAGCAGATAAATCCAAGTATATCAAGAAAAATCATCGACAAATATGACAAAATATCTAGATCCCCCATCAGTGGAAACAGGTGCAAGATCCCAAATATCAAAATGTATAAAATCAAAAGGTGCAGAAGAAAAGGAGTCACTATTATTAAAGAGCAATCTTGTTTGTTTGCCAAAATGACAGGAAGTACAATCAAATTTTTGAAACTGGACTGAACCTAAATGACCTTGAGAACCTAACAACTGAAGACGAGATAAGGATGGATGACCAAGACGAGCATGCCATAGATCAGGTGAGGGGGTGGCAGTGGTAGCAGCTGCAGAAACAACTTATGAAGGAATCTTCAAGTCATGAACCTCAAACATGTGACCAACCTTACGACTTGTCTCAAGCACTTAACTCGCCCGGGGATCCTGCACATCCACACCATGATTAGTAAATAGAAGATCTATGGCTAATTCACAAAGTTGACCAACAGAAAGCAAATTGAGGGATAACTTTGGGATATGAAAAGTGTCACGAAGGGATAAACAAGGAGAAGAGATTGTTCCTTTATGACTAACAGGCATAAGAGTTTCATCAGCAGTGAAAATGGCGATTGGATGTTCTAAGGGTGCCATATCAGAAAATTGAGATTCATCAGGAGTTATATGGTTACAACATGCAGTATCAAAAAAACTAAGGTTGTTTACCTGAGGTGACAGAAAGGGCAGTAGAAGTGCAGGATAAAACCTGTTGAACTACTGCCTCAATATCAGCTATAGTAAGTGAGGAAGCCAAAGATGGACCTGTAGGAACTGATGGATCTAAAGGACATACAACAATTGCCCGAGGAAGAGAAGCTTTATTCTGCTTTTGCATAAATGTCTGCAGTTTGTGACAAATTGAGATGTCATGGCCTTTGGCACAGCAAAACTTACAGCGAGTACCTTTGGAAGACTGAGAGGTACGACGCCCAGAGTTTATTTGTGGAGGAGTAGTGAATGCAGCAATGGGAAGCTGTGGAGATGGTGTAGCCAATACATGATCAGATGATGACATATGATGAGTAGGCCGACAATTCTCCTCGGAAATGAGCTCCTTGACTGCAGCATTAAGAGAAGGAGTAGGAGACCGGCTAGGCAGAGAAGTCTTAGCAGGCTCAAAATCCTCACGTAAACCCATCATGAAGTGCATAAATTTACGGCGATCCCGATATTTGACAAAGAGTTCAATGTCCTTAGAACACACTAGTGGAGGATCTGCAGTAGAGAGTTGTTCCCACATAGTAGAAGTTTGAGAATAAAAATCAGAAATAGACTGACCTTTCTCTTAGCACATTTAATAAAGCTTTGATTCAATGTGGAACTCCAGGCTTGAATCATTAGTACAATTATAGGGATCGGCCAAAAATTTCCAAGTAGCCTCAGCAGTCTCAAGATGAGGAAGAAGATTATGAATGGAGGAAATAGAGGTATTGATAAACCAAGACAAGATCTTACTCTGAATACTTTCCCATTTCTCTAGGCGTTCTTCATAATCATCCGCTGTAACAACAGTCTTGGAGGCATCTTTAGCAGTTGTGGCTTTGGACTTAGGGTTTGGTACTGGCTTAGGAATTGAACCAATCACATATCTCCACAGTTTACAACCCTTGAGAAAGACAGTCATATTCTGAGACCATGCATGATAGCTAGTAGAACCATCCAACATAATAGTGATAGGACGAATGATATCTCGTTCGTTTTGTTGAGCCATAATGAAGAAAATGACCAAAATGTGGGATTTAAAGACCTCAAATGAAGAAACAGAGCCCAAAATTAGAATCTACACAAAAAACTGAGCAAGACAGGCCCTGTTGAAATTTTTTTACTTTGGCCAAAAAGTCAACGGCCAATAGTGTTGGTCAACGGTCAAAGTCAACTGCTGATGTAGGCGGATAACGCGAGGTGTTGACGTAATTTGATGATGCAGATGCTGATGTGTGCAGGATGACATCAGCCTAGGGCTGACGTGGATAGACACTAATAGTGTTAGGCGCACGGCAGTGCGTGTGAACTGCTGGTGGAGTGTGGCGGTGCGTGGAGCGCATGTTTGACAGTCAGAAGCTTCAAGCAGCACGTTTGGGCACGTGTCAAGTCTTTTCTGGCTATTCTTGGTTGGGTTTTGCTCAGGATTGGCTGTCCTGTCACGCTATTCCTTTGCTTTGGCAGTTGGATGAACAGAACGATGAGATCTAAGAGTTGCAGGGACTGTGGATGTGACGCCAGTAACTCGCTTTTGACAGTGGCTACTGGATGAAGGCGAGGGTAGCGAAAAAGCACCGAAGATGACCACAGGAACTAGAATGTTAGAGCAATGGCTCTGATATCATGTTAAGAATATAAAGTGAGAGAGAAAGACTGAATAGTCTGTATATTCTGTGTAAATAATAATGTACAATAGAGAGCCTTATATAGGCAAGGTATGTGTGCAGTACAAGTAATATGAGTAAACTACAAGTACATACTGTGCTAAGCCCAATGGGCTAATCTAGTTTAAGCTATACACTAACAATTTGGATTTTGGAATTACTATTATGGTGTTTGCATTTACTTATTTTTCTTCTTCTCAATGTGAGATTTGCAAGAATTTAAGGGTAATTTACAGTGAAACTTAACACTAAATATATGCTTTCTTTTGGGAGGTGGAGGGTAACATGGGTGATTCAATTGCATTGCTTGATTGTCTCTCTTTTTGTAGGCATGAGTCAGAATTTATCAAAGATATTGTGGATGAGACCTTGCACAAATTAAGTTATGCTTTGCAAAGAGATACCAGTGATTTAGTAGGAATAGATTCTCAAGTGGAAGAATTGATGACACTTTTGGCAATAGGATCAAATGATGTTCGTATCATAGGGATTTGGGGGATGGGAGGAATTGGCAAGACAACTCTTGCTAGAATTGTCTATCATATGATTTTTAATGATTTTGAAGGTGGTAGTTTTATCACTAATATTGGAGAAGAATTTGAAAGACACGGTTTACTTCCATTACAGCAAAAACCCATTTGTGAAATTTTGAGGGAGAGAAGTATGAATATACGAGATGTTAATGACGGAGTTTTTATGATCAAGAATAGGCTAAGACATAAAAGGATTCTTCTTGTTCTTGATGATGTAAATCAATTCAACCAATTAGAAAAGTTGGCTGGGAAGCTTAATTGGTTTGGTCCAGGTAGTAGAGTTATTATCACAACAAGAGATAAGCATTTGTTGATAAGACATGACGTATTTGAAATATATGAGGTTAAAGAATTGAATAATGATGATGCTCATCATCTTTTTAGGTTGAAAGCTTTGAAGAGAGATTGTCTTGCCAAAGATTATCAAGAATTGTCTAAACAATTTGTAAATTATGCTAAAGGCCTTCCTCTAGCTATTGAGGTTTTGGGTTCTTTTTTGATTGGTAGAGGAAAAGAGGAATGGGAAAGTGAATTAGAAAGGCTTAAAGAATTTCCGAAGAAAGAAATTATCAATATATTTCAAAGAAGTTTTGATGGACTTCATGAAGTAGATAAGGAAATATTTCTACATATTGCATGTTTTTTTAATATGAAGAATAAATATTATGTGGAAGAAATTCTAGATTATCTTGGCCTTCAGCCAAAAATTGGTTTAAGCATTCTCATTGAAAGATCTCTTCTAAAAGATCATGATAGTCACTTTTTGATGCATGACCTACTACAAAAAATGGGTCAAGACATAGTTCGTAAAGATTGTCCTCAAGACCCCGGCAGGCGGAGCAGATTATGGTTATATAAGGATATTCATAATGTGTTGATGAAAAATTCGGTAAGAGATCATTTATAGAACTTGAGCATATACCTTATAATGTTATTCAATACAGTTAAAATTTGAAAATTTCTAACCATCATATATCTTGCAACTCACTCAATATCTTTTTCTTGACTATTAGGGAACAGAAGAAATTCAAGGCCTCGTCCTAGAGCTTCCTATGTTTCCTAAAGATGAAGAACAACATAAATCTGAAAAGGCATATTGGAAACTTGAAGCTTTTTCAAAGATGCCTAACCTTAAATTGCTTATAATTAATGGTGTTCATATTTTGCACGGTCCCAAACATCTTCCTCATAGTTTAAAATGTCTTCATTGGAGTGAATATCCTTTAAAATCTTTGCCATCAAGTTTTCAATGGGACGAGCTTGTTGAACTTTGCATGTTCCACAGCAAAATTAAACGACTTTGGGAAGGAATAAAGGTAAGATTGTTATTTAAGTACTCCTACACATTTAATACGAAAGCAATAAATTATATGGTTTGTGGAACCTAATCTAGCTTTTATTATTATTGGCTTTCAACAGCACTGTGGCAAGTTGAAGTCCATCAAATTGAACGATTCCTTGAATCTCATTGCAACCCCTAATGTCACTGGAGTTCCCAATCTTAAGAAATTGGTGTTTAAAGGTTGTATAAATTTACGTGAGGTTCACCCATCTATTTTAGTTCATAAAAGGCTTACTCTTCTTGATCTAGAAAATTGCAAAAGCCTTAGTAGTCTTCCAAGCAGGTTTGAAATGGAATCTCTTGAGATTCTTATTCTTTCTGGCTGTTCAAAAATCAAGAGAATTCCAGAATTTATGACAAATATGGAACACTTATGGAAACTTCACTTAGATGGCACTGCAATTACGAAACTTCCCTCTTCAGTTGAACATTTGACTAACATTGCTTCATTGCATTTAAGAGATTGCAAGAATCTTGTGTGTCTTCCTAGTATCATATGTAGCTTCAAGTCACTTAAAGATATTAATTTGGCTGGATGCTTGAAGCTTGACAGTCTACCGGAGAAGCTGTGGAATGTTGAAAGTCTAGAAATGCTTGACGTGAGTGGAATTACTTTAAGAGAGCCACCTTCCTCTGTTGTTAACTTAAAGAGTCTTAAAGTACTATCTTTTCGGGGATGTAAAGGGCCGCCACCTAAAGTATGGTATAAGATTTTCCCCTTTAATTTAATGCCAAGAAGAAGCCTAAATCCTGTGAGCTTGGTATTGCCTTCCCTTTTGAGTATGTGTTATTTAAATAAATTGGACCTGAGTGACTGTAATCTCCAAACAATCCCTAATGATATTGGAAACTTATCCTCTGTAAGTTATTTAAATCTAAGTGAAAATCACTTCAGTTGCCTTCCTAAAAGTCTCGTGCAACTATCCAAATTGTCAGAAATTAATTTACACAATTGCACAAGACTTCGTTCATTACCAAAATTGCCATCTGTGACTTTTCTTATTACAGCAGATGGTTGTATGTCATTGGAAGAATTTCCAGCTAGATTAAAATCACACCTTCTCGTCACCCATTTTCATCTTTTCTTCTTCAATTGCTTCAAATTGGCTGGTCGGAGTAACGTGCTGGGAATACTAAAAGCTCATGAGGTCTGTGTGTGTGTGTGTGTGTGTGTATTTGTCAATTCTAAAATCATGGTTTGTATGTTTCAGGAAATCTGCAAGCAATCTATATTTTGTCGCTCTATTGTCTATGATCTTGTTATTCCTGGAAGTGAAATTTCACAATGGTTTAGCCATCAAAGTGCCGGGAATATAGTTAATGCACAAGTGCCTTCTCATTCTAGTAATAAGTGCTTTGGAATTGCTGTGTGTGCTATTTTTTCATGCCGCAATGTTCATCTTTCTAATATGGCGCTTTTTTTGAGATGTCACATTCTAATCAATAAACGTGAAAATTCAGAGTTTCATTTAGGCATTTGCCCAAGATTTGTTCAGGTTAAATCACGTCACCTTTGGATGTCCTATATACCCTCTCAATTGTTTAGTGAGGATGGGAGAGCAGTATTGAGTCAAATTGATGAGGATGGATTCATACAGATAGAGGTTAGATTTCAATGGGATTTCAGTGGCCTGGAGGTTAAGAAATGTGGGTTTCATCTATACGAAGAAGACATCAGAGAAATCAAAATGAAGCGAAGACGTGATAAATATGAGGGGGCTGGAGCTAGTGCTGAAGGCAGCTCTAACGATGTCCCTCACTCAAAGAGGATTCAAAGATAGAGAATATATGGGCTCATGCTAACTCTAATTGCAAGGATTCTAATGAAGGGCCTGGTAAGTCATCTTTACATATATAGACTCTATAGCTTCCTATTGGGATGGTGGTAACCTTCTTTTCTTTTCTTTTGTTTTCTTTTCTTTTGTTTTCTTTTCAGAGAAAATAGGCCATGATATAAAGGAATCTACCTTGTTCACACGATTGTTTACAGGACATCTATAGTCTGAGATTTTTTTTTTTTTTTTTTTTTTGGTGTCAAAATGTCATAGTCATTACTAGTTTCTTAAACCTGTGAGTGTCAGAAGGTTACTCTGTCATTTTCTTTTTAGTTAAGTAGTTTGATAATAATTTACAAGGAAATTTAATGCAAATCAACCATACATACATCACTTGCTTGTTTTATTTTATAATTTTAAATTTTTTGTTTGTTGTTTACACCTAATTCTTATTAACTTTCTATTAGTTTGGTGGAAAGTTAATGCAAATTAACCATTGTCTTTGCTTTGTTGAGTATAATAGCCTCCGCTGCTCTATATTTGCATTCACTGGTAGTTTCTCATTCTTCCCTCTCTCACTCACGGTCACTGGCTTCTGAAGTAGTTTCAAGCTGTGGCAGAACAACGTCTGTGAAAGGTGAGTGTGCCTTTTCTTTTCTTTTTTGGTCTTATACCTGAATGCATCATTGTTGTCCATTTTCGATTTCTTGGATTTCATTTGATAGAATCACATTTCTTTGTTTGATTTAATAAGATGAAGACATATATGTTAGAATACCATAAGCTATATCAAAACTGAGTAGATCATGCTTTTGTAGAATACATCGATTTTTCAATATAACTAGCTGCTGTGATTTTAAGAATTTCATAATGGATCTAATGTATTCCTATTTATACCCTTTCTATCATACAATTTAACAAAATAAAGATGTAGTTAGTCAAGGGTTTTCTAATATATAAGCGGAACCATGAAAATATTTACTTTTGCTCTCTTTCCTTCTCAGTCTAAATTCTGAACACTTCTATTTTACATATTCTGACAATATGTGTAAGTGAGATTTGGAATTTGTGTGCTGAACTCATGCAATTGTATTCTTGACAGTTTCCCTACGAGGTGCTCGTGAAGATACTTGAATATAAATTAATTGTTTTTACTGAATTTTGGCTTATTCACTTGAGCTTTTATTTTATTTGGACTTTCCTCCAGGATTTTTCATCTTCTTATCCCTTCTTGTTTTGTTGTATTTCAATTATTATTATTTATTTGCACTCACCAGTGGTTTCTCACTCATCGCTCTACGGTCTGTGACTCCTCAAGCAGTCACAAGCAGTGTTGTCTCTGAAAGATACATAAGTGTTTTTCTACTTTTTTTTTCTTTAACTGGTCTCATACCAGAATGCACCATTGTTGTCCCTTTTTTTTTATTAGAATGATATTTCTGTGTAACTGTTTTGATGTAATGCGATCAAGACATATATGTTAAAATACAATACGCTATAATGCTATATCATCAATAGAGTAGACCATGGTCCATGGTTTTCTAGCTACCATGATTTTAAGTTTTCCATAATGGGCATAATGTATTCCTATTTATACAATTCAGTTTTGGATTCATTGTAGCATACAATTTTACATAACAAAGATGTAGCAAGTAAAACAACTTCTGTTTTAACATATTCTAACAATATATGTAAATGTTGGTTTGAATTGGTAGGCTTAAATCATGCAATTCTGTTCTTGACAGATTGCTTACAAGGGGCTCAAGAATGAGCTCCATTGTAATTTAAAAAAAAAAAAAAAAAAAATCAAATTTGGCTTTTTTTTTAAGCGTTCTCTGTTGGGTTTACTTTCTTCATAATTTTTCATCTTTATATTCCTTCAGGTTTTGCTAGATTTCATTTAATTTGTATAATTTTTTAAATACTTGGCTTAATTTAGGTTAGTCTGGAATCTTGGACTATTGCGATTAGACAAATGCAAAGACAATAGCTATATTGCCTAAAAAAATTGGTCCTGCTACATTTTTAATCCAATGTATAACTGCCCCCACCGCATTTTATATCAATTTACTATGACAAATCATTAAAAAGATAAATAAAAAATAAATAAATTAGAAATTCTCATTCAGATATGGAGAAGGATGCTAGGGGCTTTCACAATAATTTTGTATGTTATAGTAACTTCTAACAGCAAAATATTCTTGTGCAGGTGCATGGAACTGTGTAAGGAAGAAATACCCCAAGGTTCAATGGTGAAGATCATCATCTGGTTTTCCAAAGTAATTCCATAGCATGTGTTTATAGGCTGGGAAAGACTAACGGTTCACAACAAAATGTCCACAAAAGATTGAATGTGTAGTGATGTTCTTTGTAAAAGAGAATTGAAAGTAGAGACCACTTATTTGTGATTGTTCTTTCTCAATGAAGATGTGGTGAACCGTAATGAGCTTGTGCCCAATAAAAAAACCCAAAGTCCCATTGACTTGAGATTATGCTCTAGGATGAGAAATCCATTTGGTCTATACTGTCATTGTGGTCTACTGTGTGTCATATTTGGTTTCAATGGAATGCCAGTATTCATCAAGGAAGATTACTTTCTGAAGTGGCTATGGTCAAAACGGTTGGGTGAGAAGTGAAGAACAGAGTTGAATGTAGCAATTACTGCAATTCTGTTCAAAACAAGGGTATTGATACTTCAAAATAGGGGTATTGGTCCTTGTCTCCGTTAACTAACAATGTTGGAGTTTTCACTTTGTAATGTCTATGGTGTAGGCTGTTTCTGTATTGGTGTTGTATTCTTTGGTGGTGTTTTGGATTGATTGTACATCTGTTTCTATTGACATGAATTGCTCATTCATTCCCAAGCCCACCCCCCACCCCCCACCTTTCCCAAAAAAAAAAAAAAATCATTCTTTCTTCACATAAGGTTGAGTTTATTTACGAGTTGTTTGATTAACTTATACATTTCTTATATATAGTAAATACAACAACCAATTATTTTTAGCCCTTTAGAAATCTATACTAATAATTATTAACTGAGTTATAGTTGAAATCATATTATTTAAGACAATTAGATAAAACGATATTCGTTAATGAACTCATAAAAATTAGATTTATATTAACCTTTTATAATTATAGTTTGTTTACGAATACATTATTATGAGCCCATTTGGTCAATAAACAAAACATAAACAAAAAAATTTCAGAGTCAATCCTGAACTATTTATAAGCTGTTGGGTTAAATTTCGCCTAGGGCTTGTCAGATTTTTGAAGTTAAACCACTAAAGTCATTCTTATTAGTTTTGCTTTCTAATAGCTATATTACCAATATATATATATATATATATATATATATATATATATATATATATATATATATTCAATTTATTTATTTTTTCTACAACTTTTTAATCATTTAAAAAAAATAATAAAATAATACAACTGTTTAAATTAAATAAGTAAATAGAAAATAAACTATAGCAACTAAAGATCTCATTTCATTTTCACCTTCGTTTTGCTCACATCTGCATTTAATAATTTAGCTTTGCCTTAGCTGTAGAAACTTACGAAAGTCCAATCTATAGAAGACTAGTATCTAAACAACTCTTTAATTTACTCCATTCAAAACGTTGCATATTCCTTTGAAATAAAATAAGAGAGAGGGGCTTGAACTTTGAAGTAGATATTAGTAACTGTTGGATGGGCTTACCTTTCGGGCCTGTAGTAGCAGCAGCTTATAATTTGATGAATGGGTCTTTACGGTTCAGTTTTAGTTTTCGTTTGTTGATTTGGATTTTTTTTTTACTTAATTATATTTTTTAGGCTTCAAAACGATTAAGACAAAACAAACACTATAATAAGACAGGTCTTCCAACAAAGTTCAAGAAAACTTCACAAAATATCTTCAGAAGAAGACAAGCAAACAACCACAAAAGTCATTTGCGTTTGAAATTTTGAATCCCTATTTACCGACAAAAAAAAAAAAAAAAAACCCACTCAATTTATTTATTTTGATGCACAACTTTTTAATCATTTCTTTTTTTATAAATAAAACCATACAACTGTTTAAATTAGTAGCAGGAACCAAACTGTGGATCCCACCTTCAGCCCGCGTGAGAATCTGAGGGTGATTTGAGTATGGGTTAAATAGTTAGCTTGAACTATTTTTATTTACATTAATTTCCTTGAAGTTTTGGGCTTCCATAATTGGTGCAAAGTTAGGAGCAAGCTCAGTAACATTGTCGGAAAGTGCTGGTAAGAGTTCAGCTGATAGGCATTAGCATATTTTGTGGACCTGTCGTTTTCCCTATATATCTTCTAAGCAACATCTTATAGGAAGGCAAATAGTGCTGCTAAACAAAACAAACAGACGAATCTTCCAACAAGGTTCAAAAGCACTTCACAAAAAATGCCCTCGTAAGAAGACAAGTAGATAACCACTAAAGTCATTCTTATCAGTTTTGGGTTCGAATAGCTATATATACAGACAAAAAAAAAAAAAAAACTACTCAATTTATTTATTTTATCTACAACTTTTTAATCATTTAAAAAAAATAATACAACTTTTTAAAATAAATAAGTAAATAAAAAATAAACTATAGCAATTATGGTCTCTTTGGTAATGTTGTTTGAACAACAGTTTTTATTGTTCAAATAACAAAACACGTATTTTCACAATACTTTTTCACTCACACTTATTTTCACAACACTTAAACAACCTTACTAAAAATCTCTTATCAAACAGGCCTATGTATCTCATTTTGTCACCTCTGCATTTAATAATTTAGCTTTGCCTTAGCAGTTGGAACCAACTATCAGTCCGTGTCACCATCCTATAGATGACTAGTATTTAACAACTCTTTAATTTACTCCATTCTATAGTCTATACTAAAGTCTAAAGATACTTTAAAAAAGCGAGGGTCATTACTTATACTTTACACCTATACTCTTTAACTTAAGTTTAGTTAAATGAATTCTTAGCTGTGGACCATTAACGGAATTCTCTCTCTCTCTCTCTCTCTCTCTCAAAACGTTGCATACTCCTTTGAAACCTGCAATCACACAATAGAAGCTTCACAGACAATACTGCAATTCTATATAATCTGTAAGTTTTCACTTGTTACATGCATCCTTCTCTTCTCTTTTTATTTCCTCTCCTTTTAGTTTCACTCTTTTCTTTCCAAATCGTTTCCTTTTACTTCTTATTTATTTATTTTTTAGCCCTTTAGAAATCTATGCTAATAATTATTCACTGAATTACAGTTGAAATCAAATTATATGAGTTAATTAGATATATAGAATAATCTTCATTAAGAAACTCATAAAAATTAGATTTATATTAACATTTATAATTAAGAATTCCATATAATTATTACAATTAAGAATACGTAATTGTGAACTCATTTGCAAAATAAATAAATGCAAACAAAAAGATTTCGAGTTTACATGCTGGTCATTTGTATCCTTTTTTTATGGCGTCCTTTTTTTTTTTTTTCCTTAATTATATTTTTTAGGCTTCAAAAAGATGAAAGCAAAACAAATGATCTAAGACAGATCTTTCAACCAGGTTTGAGAAACTTCACAAAAAATACCCTCGAAGAAGATAAGTAGACAACCACTAAAGTCATGCTTAATTTTGATTTCGAATCCCCATTTACCAACAAAAAAGAAATTAATCGATTTAATTATTTTATGTAAAAAAAATTATCAATTCTTTTTTTTTTTTTTTCAAATTATCAATTCTTTAAATTAAAAAAAAAAAAACATACATTTGTTTAAAATGGATAAGTAAAAAAAAAAAAAAAAAAACTATAGCAAATATCTCGTTTCACCTTCATTTTGCTCACATTTGCATTTTGTTTGGCTTTGCCTTAGCACTAGCAGAGTAGCAGCAGGAAACAATGTGTGGATCCCACCTTCAATTCACGTGAGAATTTGAGGAAAACAAACGGGGAGTTTTATATGCAAGAAATTTCCTCCATTCCATAACTAAGGGCCCATTTGGATCGAGGGGGGAGAGAGAAGAAATGGAGGAGAGGAGAGTAGAGTTAGTTGAAAATAGGCTAATTTTGAGTCATTTTTACTCTATTTTACTCTACTCCCCCTCAATCCAAACAGACTAAAGTCTAAACTACATATACTTTTGAAAACCAAGGGCCACACTTTAGACCTACATTTTAATAAAGAGAGTTAATTAAATGATTTCTTGACTTGACTAAAAAAAAAATGTTGCACTTTCCTTCATATATATATATATATATATCAATAGCAAAAACTTAGAGAAAATCTAATTTGGTTTTAAATGGATTCTCAATTTTGTGTCATATGTCCCATTTAATTTTTAATTTAGTGTCAAGTGAATTATTGAGTGTAAAAATTGAAGAGTCTAAATTTAATTAGATTCTAAATTGAATTTCAAATGAAATTCAAATTTGCGCAACACATCTAAGTTTTTAATTTTTGTGGCAAGTGAATTCTAAATCATATATATATATATATATATATATATTGTAGGGACTGGGTTTGAGCACTTTTACTGTTGAGTAAGTAGACTCAAGCCCAGCTAGTCCAATACAATGAATTTTTAGAGAGCGGGTTTAAGAACTAGGCCCTAGCAAGCGAACAACGCCCATCGCAGTGTTTTCCACCGTCGAACGTCGATGAACCAAAATCATCCTCAAAAATCTATCCTTGGCTCGATCCAAGGAGCTTGGTAGTCGTCCTTCTTCCATTGGGATCCATCGCCCCCCCCCCCCCCCCTTCAATCTGTTTCTCCCCCTTTATATAGTCCTCCCCCAACGATCCCTTTCCTCCACTTGTTGATCATCCATGCCTCCCCATGACAACCTGTCCCATCAGCCACTTTACCAGACCTCCTGTGAGTCGCAGTAACAGAGGAAGTGCTGCCCAGGGGTCATTTCCTCATTAATGCGGCCAAAACGTTAGTTGTGGGCATTTAATATGGAGGTGACAGTTTATCATGGACTTGCTTCTCCACCATGCTTCCACGGCTGACGTGTTGTACTTGTTCGTTCTCCTTGGATGCCCTGAAAGACTACCTTTACTGGTCCACTGCTTCCTCTTCCTGTGGTCTCGGTTGGCCGAGGACAAGGTCGTCCCCGGCAGGGTTCCTAGGCAATTTGGGGTTTTCATACTTTGTCCTGGGGCGTTTATCCCTCCTCGGCATGAGCCTTGGGCTTGGTACGAAGTGGGCCGGGGTTACAAGATTCTCTAACCCCACAATAGCCCCTCAAAATCCTGCGGTCCGGCTCCTCGAACAGGGAGGCGAATTTTGATATCCTCAGGCCTTTATCGTGGTTTGTCCAGTCTAGTCCTAGGTCAACATTTGGAGTCTTTTCGCCTGTCTGATGCACGTTTCTGGCGTTTTGATATGCGGTACGCACCTGTATTAAATTTTGGTGGCTCCATACTCCCCATGTTCAACGGTGTGATGGTGATCCAACGGTGAGGATCCTTCGCCATTATGGGCAGGAAGCCTTGCACAGTTATCTTTGGTGAGGGGGCTCATACCCATTTGCACCGATTCATCTCTCCACTTTCGCATTCAAGAGGTTTCATGTACACACCCCGAATCCGATCAAGTCTTTAACTCAACTCGCGTCTCTTCATAACCCAAAAAAGCCCGTTCCGAACACCCTCCCTCATTTCTGTAAGTTTTCTTCTTGCCCTATCTTGTGCTTTACCCTTTCTGACTTTCCTTTTCCCTTACCTCTCTCCTCATTTCGCTCTTCCCCGAGTCTCTTAGCCGTTCTTCCAGATGGGTAGGTTTAAGAAGTTAGTTGAGTCTGAGGAGGCGATGGAGGAATTCATCGCCATTCATAGGATACCCAGTAACGTGGGTTTGAGGTATTGCGAGGAGGGGGAGTGGTATATAAAGAGGGAAGCTGGTGAGGTAGTGATTCCTATAATCGCCTTCCTTGAAGGTGGTATGAGGATCCCTATGGGGCCAGTGATGAGGGGCTACCTTAGGCACTTCCGATTAGCCCCTACCCAGTGCGCCACTAACGTGTTCAGGATCCTGGGTTGCGTGGACGCCTTGAATGAAAAGATAGGTTTGAGGTTACCCATCACGACGTGAATTGGTGCTACAACCTCCAGCACCTAAAGGGTAAGTCGTACTACATGAAGACGAGGGATGATAGAGTTAGACTCATCCAGTGTCTTCCTGAGTCCAGCAAGGGGTTGAATAAGGATTTTCTCATCGTGTCGGAGGAGTGGCATGACAGCGTTCACTACCCAACCGTAGAGGGGGAGCCAGGTAGGGTACTCAGAGTATAGGAGGGTTGATCTGTTAGGTTTTCATAGTTCGCATTGCTTGGTTGTTAACAGGAACTAACTTTTTCTGTTGTAGATCCACACGCCTTTGAACGACACTTCAATTTGGTCAACAAGGAGGACTTAGAAGCTGTACTCAGGGCAGAGGTCTTTGTGAACAAGGCTGACAACCAGGTTAGAGCCGCTTACAAGATTCTCGGATACAAGCTGATCCAGAAGTCTTTCTCTGCTCTCAGGCAGGTGATCAGAGCCACGGACCCGAGGCTTCGCCAAATCACTGTGGTGGAGCACGGGTTCTCGTTTTCTAAAGGATCTTCTGTCACAGAGGGCGTCTCGTCGGCAGCCTCTTCCTCATCCCACCAAGCCGCGGAGGCCAAAGGAGGAAGTTTAGAGAGACAGGAAGAAGTAGTTGATCTGAGTACGTCCAGGGACGAGTTTGGTGTATTCGACCAAGTCCATCTGCTTGAGGATCCCCCTGGTGACTTGGGTGACCCCCATTTATCTGAAGCAGACCTTCTATCATTGAGGACTAGTACCCAAGTCGAGATGGGTTTCAAGAGACAACCTCAAACCAGCCATTTTTACTTACTTGAGGGCCAACCGGTGAAGGACACGCCAGAGAAGTCATAACCCAAGCCTCCTTCTCCTCCTCCCAAGCTTCCTCATTCCCCACCTAAGTCATTGCCCGCGCAGACCAAGTCGTCTTCCATTCTACCGACCTCGGACCTTCGGCATGAGTTCGCCTATCCGAAGAGAAAGAGATCTTCCAAGGGCAAAGACCCGGTGGATTGGGAGAGATCTTGTTCCTCCCAAGAGGAAGATGAAGCCCGCCGACCTTCCAAGCAGTTGAGGATTGGTGGTTAGGGCAAGGGAAAGGAGGTCGCTCGGCAGCCCGAGCCCTAAGCATGGCTACCTGCCGCCATGCTTCATAGGAAGTACTTGATGGATGATGCCACCCTCAGGGACTTTCGAAGGGGCGAGGGCGCTCGCGTGGGTGACGCCCTGGAGAGGTCCTTGCTTCTCCCCGCTGACATGGCCGAGCTGGGGGGCTTGAAGAGGCAGGAAGTTGCCCTCAACCTCAAGAGATATCTGGGTATGGTAAGACTTTTGATACTTGTGCCTTTGTTGGATTTTATTCCTTAGCTCCCAGCTTATGGTTTACTTGTTTTGGTTGGCTGGCTATCCAGGCTACTTTCAGGCTGGAAAAGGAAGCCAATAACCAGAGTAGAGCCCTGGATCAGGAGCGCGACAAGTACCTGGAGGCCGCGAATACTCTTAAGAAATCTGAGGCTGATCTTAAGAAGGCGAGGGAGGACCTGGCGGAGATGACGAGGGCCAAAGACAGCGCGACATCTGGCCTAGCCTGTGCTAAAAAACAAGCTAAGGACCAGACAGGGCACTTCCGAGAGGTCGAGGGCCAGCTGCAGGTTGTCGAGGAGCATACCGCCGACTTGAAGAAGAAACTAGCTGAGGCAGAGTGGGCCACAGGTGTTGCCGAGTACGCCAGGGACGAGGCCTTGAGGGCTAAAGAACTAGCCTAGTTTGCAAGGACAGATGCTGAAAGCTCCAAAGAGCAAGCGGAGGAGGAGGTCTTTGCTGAAGGAGTGGCTAAGACCGAGGCTAGCCTCAAGGCTCAAGTGCCCGAGGTGTGCAGATGCTACTGTTCCAAGACTTGGAATGAGGCCCTCAACCAAGCTGGGGTTGAGGCCTCGTCTGAGCTTAGGAGGGCCGAGAGGGTGTATTATCCCCCCGCCATTCGCGAGGCTGCCTCCGCTGACCTTGAAGTTGGCACTACCTCTAAAACGACAGACGAAGGCCCGGCCAATGCTACCGATGGTCCAATGTCAACTGATAAGCCCACTGAAGAGACTGGGCACCAAGAGGCGCTGGGGAACGATGAAACCGGTAACCCAGCAGTGCCCCAGGACGTGGTGAAGCCTCCCGCTGACCCTTAGGCCACCCCTGCCGACAAGGAGTCCTCCGAAGTAGCACCTCCGAGCTAGGATCTCGAGACGCCAAATGAAGCTTCTCAACTGACCCCCAAGGACAAGCTTTCTACCGAGTTAAAGAGATGGGCAATCTCGTCGGGCCACCTTGCTCTGTTGACTTGCACCGCTCTTGTCTTCCTTCCTCTTTGTCTTGATTTATCACTGTATATTTTGTTTTGGTTTAAAACACTGTAACGCTATTTTTAAGTTGAATGCATGAATCCCCCCCCCCCCCCTCTTTTTACTTAGTGTTTGTTATCATCATGACGAATTTTGCTAATTATACAACCTGTGCTTCAATTATAAGCTTCACAATCTCAGAAACTCAGCGTGTTTTTCATTCCAAATTGGCAACCAAAAAATGTAAAGTCCATAGTGATAGTTCCCACTCGGCCCCTGGTTGATAGTTGAACCACCTTAACACCACGATCTATTTTTGCCGAATCGAATACTAAGGGGACAACTTCAAAATATTGGCTCTACATTTCATGGATTGGTTACTGTAAATAGTAAAAAATGCTTAAGAAAGCCGTTAGTTGCTGATTATGCTAAGGGGCTAGGTTCAGTGTGCCTCAGAATGCTTTAAGTGATGCTCATGGGCTTGCGTTTGTTTGTTCCTTTGCTAAACATAGCCTGTCTCTCCAGGGATCCGAGTCCAAGGACCATGCGAAACCTTGGCTCTGTCTAACACTTAGGTCCCTCTGTGAGTAACTAGCTTCCCCTTAGTTTTGAGTCCGAGGGCCATGCAAGACCTTGGCTCAGCCTAGGGCTTATGTTCTTCTTGAAGTGGTTAGTTTTCCCATAGATTTGAGTCCGAGGACCATGCAAGACCTTGGTTTAGTCTAACGCTTATATTCTTCTGTAAATAACTAGTTTTTCCATAGGTTTGAGTCCGAGGGCCATGCAAGACCTTGGTTCAGTCTAGTACCCAGGTTTTCCTTGAAGTGGTTAGTTTTTCCATAGGTTTGAGTCCGAGGATCATGCAAGACCTTGGTTCAGTCTAACACTTATATTCTTCTGTAAGTAACTAGTTTTCCCATAGGTTTGAGTCCGAGGACCATGCAAGACCTTGATTCAGTCTAGTACCCAGGTTTTCCTTGAAGTGGTTAGTTTTCCCATAGGTTTGAGTCCGAGGACCATGCAAGACCTTGGTTCAGTCTAACGCTTATATTCTTCTGTAAGTAGCTAGTTTTCCCATAGGTTTGAGTCTGAGGACCATGTAAGATCTTGGTTCAGTCTAATACCTAGGTTTTCCTTGAAGTGGTTAGTTTTCCCATAAGTTTGAGTCCGAGGACCATGCAAGACCTTGGTTCAGTCTAAGGCTTATATTCTTCTGTAAGTAACTAGTTTTCCCATAGGTTTGAGTCCGAGAACCATGCAAGACCTTGGTTTAGACTGGGCCCTTGGTCCCACGTTGCCCTGGACAAGGACGGCTCGGATTTCTATCCTCATGTGTTGTAGTAGCCCCTCCTTCGCTCTAATTTTTTGCCATCTTTGATTACGAGGCGTCTTTTGACTGTTCGAGTTGTGCGCCTGACGCTTCAGTGTGCGAGACGCGCCCTCATTAATATCCTCGTGGATTAATGCAGATCCAACGGTTGGTGGCCTCTTTGGAATTTGGTTAAGATTAATGTCACTGATAATTCTTCTTTCGAATTTTGTGTGGACCAATTCCCACCAACCTTCGCCCTCTATATAAGGTTTTCTGGGGGAATCGTCTTTCCACACTTCACGAACCCTTTAGTTAAACAGGAAACATGATCCTCAAACCCTCTAAGCCCCTTCCATAACCTTGCCAGGAATGTGATCAAGGCTTTGAGGAATGGGACGGATCTGGATGAGGGCGAGGGCAAGCAAGCCAAAGGTCCTCCTCCCTCGATCGAGAGCCGTAGCAGTTGTGGTTCGCGTCGGACTTCCAGCGCGACAAGGCTTGGGCGTCATCCTGATGGTAGCGTGCCTGGCAGTTAGGAGGGAGGTCCATGAAGAACATAATGCTTTTCTCCAGTACGCGTCCATGCCTGCCCTTCAAGCTGGTAGTAACTCGCACCCAGCTTATCCGCCGATGGAGGTTCACAAGATTACGTCACGTTTGGTGTCCGGGTGTTGCTGCCTCCAATGTTTAATTATCATGAGGCTGGGGGAGCATCATGGGATGGGGCCATCAGGCGCTTTTGCATCTGCTCCTCTCTCCTCGCCGGTACCATCCACACCGGCTCGGGGGTTGTTGGTAGCCTTAAAACAAGCCTGCCTCAGCCTTCCTTTTTAGGGTTAGCTTTTGAACAAGCCCATCTGGGCCTTTGTTTGTATAGTTGGCTTTAGAACAAGCCCGTCTGAGCCTCTGTTTGTATAATGTATATTTTTTTTTTTAATAAAAAGGCTGCGATGTTTATTCACTTTTCCTTTTCTCTGAATATTTTATCTTTCTGCAATAATCGTTTCTTGAGCAAATGCGTCGTTGTGTGTTGTTTTTTTTTTTTTTTGATGGGATTCGGGACCAACGTCGTTGGCGGTGATGAAAAACTACCTAACTTTGCGTATGTTAGCAACGTAGGAACAATTGCCCTCTGCGCTTGCTAGCGCACAAGTTCTTCCCACAGACGGCGCCAATTGTAAGGACTGGGTTTGAGCACTTCTACTGTTGAGTAAGTGGACTCAAGCCCAGCTAACCTAATACAATGAATTTGTAGAGAGCGGGTTTAAGAACTAGGTCCTAGCAAGCGGACAACGCCCATCAGTGTTTTCCACCGTTGAACGCCGGTGAACCGAAATCATCCTCAAAAATCTGTCTCAGCCCAATCCGAGGAGATTGGTAGTCGTCCTTCTTCCATGGGGATCCATCCCCCCCCCCCCCCCTCAATCTATTTCTCCCCCTTTATATAGTCCTCCCCCAACGATCCCTTTCCTCCACTTGTTGATCATCCATGCCTCCCCTTGACAACCCGTCTCATCAGCCACTTTACCAAACCTCCTGTGAGTCGCAGTAACCAAGGAAGCGCTACCCAAGGGTTATTTCCTCATTAATGCGGCCAGAACGTTAGTTGTGGGCATTTAATATGGAGGTGACAGTTCATCATGGACTTGCTCCTCCACCATGCTTCCACGGCTAACGTGTTGTACTTGTTCTTTCTCCTTGGATGCCTTGAAAGACTACCTTTACTGGTCCACTACTTCCTCTTCCTATGGTCTCGGTTGGCCGAGGATAGGGTCGTCCCCGGCAGGGTTCCTGGGCAATTTGGGGTTTTCATACTTCGTCCTCGGGCATTTATCCCTCCTTGACACGGGCCTTGGGCTTGGTACGAAGTGGGCCGAGGTTAGAAGATTCTCTAACCCCACATATATATATATATATATATATATATATATATATATATATATATAATATGAGAAATCATTACATATTTTAGAAATGTATGGTTTAAAAAAAGTACAAGCTAATATCATGTATAATTTGAACATCTTCTCAAAAAAGTTTAATTTGAATTGTATAATTGTGATTTTTTTTTTAATTGTACCATGCATATGCATAATTGTGATTGTTTTAAAAAATGTATAAATTAAACCATGTAATTGTGATTGTTTTTACTTATACTCATGCATATGTATGAGTACAAGTAAAAAAATCACAATTATATAGTTTAAATTATATATATTTTTTAGAAATGTTCAAATTATACATGATATTAACTTACATATTTTTTAAATTATACATTTTTAAAATATATAATGGTTTCTCATTTTACACACACACACACACACACACACACATATATATATATATATATATATATGATTTAGAATTTAATTGGATTTAGACTCTTTGGTTTTTGCATCCAATAATTCACTTGCCAAAAAAATTTTAAAATTAGATGAATAAGTGGCGCAAAATTAGACTCTAATTGAAATCCAATTTATAATCTAATTGGATTTGGATTCTTCGATTTTTACACTCAATAATTCACTTGGTACAAAAATTAAAAATTAGATGGGATATGTGACGCAAAATTGAGAATCCAATTGAAATTTAATTGGATTTTTTCTAAGCTATCTTTTAATCTATATATATATATATATATATTAATAGGCAAAACTCAGAGAAAATTCAATTAAAATTTGAAACTAGAATCTAATTTTGTGCCGTGTGTCTAAATTTATGTAGGGACTACACAATAATTATCTACTTAAATTTGTGTCATGTGTCTACTTAAGTTTTTTTTAATCTTTGTGTTAAGTGAGTTAATGAGTGCAGAATACTAAGAATCTAATATTAATGAACTATAAATTTCTTTTCTTTTTTTTTTTAAACCAATCACACATACTCAATAAAAATCATCACATAACAAAAATCACCACACATTCTATCTTATTAAAAATTAGAAAAAAAATGATTATAAGTAGTATTAAATTTATGTAAGAATTTTAATATGTGACTAATTGTGTATGATTTTTAATATATACATACGTATGCATATGTTACATGCTATTTTTTTTTTTAATAATTTGACTAACTATTTATATTTTTATAATAAAAATTATGTTTAATAAATGCATCCAATCCATGCATATGCATGAGTTACATGCTAGCATATATAGAATTTAAACCATCATTTACACAATATAGTAGCTTCACCGACAATACAATACTGCTAATCTGCCATTCTCCAAAATCTTTAAGTTCTCACCCTTTTTTTCAATGAGCATCTGTAACTATAAGTTCTCACTTGTTATATATGTTCATTCTTCTCTTTAATTTCCTCTCCTTAGTTTTACTCTTTAAATTCTACATAGTTTCCTTTTACCCCTTATTTGTTTATTTATTTATACTTGAAATCTAATTGAATGACATTTTGACAAGTATCTTTAATTCTATATTGTGATTCAAGGTTTACTTGTAAGCTTAGATTGGCTTTCATGGATTCAAAAAGCCCATCTTTCTCTTCTTCCAACCATAAGTGGAAATACGATGTCTTTCTAAGTTTTAGAGGTGAGGATACTTGCAAGAATTTTACAGACCATCTATATACTACCTTGAAACAGAAGGGTGTCAACACCTTCAGAGATGATAAAAATCTCGAGAGAGGAGAACCTATTTCCCAAGAGCTTTTAAAAGCAATAGAAGAATCATTGTTTGCTATTGTCATTCTCTCAAAAAACTATGCAACCTCAACATGGTGTTTGGATGAACTTGTGAATATCACGAAATGCAAAAAAGAAATGGGGCAAATAGTTTGGCCCATTTTTTACGACATGGATCCATCTGAGGTGCAAAAACAGATGGGAACATATGCACAAGCATTTGACGAACATGAAAAACGTTTCAAAGATAATATAGATAAAGTTCACACATGGAGAGCTGCTTTGACAGAAGTGGCCAATCTCTTTGGATTTCATTTACAAGATAGGTAATTTGTGCTAATGTCATTATTTCTCTTTATATATTTTATTAAATAATCATCTTCATTGACATGTTTGATTTATTTTGTATCTACTTGTTAGAATGTCATTCTAATGCATTTGACATGACAATAATAATCTCTGTTTTTGGTTAGGTACTAGTCCCTTTGAAATGTATAATTACTTGGTACAAATTATAAATTATTAAAAATTTATAATATAACACTATAAGGGTACTTAAGATTTTGACATGTATAACCCTAAGTCTTTAGTTATAGCTCGTTATTGTCTTCTTTTAGATGTGGGATTACCATTTTTACATGGGAAATTGTATCTCCTTACTTTTATACTTTTCAATGTGAAATTCATTTGAATTTAAAATGATTTACAACAAATTTCCACTTTTGACTCAAAAAATAAACAAATTAATTTTCATTCTTTACTACAATGGGAAATGATATGTCCACAACATTTTCATTACACTTTTACAACAAATCTTAATTGGTAGGTTGTTAATGGTTGTTATTGGTGGACAAAAAAGTAATTTAAGTTGTGAGACTCAAATTAGAAATAATAATAATTTACCACATATAATTGTTGTGAAAATGTTATGGACCAAGCACTTCTCTACTACGATAGCTTCACCTTAATGAAGCTTAACACAAGTAAGATAACTAACTTTATTCAACCAAGGCCACACTTGTGGAGGCTTGTCACGACCAATTTGATACTAGTTTGTTGTCATTCGAGAATAGAAAATGTGCAATATTCATACAAACAATACACTAGAATATTGCCAAAGGCCTCGTAACTGAATTGGCACCTTCCCATGCACAAAGTGTTTGGGAGTTTAGGAGGGAAAGGGTTTGAGCTATGAGGTTAGCAACATATTGTAATTATCTCTCAAAATACATTAGAATATTTTCACAAGACAAACAATATATATGTGTTGGTAGTTCACCGAGAAAATCTTTCCTCCACCTTATTATTCCCCTAATGGGACTCCTCCTAAAAATGGTTTACCCTTTATATCAGTCAGGTTTCTCCCTGTCCCAATCAAAAAAAAGTTCTAAAAAGAAGAGAATCCTCTTCCAACAATTTGTAGTGGATTTAAAAATTACTTCTTTATCTTTAGCCAACCCCAACAAATTGTTATAAATTTTTATTTTACGATTCAACCAACATTTGAAAAAAAAAAATTTGCACTTGTATTACTATTTCATAAAATTTTAAAGGTTACACTTCTATAATCATAATGGGACATCCATTTCATTAATTAAAAAAAAAAAAAAAAAAAAACAGATGTACGTGGATGAACTATCAATTAATTATAAAAATAAAAATAAAAGTTATCCTATTTTTTTGTTCCTTTAAAAAAAATTGTAAAGCCATGGAACCTTGTTTAGGAGTTTCATACACGTAATTTCAATAATTGAAAATGAAAGTTAGGGATTTCAACTAGAGAAAAGAAAGATTAATTATTGTACACATTCTTAAAATAATCAAAAGCACATATAGAATTTCTTGAAAATTAATAGGTACTCTTAAGTAGTTAAATTATTATTTTTTTAGATTTCTCTTTATAAGTTATTGTGTCGATGAATATATATTGATTTGTGATATTATATTTTAATTAATACTATGCTTTAATAGAAATTACAATGTATGATTAAGTTATGTTTTAAGTGAATTTTTTTTAAGTTTTTATTTATTTATTTATGATAATTAAGATATTAAGAATTTAATTTAATTTAATATTTATATTAATTAACATTTTTTGAACCAATATTGTGTCAAACTATGACTTATTCTTACCCTTGAAACTAAAATCCTAACTTCAACTCTACTTAATAGAATTGTGTATATATATGGCTCCAACAGTAACTCATTTCTTTATTCTCAGTGATTTGGATTTTGGAATTACCGATCTTGTGTTTGAGTTATTGCATGTACTTAGTTTTCTTCTTCTCAGTGTGAGATTTGAAATAATTTGAGGGTAATTTACATTAAAACTTAACACTAAATATATGCTTTCTTTTCAAAGGTGTAGGGTAATATGGGTGACTCAATTGTATCGCATGATTGTCGCTCTTCTTTGTAGGCATGTGTCAAAATTTATCCAAGATCTTGTGGCAGAAATATTGCACAAATTAAGTTTAACACTAAATATATGCTTTCTTTTCGAAGGTGGAGGGTAATATGGGTGATTCAGTTGCATTGCTTGATTGTCTCTCTTCTTTGCAGGAATGAGACAGAATTTATCCAAGATATTGTGGAAGAGATATTTCCTAAATTAAGTTACAAATTCCCAAGATCAGATACCAGTGATTTAGTAGGAATAGATTCTCGAGTAGAGGAATTGATGTCACTTTTGGCTATACAATTAAACGATGTTCGCATCATAGGGGTTTGGGGGATGGGAGGAATTGGTAAGACAACTCTTGCTAGATTTGTCTATCATAAGATTTTTAATTATTTTGACGGTGGTAGTTTTATCACTAATATTAGAGAAGAATCTGAAAAACACGGTTTACTTTCATTACAACAAAAACTTATTTGTGAAATTTTGATGGAGAAAAGTATGAATATTCAAGATGTTGATAAAGGAGTTCTTTTGATCAAGCATATCATGTGCCATAAAAGGATTCTTCTTGTTCTTGATGATGTAAATCAATTGAACCAATTAGAAAAATTAGCTAAGGAGCTTAATTGGTTTGGTCCAGGTAGTAGAGTTATTATCACAACTAGAGATGAGTCTTTGTTGAAAAGACATAACATATTTAAAATATATGAGGTTAAAGGATTGAATAATGATGATGCCCTTCATCTTTTTAGGTTGAAAGCTTTTATGAGTGATTGTCCTGCCAATGGTTATCTAAATTTGTCTAAATAGTTTGTAAATTATGCAAATGGCCTTCCATTAGCTATTGAGGTTTTGGGTTCTTTTTTGTTCAATAGAAGTAAGAAGGAATGGGAAAGTGCATTAAATAGGCTCAACGAATTTCCTGATCAAGATGTTATCAAAATACTTCAAATAAGTTTTGATGGACTTCATGAAACAGAAAAGGAAATATTTCTACATATTGCATGTTTCTTTAATATGAAAGAAAAATATTATGTGGAAAAAATACTAGATTATCTTGGCCTTGACCCTAGAATTGGTTTAAGGGTTCTCATTGAAAGGTCACTTTTAAAAGAATTTAAACATAAATACAAGATGCATGAACTACTACAAACGATGGGTAAAAGCATAGTTCGTAAAGATCATCCTCAAGAACCTGGGCGGTGGAGCAGATTATGGATATACAAGGACATTCACAATGTACTGGTGAAAAATTTGGTAAGAGATCATTTGTAGAACTTAAGCATATGCCTTATAATGTTATTCAACACATAGTTACAATTTGAATAACTCTAGTATCTTGCAATTCACCTATCCATTTTTCTTGATTATCAGGGAACAAGAGCAAATCAAGGCCTGGTCTTAGAGCTTCCTAAAGTTGAAAAACTACATAAATACGAAATGAGATATTGGAACCTAGAAGCATTTTCAAAGATGCCTAACCTTAAATTGCTTATAATTCATGGTGTTCAACTTCTGCATGGCCCCAAGCATCTTCCTGATAAATTAAGACTTCTTGATTGGAGTGAGTATCCTTCAAAATCTTTGCCATCGGATTTTCAACCAGTTGAGCTTTCTGAACTTCACTTGTTGGATAGCAAAATTGAACGACTTTGGAAAGGGACAAAGGTAAGATTGTTATTTAAGTACTTTGATACAACTTTGTTTTTAATCTTTAATTAATTGTAAGGTTTGTTAAATCTAACTCTTCTACTTTATATTTTGGCATTTAACAGTACTTGGACAAGTTAAAGTTCATCACATTGAACGATTCCTTAAATCTCATTGCAACACCTGACTTCACTGGAGTTCCCAATCTTGAGAAATTGATTTTTAATGGTTGTATAAATTTACATAAGGTTCACCCATCTATTATGGTTCTTAAAAGGCTTACCCTTCTTGGTCTAGAAAACTGTAAAAGCCTTAGAAGCCTTCCACGCAAGTTTGAAATGGAATCTCTTGAAATTCTCATTCTTTCAGGCTGTTCAAAATTCAAGAGAATTCCAGAATTTATGGAAAATATGGAATGCTTATCAAAACTTCACTTAGATGGCATTGCTATTACGAAACTTCCCTCTTCAATTGAACATTTGACTAACCTTGCTTCATTGCATTTAAGAGATTGCAAGAATCTTGTGTGTCTTCCTAGTATCATCTGTAGCTTCAAGTCACTTAAAGATATTAATTTGGCTGGATGCTCGAAGTTTGACGGTCTACCAGAGAAACTGTGGAATGTTGAAAGTCTAGAGAAGCTCAATGTGAGTGGAATTGCTTTAAGAGAGCCGCCTTCCTCTGTTGTTATGTTAGAGAATCTTAAAGAACTATCTTTTCGGGGATGTAAAGGGCCACCACCTAAACTATGGAATAAGCTTTTCCCATTTAATTTAACACCAAGAAGAAGCCAAAATCCTGTGAGCTTGTTTTTGCCTTCCCTTTTGGGTATGTGTTCTTTAACTAGTTTGGACCTGAGGGATTGTAGTCTCCAAACTATCACTAATGATATTGGAAACTTATCCTCTATATCCTATTTAAATCTAAGTGAAAATCACTTTAGTTGCCTTCCTGAAAGTATCGTGCAACTATCTAAATTGAAGACAATTTATTTAAGCAATTGCACAGGACTTCGTATATTGCCACAATTGCCATCAACAATTTATCATATTACAGCAGATGGTTGTACCTCATTGGAAACATTTCCAGATGGAGTAAAACCATACGATCTCACCCAAACACATCTTTTCTTCTTGAATTGCTTCAAATTGGTTGATAATCAGGGTCAGAGTGACATGTTCTTGAGAATGCTATTAACAGTTCATCAGGTCTCTCTCTCTCTCTCTATATATATATATGTATATATATATGTGTGTGTGTGTGTGTGTGTCAATTCTAAACATTAGAGTTTGTATGTTTCAGGAAATCTGCAAGCAATCTTTAAGATTTAGTTGCATGGCTACCTTTGATATTTTCATTCCTGGAAGTGAAATTCCAAAATGGTTTAGCCATCAGAACGTGGGGGATATAGTGACTGCAAAAGTTACTCATCCCTACAAAAATGTGACTATACAAGTGCCTTCTCGTTCGAGTAATATGTGGATTGGAATCGCTGTGTGTGTTGATTTTTCAAGCCCCAATTCTTTACTTTCTGAAAAAGGGGAGTTTTTGGTATGTCGCATTCTAACCAATAAACATAAAGGTTCAAACTTTTACGTAGGCTATTGCCCTAGATTGGTTCAGATTAAATCATGTCACCTTTGGATGGCCTATTTCCCCTCTCAATCGTTTAAAAATAATGATATCGGATTGAGTCAAATTGATGAGAATGGATTCATACAAATGGAGCTTAGATTTCGATGGGATTTAAACCAAAGCTTGAAGGTTAATAAATGTGGGTTTCATATGGTATACAAACAAGACTTGGAAGATATAAGAGAAATGATATCAGCTCAATCCAGCAATAGCGTCTGCATCACTCCTTATGAGGGTTTGGATGTTCACAATGATTTTCACAATTCAACAGAAGGTATCAAAATGAAGCGAAGCCGTGATGAATATGAAGGGGCTGGACCTAGTGGAGAAGGCAGCTCTAACGATGTCCCACACTCAAAGAGGATTGAAAGATAGAGAATATATGGGCTCATGCTAACTCTGATTGCAACGATTCTAATGAAGGTGGCTTGGTAAGTCATCTTTACAAAGACTCTGTAGCTCCCTTTTGTTTTTGTTTTTGTTTTTGTTAAAATGTCATTGCCATTACTAGTTTGTTAAACCTGTTAGAGTGTCAGAAGCCACCTTGTGCAAATTTTCCTTGAAAGAATAAATCCCAAATTTTAGTTAAGTAGTTTTGAATTTTTTGATAATATACAAGGAAATTTAATGCAAATCAACCATATATATATATCACTTGCTTGTTTTGTTTTAAAATTTAAAATTTTAGTTTTAGTTTTTGTTGTTTACAACAAATATTCATTAACTTTCTATTAGTTTTGCTGGAAAGTTAATGCAAATCAACCATTGTCTTTGCTTTGTTGAGTATATTAGCCTCAGCTGCTTTATATTTGCACTCACCAGCGGTTTCTCATTCTTCCCTCTCTTGGTCGGTGGCTCCTAAAGTAGTTGCAAGCAGTGGCAAACAACCATCTGTGAAAGGCGAGTGCTTTTTCTTTTCTTTTTTTGGTCTCATACTTGAATGCATCATAAATGTAGGCTTTCAAGCTGAACCAAGACCTATTTTCTTCTGTGTTTGGTTTTGCTATGAAACTTGATGTGCTTCTTCTGCTTTTTATTTATTTGGACTTTTCTCCATGATTTCTGATCTTCTTATCCCTTCTTATTTTGTTGGATTTCAATTATTATTATTTTTTATTTTCTAATTGCTTAAGTACTTGGCTTAATTTTGGTTTGTTTTGAATCTTGGACTAATGGGGTTAGATAATTGCAAAGACATTGGTTGTATTGCTTAAAAAAAAAAGTCCTGATTTTAACTTTGGTGCTGCTGCAATTTGAATCAGAAGCAATAACCGCCCCCTGCTACATTTTATGTATATTTACTA
Source organism: Quercus glauca (assembly GCA_023736055.1). Taxonomy (NCBI): domain Eukaryota; kingdom Viridiplantae; phylum Streptophyta; class Magnoliopsida; order Fagales; family Fagaceae; genus Quercus; species Quercus glauca. The sequence goes on from CM043323.1 coordinate 7,187,811, forward strand.
TAAGAAATCATTAAGCAGATAAATACATAAATAAATAAATTAGAAGCTCTAATTCAGATTATGGCAGGTTCATGCATTTCAAAGGTATGCTAGAGGTTTTCACATTATTTGCTTTGTATGTTATAGTAGCTTCTAATTGCCATAAAATCTGATGCAATGAGATGGTACTTGCAGCTTTTACTGGACAACTCAAGGAGGATTGGAAGACATATAGAGGATGTATGGCTCAGGGTAACTCCGATTATATTAACTCTTATTATGGTGACTCTGATTGCAAGGATTCTAAGGAAGGTGGCCTGGGACTGGTAAGTCATCATTACATTGATTCTGTAGCTTCCTATTGGGCACATATATACTACTCTTTTCTTTTTCTTTTTTTCAATTTAAACTTTTGAATTTACTTTTAAGTGCAGCACTTGATGCATAGACTCTGTAGCTTCCTATTGGGCCTGTGGTACCCTTGATTTTTTTTTTCTTTCCACAGAAAGTTGGCCATGATAACAAGGAATCTTCCTTGTCCACAAGATTGTTTACAGGAAATCCATAATATGTGAGTTTTTTTTTTTTTTTTTGTCAAAATGTCATTGCTATTACTAGTTTCTTAAACGAACGAGTGTCAGAAGCTTACTATGCCATTTTCATTTTACCACCTTGCTCAAGTTTTTCCATAAAAGAATAAATTCCAAATTTTAGTTAAGTAGTTTTGATAAACTTATATTTGGAACAAGGTACAAGGAAATTTAATGCAAATCAGCTGTATATACATCATTTGCTTATTCTTTGTAATTTTTTTTAATAGTTATTTTGCGCTAAATTCTTGTTAATGCTCCATTTGTTTTGGGAAGGTTTATTCAAAATTTCAAATCAACAGTTGTCTTTGTTTTGTTGAGTACATTAGCCTCAGTCCCTCCATACTTGAACTCCCTGAAGTTCTCTTTTGTTTTGTTAATGTATATTATGTTATGGGCTTTAGGCTCAGCTAGTTTACTTGTATAGCACACTTGTATTTGTACTACACTTTACTTGTACCGCACACATATGCTTACTTGTACCACACACATATGCCTCCTATATAAAGGCATCGCATGTATATTCCTTCTTCATGAAATACAATACAATCGTTCAGTATTTCTGACATGGTATCAGAGCCACTGCTCTGACCTTTCTTTTAGCAGTCTTGTCTCTCTTGTTGTTACTCCACCCTTATCGCTTCTGCTATCACAACAGCCGCTGCAACCACTCACAGTTGAACCTTCGACGTCTCTCAGCCGTTGTCCTCGGGTTCCGGAACTGCAGCCGCCGTCGTTGAGGAGTCCCGCACCACACAGACCACTGCAATCACCGTCTCCGCCGTGCATCTTGTTCCGACAACGTTTTTGTAGCTACCACCATGATCGTCTCGCCTCGATCTACGCATTCGTGGAAGTCTCACAAGCATCGGAGCCTGCATGCGCTCTCACGCGCCGCCTGAAGAAGACGCGCCTCACGCGCCTCCCTCAGGTCCTGCTGACGTCATCCGTGACGTCATCCTGCCACGTCACCTAGGGCTGACATCATCACCCACTCATCTGCTGACGTCACCCACCACAGTTGACGTCATCTTTGACCGACCATTGACCAGCGTTGACTTTGACCGTTGACTTTTCTACAGGGTTGACTTTTTACAGTCTAGGTTCTCCTTACCCAGTTTTTCGCATAGATTTCATTTTTGCGGTCTGTTTTTGCATATTGTGTTTCTAAATGGATAAAAAGGATGTTTTTCTTCCTCGCCCCATCAATATTGTATTGGAGGGGAATAAGAATTACTTATCTTGGTCTCAAGCTATGCGCAGTTTTCTTAAGGGTCGCATGCTCTGGCAATACTGTACTGGTGCAATTACCATTCCTATCAAGGGAGCAAGTGAAGAAGATGCTGCCTTCCTTGGTCGCATGATTGAATGGGATAGTCACAACCACATGATCCTCACATGGATTCGGAACACTTCCATTCCCTCCATCTCCAATCTGTTGGGTAGCTTTGATGATGCAAAATCAGGATGGGATATGTTAGGCAAAAGGTACTCCACTACTCACGGATCCATGAAATATCAGTTGGTAGTTGAATTGCATCAACTTCGACAAGAACCAGGGCAATCCATCTATGACTACTATGATCAGCTTCACTTCATTTGGGACCAAATTGACCTTTTTGATCCAATTTGGTCATGCTCAAAAGATGCTCAGCAATATGCTACAGTTAGAGATGAATTTCGTCTCTATGAATTCCTGATGTCACTTCACAAGGACTTTGAGCCCATCCGAGGTCAGCTTCTTAATCGTAGTCATCCTCCCTCTCTTGATACTGCTGTAAATGAGTTGGTTAGAGAAGAAGCTCGGCTTGCAACCCTTCAAGCCCAGAATAAGTTCAATGTTTTGGCTATTACTCCTTCTGCTCCTTTCATTGAACAACCTCAGCAATCAAGTGATGCCTCTGGCTCTAGCAATCGTCGCAAGCAGACCAACAAGAAGTTCTGCAATTATTGCAAGCGTCCTGGCCACACCATTGAGACTTGTTACCGTCGCAACAAATCTACTGCTGCTATTGCTAATATTGAGCCTATTTCGCCAATGCCTTCCATTCCAGCTGAGTCCCAGTCTTCTGGATCCACTATCAACCTCTCCCTCACTGAACTATAGGAGATCATAGCTCAGGCTGTTCGTATGGCTGGTAATGCATCTCTTTCCACTACTCTCTCAGTTCTGCCCGGTAAGTCTCAAACTTGGCTTTTTGATTCTGCCTGTTGCAATCACATGACACCTCACTCATCCTTATTCTCCAAACTTGACCCTGCACCACATCCTCTTAATATTCATATAGCTGATGGTTCCACCATGCATGGGAATAGTCTAGGTTTTGTTTTGACCTCTAACCTTTCTGTTCCTGGGGTTTTCCATGTATCTGACCTATCCTATAATTTGTGCTCTGTGGGACAATTAGCTGAACTAGGATATCGCCTTATTTTTTACTATTCTAGGTGTATTGTGCAGGATCCGAGGACGGGGTAAGAGCTTGGGACTGGTCCTAGGGTTGGGCATATGTTTCCCGTGGACAATCTTCATCTTCCACTTGTTGCTCCTGTCTCTGTTGCTGCTGCAGCTGCTGCAGTTTCTTCCTTACCTTCTCTCGCACTTTGGCATTCTCGTCTTGGTCATGCCTCATCTACTCGGGTACAACAGCTAACTTCTAAGGGTCTGTTGGGTTTTGTGTCCAAAGACAATTTTGATTGTACTTCATGCCAGTTAGGAAAACAACCAGCTTTACCTTTCTATAATAGTGAATCTATCTCTAATAGTATTTTTGAGTTAATTCATTCTGATGTTTGGGGACCTTCTCCTGTTACTAGTATTGGTGGATCTCGTTATTTTGTTGTTTTTATTGATGATTATTCTCGTTATAGTTGGATCTTTCCTATGAAATCTCGTTCTGAAATCTTACCAATATACAATAACTTTGCAAAAATGGTTGAAACACAATTCTCCAAACATATCAAAGCGTTTCGTTCTGATAATGCTCTTGAATATACTCAATATGCTTTTCAAGCTTTGTTACATTCCTATGGCACTGTACATCATTTAACCTATCCAGGCACCTCTCAACAAAATGGTCGAGCCGAAAGAAAACTTCGTCATATTCTTGACACTGTCCGTGCTCTTCTTCTTTCTGCCAAAGTTCCTGCCCCATTTTGGGGTGAAGCCGCTCTTCATGCTGTTCATGCCATTAATCGCATTCCAAGCACTGTCATCCATAATCAGACTCCGTATGAGCGCCTTTTTGGGTCACCCTCTGACTATCATTACCTTCGTTCCTTCGGATCTGCTTGTTTCGTTCTTCTTCAGTCTCATGAGCACAACAAACTTGAGCCTCGATCTAGACTTTGTTGTTTCCTTGGTTATGGTGAAACTCAAAAAGGGTATCGATGCTATGATCCTGTCTCTCATCGTCTTCGTGTTTCCCGTAATGTTGTCTTTTGGGAACACCGCTTGTTTGTTGAACTCTCTCACTTTCGTTCTTCCCTAACTAACTCTTCTGTTTTAGAAATCTTTCCAAATGAGTCTTCTGTTCCTTCTACAGATACTCTTGATCCTCCTTTGGACTTCTCTATTCAATCTTCATATATTTTTTATGATTCTCCTAGACAGGTTGTAGATGAACAGGTTGATGACGAGCTACCCCACCTTGAGCCTAGGTCCCTTGCTCCTACTCCGCCTGAAGATCCTCCATAAGACTTTCCACCTCGCCACTTAACCCGGTTAAGATCCATTCCTGCACATTTACTTGACTATCATTGTTACACTGCCCTTGCTACACTCCATGAGCCTCAAACCTTTTGTGAGGCCTCTACTGACCCTTTATGGCAGATTGCAGTGAAAGAGGAAATTGATGCATTAACCAAAAACCATACTTGGGATCTGGTTACTCTCCCTCCGAGTCAGTCTGTGGTTGGTTGTAAGTGGATCTATAAGATCAAGACTCGCTCTGATGGGTCCATCGAGCGCTACAAGGCTCGTCTTGTTGCAAAAGGTTTTACACAGGAGTATGGGATTGATTATGAAGAGACTTTTGCTCCAGTTGCCCGTATTTCCTCTGTTCGTGCCCTCTTAGCTGTTGCTGCTACTAGTAAATGGGATCTTTTTCAGATGGATGTTAAAAATGCCTTCCTTAATGGGGATCTGCACGAAGAAGTCTATATGCAACCTCCTCCTGGTTTTTCTGTTGAAACAAACAAGGTTTGTCACCTTCGACGTGAACTTTATGGCCTTAAACAAGCTCCACGAGCTTGGTTTGCCAAGTTCAGCTCCACCATCTTTCGCTTAGGTTACACTGCCAGTCCTTATGATTCTGCCTTATTTCTCCGTCGCAATGATAAAGGCACCATTTTACTTCTCCTATATGTGGATGATATGATCATAACTGGTGATGACCTCAGTGGCATTCAAGAACTCAAGGATTTTCTTAGTCAGCAGTTTGAGATGAAAGACCTTGGACATCTCAGCTATTTCTTGGGTCTTGAGATCACTCGTTCCACAGATGGTCTTTATATTACTCAAGCCAAGTATGCATCTGACCTTTTATCTCGAGCTGGACTCACTGACAGCAAGACTGTTGACACTCCAGTTGAACTTAATGCGCATCTGACACCCTCGGGGGGAAACCATTGTCTAATCCCTCTCTTACAGAAGATTGGTTGGTAGCCTAGTTTATCTCACAGTTACTCGTCCAGACATTTCTTATGCTGTTCATCAGGTGAGCCAGTATCTGTTTACTCCACGATCGACTCACTATGCTGTTGTTCTGCGCATTCTACGATACTTGAAGGGCACTCTCTTCCATGGCCTTTTCTACTCAGCTCAGTCTCCTCTTGTATTCTGTGCATTCTCTGATGCTGATTGGGCAGGAGATCCCACTGATTACAGGTCCACTACAGGTTATTGCTTTCTCCTTGGTTCTTCTTTGATTTCTTGGCGAAGTAAGAAACAAACTTTCGTGGCCCGCTCCAGTACTGAAGCAGAATATCGTGCTCTTGCTGACACCACATCTGAGTTCCTTTGGCTACGATGGCTTCTTAAGGATTTGGGTGTGTCCACATCCTCTGCTACTCCCCTTTATTGTGACAACCAGAGTGCCATTCATATTGCTCACAATGACGTCTTCCATGAACGGACTAAACACATCGAGATTGATTGTCATTTTATCCGTTCTCATCTTGTCCATGGTGCTCTCAAGCTTTTCTCTGTCTCCTCCAAAGATCAACTTACAGATATCTTCACCAAGGCACTTCTTAAGGGACGCACTCGTGATTTGATTGACAACCTCAAGTTGGTCTCACATCCACCTTGAGTTTGAGGGGGGCTGTTAATGTATATTATGTTATGGGCTTTAGGCCCAGTTAGTTTACTTGTATAGCACACTTGTACTTGTACTACACTTTACTTGTACCGCACACATATGCTTACTTGTACCACACACATATGCCTCCTATATAAAGGCATCGCATGTATATTCCTTCTTCATGAAATACAATACAATCGTTCAGTATTTCTAACATGTTTTTTGTAGGATTTCTTTTTGTTGAATGATATTTCTGTGTTCGATGTAATGCAATGAAGATATATATGTTAGAATACAATAGACTATATAAAAATAGAGTAGATCATGCCTTTGTAAAATACCATGATTTTGCAATACAACTAGCTGCTGTGATTTTAAGATTTCATGCATAATGGTCCTAGCGTATTCCTGTTTATATCCTTCGTTGGACTCTTTCAAACATTCAACCCAATAAAGATGTAGTTAGTGAAGGGTTTGCCAATATGAGTGGAGGCTGTCAAGCTGAACCATGAAAATATTTACTTCTGCTCTCTCTCTTTCTCAGTCTCAATTCTGAAAAATTCTATTTTAACATATTCTAACAATGTATGTAAGTGAGATTTGGAATTGATAGGCTTAACTCATCAATTATATTCTTGACAGATTGCCTACAACTACAAGATGGTCATGAAGATGTTTGACTATAAATTGTTTTTACTGAATTTTGGCTTATTCACTTTAGCTTTCTCTGATTAGTTCACTTTTTTTTTTGATACCCAGCTTGGGGGTGTGAATCAATTTGGAAAAAGATCCATTTTCTTCTGCTTATGGTTCTGCTATGAAACTTGTTGGGTTTCTTTGGCTTGTATTTTATTTTGGACTTTCTCCATGATTTTTCATCTTCTCCCTTCTGGTTTTGTTGTATTTCAATTATTATTATTCTATGTTGAACGGGTACAGACACGGCTACGTGTATAGGTACAGTGGTACGGTATTTCTTGAAAAACTAAAGTACAAAATATCTGAGATACGACAATTAATTAATTAATTAATATTTTTAAGGTATATTTTAAATATTTTTGGACATAATATGTTTATTTTAAGCTTTAAAATTAAGTAACAAAAACAAAATGCTTGAAAACATATCTAAAATTAATTTAAAAATAATAATAAATAGCAAAGGGACACCCATAAAATGTTGTCTAAATTAAAAACCAATATTGAACATCTAAGTTGCATGGGTTCCCACACGTGTCCGGGTACTTGGCTATTTTAGCCTCGTCCATGCAATATAGTTATTATTATTATTTTCTAATTGCTTAGGCACTTTGCTTAATTCCAGTTAGTTTGGAATCTTGGACTAATGGGGTTAGATGACACTGATTGCGTTGCCTTGAAAAAATAAAACTCCTACTTTTAAATTTGGTGCTGCTGCATTTTGAAAAAAATGAGTAACTGCCCTGCTGCATTTTATGTCTATTTGTTATAAGAAATCATTAACCAGATAAATACAAAGGTAAATAAATTAGAAGCTCTTATTCGGAATATGGCAGGTTCATGCATTTTGAAGGCATGCTGGAGGCTTTCACATTATCTGCTTTGTATGTAATAGCAGCTTCTAATTGCCACAAAATCTGATGCAATTAGATGGTACTTACAGCTTTTACTAGACAGCTTTCACATAGCTGGAGGTGCTTTCTTTGTTATGCGTCCTCAGATTGCTTGTTTAACATCTAGAGTAAGCTTAATCTAGTTGAGATTGAAAGTGAATACAGGCTAATTTGAATTACAGAGAGAACAGCAAAATATTCTTGTGCAGGTGCATAGAAGTGAAATTGTATGAGAAAGAAATGCCCCAAGGTTAAATGGTGAAGATCATCATCTGGTTTCCTAGCAGGATGCATGGACACAGACACGAACATGGACATGGACACGGGTATGGATACGGGTATGGGTACAATAGAGCAACACAAGTAATTTTTGAAAAATTATAACATGAAATGGTAGGTACGACACCGGTATGACATGAGTACGGCACCATAAATGAAGTGTCTGTACATTCAAGCTAGTTTCCCAAAGTAATTCCAAAACATGCATTTATAGGATGGCTAAGGGTTCACAATAGATTGTCTACAAAAGATCAAATGTTTTAGTGATATGCTAATCTTGATGATCGGTGTGTTATTTGTAAAAGAAGAATTAAAAGTATGTACCGCTTATTTTGTGATTGTTCTTTCTCAATGTGGATATGGTGAACCATAATGAGCTGCTGTCTAAAACCCAAAGTTCTGTTGGCTGATTATGTTCTACGAGGAGAAATCAGTTGTGTCTAGACTAGCATACTGTCTATCATATTTGGCTTTAGAGGAATGCCAGTATTCATCAAGGAAGCTATTTTCTGAAGAGGCTATGGTCAAAATGATCTGGTGGGAAGTGAAGAACAGAGTTGAATGTAACAGTTACTACAATTCTGTTCAAAATAGGAGCTTTCTTTGGGGGTATTTCGTGTTCTGTATTGTTAATGGTCCTTGTCTCCTTGAACTAACAGATTTGGAAATTTCATTTTGTAATATTTATGGTGTGGTGTAGGATGTTTGTGTATTGGTGTTGCTTTGTTTGGTTATATTTTGAACTGATTCTACTTTTTTTTATAAATGAATTGCTCATTCATCCAAGAAAGAAGATTGCTTTTCTTTCATGGCTGTAGCTGCAGTCATTGTTATTTCTGAAATGGTCATTGGATTCAAACTTGGTGTACCCGAAAGGAGAAAGCATGATACTGTGAAGAAGGAAAAGATGGATCGGATTCTCAAAGATAAATGCTGTGTTGCAATTTCTCTTTGGTTGCAAGACCAGCAAATATGATGGCATCCTCAAGAATGCACAAAATCAGCTACAAAAATTGGATATATGCATTCAAGATCCTGACGGAGGACAAGAATAGCTGTTTATGCATTTGATAGAAACAAGAGTCTCCATTCTCTAACATCCTCAACCACTACTCCTCCAATTAATGCAGGCTCTACTTTCCTAAATTGTGTTGTAATTCTCTATTTTAAAATAATATATTTCTGGCTTTTAATTAAGAAAAACAATAGTCTCATGGCATTTTTTTTTTCCCTTGCATATATTGATTACCTCGGAGACATGGAACATGTACTGCGATGTTTACATGCTTGTTAGACATTGAGCATGCTTGGTCATGTGGGTTCAAGTCTCAATCCAGGCTTGAATATAATAAAAACACTAGTGCCTAGGCATGCCGCAATGCATGCATGCCTGATGATGAGTATTCTACCATTCTTAAGGCCATTGCTCATGATGAAGCATCAGAATTTGAGCTTAGTGCAGCTCTTGAACCTTGATACATAGATTTTATAGCTTCCTTTTGTGTGACTTGTTGGGCTTACACAATTGGTTCAAAGAAACAACCTTTTAGTAACGCCGTTTGAAAGAGCTGCTGGGGAAGTCTAGTTGTTGGATGGGCTTACCTTTGGGGCCTGTTGTAGTGACCTCTATTTGTAATTAGGAATGGGCCTTTACTGGCTTGCTTTCTTGTGATGGTGTAAGTAAGAACCGTTTAGGGTTTTATTTATTTATTTATTTATTTATTTTATTTATTTTATAATTATACTCTAACATTTATATCTAGGCTTCAAAAAGATGGAAACAAAACAAACATTTCGAGTGTCCGTTTGGGAAAAGTTTATTTAGTTAAAGTTAAAATTTTTTTTACTGAAAGGGTAGAAAATAGGTTAAAAAATAAGTTAAATAATACAGTGGGACCTATAAATAGTATCAAAAAGTATAATAAAACTTATAAATATTAGTAAAAATAAGCTAAAAATGTAAATAAACTAAAATTTTAAGCTCATTCCAAATGGTTGCTAAGACGAATTTCCAACATTGTTGGAGAGAACTTAAGAGAAGATACTAGACAAATAGCCAACCATCAAAGTCAAGCTTAATTTTGAGTTCAAATATCCATTTAACGACAAAAAATAAATTACTCAATTTATTTATTTTATATAAAAGAAAGTTTATAAATTATTTTTAAAAATAAAAGCACACATTTTTTTTAAAAAATTAGATAAGTAAATAGTATATAATAATTAAAAAATAAAATAAAAAGTATAGCAAATTACCTCATCCTACCTTCATTTTGCTCACATTTGCATTTTATTTAGCTTTGCGCCTTTGCCTTTAGCACTAGCAGCAGCGGGAACCAACGTCTTGGATTTTGGATCTCTCCATTTCTCTTTCAACTCCAAGACGTTTGTAGTTTGCAGATTCTGATTCAAGTTTTCAATGTAAGTTCGCAATCTCTCTCTTAGTTTCTCTCTCAATAATCAATATACTCTGTCAATTTTTTTTCCATACCCATCTTCTTTTAGGAGCTTCTCTTTCGGTATAAATTATAAAAATCCATCTTTCTTTATTCTTGCTTGTATAGACTCATACCCAGAAAAAACTTATTGGCCGTGTATCAATTTTGCTGTCGTAGTTCCTCATATTTAATAATATTTGGCACCTATGGGAAAGTCTCTGAGTTGATTATTTAATAATATTTGGAACCTATCAAATTTATGCAAAATGTTTGTTAAAGATTCTGATTAGTGGTTTTTAGAGTCATAAGCTCAATGTAGTTGGGGGTCTCTCGTGTTCTTACATATCAATTTATGCCACATGCCTTTCCATTGTTTCCATGGCCTTTATTGTGATCTTAATGAACACAGGGATTCATTTTGAATCATTGATTGACCTGAAATCAAAATTGAACTGTGATTAATTTAATTGAGTTCACAACTTAGGTTTATTATTTTTGAATTCCAATTGTTTGATAAATTGTCCCAATGAATTAACTTTGTGATTCCTCTCCCTAGTTTCACTCATTTATTTCCAAATCGTTTCATTTTACCCCTTATTTATTAATTTTTACTTTTAAAACGTTAATTGAATGAAATTTTGACTAGTATCTCTAATTCTATATTGTGATTCGAGCTTTACTTTGAAGCTTAGATTTGATTTCATGGATTCAAAAGGCCCATCTTCTTCCTCTTCTTCTAGTCGTAAGTGGGAATACAATCTCTTTCTAAGCTTCAGAGGTGAAGATACTCACAAGAGTTTTACGGATCATCTCTACACTACTTTGAAACAAAAGAGAATTTTCACCTTTAGGGACAATGAAAAACTTGAAAGAGGCAAACCTATTAAACTTGAGCTTTTAGAAGCAATAGAAGAATCATTGTATGCTAGAGTCATTCTCTCGAAAAACTATGCATTCTCAACATGGTGCTTGGATGAACTTGTAAAGATCATGGAATGCAAAGATAAAATAGGATTAATAGTTCATCCCATTTTCTACAATGTGGATCCATCTGAGGTACGAAAGCAGACAGGAACTTATGCACAAGCCTTTGTCAAACATGAAAGAGAGAATATAGATAAAGTTCACATATGGAGAGCTGCTTTGACAGAAGTGGCCAATCTCTCTGGTTTGTCTTTACATGATAGGTAAATTTTGTTAATAACATTATTTCCATTGAATATATTAAATTGTTGTCTACATTTACATATGCTAGATTTATTTTGTAATTAGTTGTTGTTATGATGTAATTCTAATGCATTTGTCATGAGAAAAACTACATTTATAAATGATTGTGGATTTGTCCCTTTGACATGTATATTTCGTTGGGTCCTAATCTAATCTTGTGTGAATTAAGAAAATTAGTTAAGAATTTTAATCAATCTTTAGAAAATATAATCACCAAATTCACCAAGTCAAGATATCAATCACACAAGAGCATAGAGATTTTCAATATAAATACAATGATTGAGGGGTAGTTCTTTCAGATTTGGGTTTACCTTGACATGTAACACTGAAAAGTTTGCTTAGGTTAGTTTATTTAGCAAATAAGTCAAGTTCATGCAAGCTTAATTTTAGGTTCAATTATAAATAATTTGAGTTCAAATATGATAATGTGTTTATAAACAAACTCGTGAGTATGAGACTTGATTTAAGCATGTATCAAATTATATGTCTATGTATATACATATACAAAAATATACTTATATAGGTTTGAGATTGGATTGAGTAAGTTCATAAAATGTTTCAAATTATTATTTGTAATTTATTGATAATATAAATAATCTAATTTGTAATAAAAATTACATATATTTTTTTAACAATACAAGATTAGTGAATTCAACTTTTATAAGTTTATAAACAAAATAAGTCTATCTAACTAACTCAAATAGTATAATTTCAACCATAATTTAGATATTAATTATCAGAATAAATTTGTAAATTGGTAGCAAAAAATCTAGTTATAGCGTTTATTCTATAAGAGTAAAGAATAAGTTAATTAATAGAGCTTGAACATGTAATATATTTTCAATAAAATTAAATGAATAATCCTAAGCTTTTAATGCTCGCGTCTCATTTACAACTCTATTATTATTTGTTGTTATTATTATTATTATTATTATTATTACACGAAAATGAATCTTTGATGATTGTAACTTATTATTACACGAAAATGAATCTTTGATGATTGTAACTTATTACCATCTTCTCTTTGATGTGCTATTACGATTTATACAAAAATGATTACTTCTTCTTCATTTTCTAATTATCAAAGTGGATTCATTTGAATTTTAAACAATTTACACCAAATTTACACATTGACTCAAATTCCCTCAAACAAATTAATGAATTTAATACGAATGAGACAACTAACTTTTATTTAACGAAATTCAAGCTTGCGTGCCCTTATCTCAAACCTTATTATTACACGAAAATGAATCTTTGATGATTGTAACTTATTACCATCTTCTCTTTGATGTGCTATTACGATTTATACAAAAATGATTACTTCTTCTTCATTTTCTAATTATCAAAGTGGATTCATTTGAATTTTAAACAATTTACACCAAATTTACACATTGACTCAAATTCCCTCAAACAAATTAATGAATTTAATACGAATAAGACAACTAACTTTTATTTAACCAAATTCAAGCTTGCGTGCCCTTATCTCAAACCAATTTTGTGTATCCACTAATTAAATGTCATCTTCTCTTGAATTAGGTTCGGATAGAACTTTAAACTTTGATGCTATTTTCTTTCTCAAAAAAAAAAAAAAAACTTTGATGCTATTTTGATGTAAATCTAGGATAGCATATATAATAAGTGCATTCATATAAATAATACTCTAGAAACTAGAATATATCCACACAGGGCTATGATAATTAACGTAACTTTGAAGAGTACACGTTTACATCCTAAATAGTACTATTATATAAACTAAAATCTGCCATTAGTGGTGCAGATTACCATCTCATAATTTACTCTTACAAATAAATGACACTCTAAAACTAAAAATAGTGCCACTATTGACTAATGACTATGCTCAACAAAAACAAAATTTCAATTCACACACAATGGCTTTTTATAATCCTAAAAACTACCGTGCATCTTTCCGCTTCCAAACACAATCACATTATTATTCCTAATATGAGAGGACCACTTTGATCAGAAATCCCTTTTTGAACAAAAGCTATTAGCTATATAGCCCTGAACCTTTAACAGCATTGTTTATATATAAACAGTGACTCATTAATGTGTTTTCAGTGATATTGGATTATTAATCTTATGTAGAAATTATTTCATTGACTTAGTTCTCTTCTCAATTAAGATTTAATTGAATTTGAGGGTACTTTACAACAAAACTTAAAACACCGAATTTCTGATTTTTTTTAGGGGTGAGGGTGTATTGGGTCATTGGGTAGTTCAATCATATTTGCTTAATTGTCTTTCTTCTTTGCAGGTATGAGTCAGAATTTATTCGAGATATTGTGGAATCCATATCGCATAAATTGAGATATTGATTCCCAAAAGATACCGAAGGATTAGTTGGAATAGATTCCCGAGAGGAGGATTTGATATCGCTTTTAGCTATAGGATCTAATGATGTTTTCTTTGTTGGGATTTGGGGAATGGGTGGAATTGGTAAGACAACTCTTGCAAGAGTTGTTTATGAGATGGTTTTAAGTGAATTTGAAGGTCATTGTTTTATTGCTAATGTTAGGGGTGAATCTGAAAAATGTGGGTTACTTCCATTACAACAAAAACTTATTCGTGAGATTTTGATGGAGGAAAGTGTGAATATAAGGGATGATTATGATGGAATTGATATGATCAAGAATAGGTTATGTCATAAAAAGATTCTTCTTGTTCTTGATGATGTAAATCAATTCAATCAACTAGAAAAGTTAGCTGGGGACTCTAAATGGTTTGGTCGAGGTAGTAGAGTCATCATAACAACAAGAGATGAACATTTGATAAGACATAAAGTTCATAGAATATATGAGGCTCAAGGAATGAATGATATTGAAGCTCTTCGTCTTTTTAGTTTGAAAGCCTTCAAAGAATATGATCCACCCAAAGATTATCTAGCCTTGTCCCCATCTTTTATAGATTATGCTAAAGGTCTACCTTTAACTATTGATGTTTTGGGTTCTTTTTTGTACGATAGAAGTAAGGAGGAATGGGAAGGTACATTAAATAGGCTCAAAGAATATCCTAACAAAAAAATTATAGACATACTTGAAATAGGTTTTGATGGACTTCAGGGTACAGAAAAAGAAATATTTCTGCATATCGCATGTTTCTTCAATATGAAAGCAAAAAATTATATAGTAGAAATACTAGATTGTCTTGGCCTTCACCCTAAAATTGGATTAAAAGTTCTCATTGAAAGGTCTCTCTTAAAATATTATGAAAATAAATATTAGATGCATGACTTACTACAACAAATGGGACAAGACATGGTTCGTCGAGATTGTCCTCTAGAACCTGAAAAGTGGAGCAAATTGTGGCTATATAAGGACATTCGCAGTGTGTTGATGAAAAATATGGTAAGAGATTGTTTATAGAATATACCTTGTCATGTTATTCAAAGAAGTTGAAATTTGAACAACTCTAGTTAACATATATCTTGCAACTAACTCATTTCTTTTTCTTTATTATTAGGAAATGGAAGCAGTTCAAGGACTTGTCCTTCAATTGGGTGAACTGTATAAATCAAAAAAGGCACGTTGGAATCTTGAAGCCTTTCCAGAGATGCCTAACCTTAAATTGCTTATAATTCATGATGTTCAACTTCTACATGGTCCCAAGCATCTTTCTAACAACTTAAGATTTCTTGATTGGATTGGGTATCCTTCAAAATCGTTGCCATTGAATTTTCAACCAGTTCAGCTTGTTGAATTTCACTTGTTGCATAGCAAAATTGAATGGCTTTGGAAAGGAACAAAGGTAAGATTGTTATTTAAGTACTTTGATACAACTTTGTTTTTAAGGTTTGTTAAATCTAACTCTTCTATCGTATATTTTAGCTTTTAACAGTATTTGGACAAGTTAAAGCTCATCAAATTGAACAATTCCTTAAACCTCATTGCAACCCCTAACTTCAGCGGAGTTCCCAATCTTGAGAAATTGGTTCTTAATGGTTGTATAAAGTTACATGAGGTTCACCCATCTATTATGGTTCTTAAAAGGCTTACTCTTCTTGATCTAGAAAACTGCAAAAGCCTTAGAAGTCTTCTAAGGAAGTTTGAAATGGAGTCTCTTGAGATTCTCATTCTTTCTGGCTATTCAAAAATTAAGAGAATTCCTGAATTTATGGGAAATATGAAACTCTTATCAGAACTTCACTTAAATGGCACTGCTATTACGAAACTTTCCTCTTCAGTAGAACATTTGACTAACCTTGCTTCATTGCTTTTAAGAGATTGCAAGAATCCTGAGTGTCTTCCTAGTATCATTTGTAGCTTCAAGTTACTTAAAGGTATTAATTTGGCTGGATGCTCGAAGCTTGATAGTCTACCGGAGAAATTGTGGAATGTTGAAAGTCTAGAAGGGCTCGATTTGAGTGGAATTGCTTTAAGAGAGCCACCTTCCTCTGTTGTTACATTAAATAATCTTAAAGTACTATCTTTTCGGGGATGTAAAGGGTCACCACCTAAACTACCCTGAAATAAGCTTTTCCCCTTTAATTTAATGCCAAAAATAAGCCTAAATCCTGTGAGCTTGTTTTTGCCTTCCCTCTTGGGTTTGTCTTCTTTAACGGAATTGGACCTACGTGACTGTGATCTCCAAATAATCCCTAATGATTTTGGAAACTTATCCTCTATATCCTATTTAAATCTAAGTGAAAATCACTTTAGTTGCCTTCCTGAAAGTATGATGCAACTATCTAAATTGGAGTTGATTGATCTAAACAATTGCAGAAGACTTCGTTCATTGTCACAATTGCCATCAACGATTTCTACAGTTGCAGCAAATGGTTGTACCTCATTGGAAACATTTCCAAATGGATTTAAATCACGAGTTATGTACAATTCTTTCCCTCGTCAATTGCTTCAAATTGGTTGGTCAAAGTGGCATGTTCTCTAACGTCCTGGGAATGCTATTGACAGCTCATGAGGTCTCTCTCTCTCTCTCTCTCTCTCTCTCTCTCTCTCTCTCTCTCTCTCTATATATATATATATATATATATATATGTCGATTATGAATATCATGGTTTGTATGTTTCAGGAAATCTGCAAGAAACCTATAGGATTTCGTAAAGACAATGACTTTCATATTGTGATTCCTGGGAGTGAAATTCCGAAATGGTTTACACATCAAAGTGTGGGGGATACAGTCAGTGCACAAGTTACTCATCAGAACGAAAAAAAGTGGATTGGAATCGCTGTGTGTGCTGTGCCTATGCCATGCCCCAAATTTGGGGGTTTTTTGGTATGCGAAATTCTATCCAATGAACATCGTGTTTCACACTTTTGTGTAGGCTATTGCTTTGGTTCGGTTAAGATTAAATCAGATAACCTTCTGATGTCCTATATACCCTTTCAAGTGTTTAGTGAGAATAAAAGAACAGTATTGGGTCAAATTGATGAGAATGGATTCATACAGATGAAGGTTAGATTTTCATACCCAGGCGTGTGCATTGATGGATGTGGGTTTAATCAAGTAGGGTTTCATGTTGTATACGAACAAGACATGGAAGACATCAGAGAAATGCTATTAGCTCAATCCAACAATAGCACCTGCATCACTCCTTATGAGGGTTTGGATGTTTATCACAATTCAACAGAAAGAATCAAATTGAAGCGAAGCCATGATGAATATGAAGGGGCCAGGGCTAGTGGTGAAGGCAGCTCTAACAATGTCACACACTCATAGAGGATTGAAAGATAGAGAATTAATGCATGGGCTCATGCTAATTCTGATCGCAAAGATTCTAATGAAGGTAAGTCATCTTTACAAAGACTCTGTAGCTTCCTATTGGGCCGGTGGTAACCTTGTGTTTTTTTTTTTTTTTTCTTCAGAGAAGTAGGCCATGATACAAAGGAATCTTCCTTGTCCAAAACATTGTTTACAGGACATCTATAATCTATGATTTTTTTTTTTTTTGGTCAAAATGTCATTGCCATTACTAGTTTCTTAAACCTCTTAGTGTTAGCTTACTATGCCATTTTTATTTTACCACCTTGTACAAATTTTTCCTTAAAAGAATAAATCCCAATTTTTAATTAACTAGTTTTGAATTTTTTTTGATAATAAGTTAGAAGGAAATTTAATGCAAATCAACCATATATACATCACTTGCTTGTTTTATTTTAAAATTTTGAATTTGTTGTTTACACCAAATTCTTATTAACTTTCTATTAGTTTTGGTGGAAAGTTATTGCAAATCAACCATTGCCTTTGTTTTGTTAAGTATATTAGCCTCAGCTACTCTATATTTGTTTACACTTACCAGCAGTTTCTCGTTCTTCCCTATCTCACTCACAATCAGTGGCTCCTGAAGTAGTTGCAAGTAGTGGCAAAACAAATGCCTGTGAAAGGTGAATTTTTTTTTTGGTCTCATACTTGAAAGCATCATTGCTGTCCATTTCGTTTTGTTGGATTTCATTTGATGGAATCATATTTCTATATTTGATGTAATGAGAGGAAGACACATATGTTTGAATGCACTCACCAGTGGTTTCATATTCTTCCCTATCTCACTCACAGTCAGCAGCACTTGAAGTAGTTGCAAGCAGTGGTAGAACAACCGTCCCGTGAAAGGTGAATGTTCCTTTTCTTCTCTTTTTTGATCTCATACCTGAATGCATCATTGTTGTCCATTTTCGTTTTCTAGGATTTAATTTGATAGAATCATATTTCTTTGTTTGATGTAATGAGATGAAGACATATATGTTAGAATACAATAGGCCTCTTCTAAAATTGAGTAGATCATGCTTTTGTAGAATAATTAGATTTTGCAATACAACTAGGTACTGTGATTTTAAGATTTTCATAATGGACCTAATGTATTCCTATATATACCCTTAGTTGGAATTGGTATGCTTAACTCATGCTACTGTATTCTTGACAAATTGCCTACAAGGTGCATGCAAAGATATTTGACTATAAATTGTTTTTAATGAATTTTGGCTTTTTCACTTGAGCTTTCTTTTTTGAGTTCTATTTTTTTATTTGTATTATTATTATTTAAATACTCAGCTGGGGTGTGAATAAATTTGGAAAAAGACCTATTTTCTATTGCTTTTGGTTTTGTTATGAAATAACAGGTTTCTTCGGAATATATTTTATTTGGACTCTCCTCCATGATTTTTCATCTTCTTATCCCTTCTTGTTTTGATGAATTTCAATTATTATGTACTTGGCTTAATTTGAATTAGTTTTGAATCTTGGACTAATAAGGTTAGATAATTGCAAATACATTGGTTGTGTTGCTTAAGAAACAAAAAAGGTCCTGCTTCTAACTTTGGTTCTGCTGCAATTTGAATCTGAATGAGTAACTACCCTGCTGCATTTTGTCTATTTACTATAAGAAATCTTTAAACCGATAAATACATAAATAAATAACTTAAAAGCTCTAATTCTGTTATGGCAAGTTAATGCATTTCAAATGCATGCTAGAGGCTCTCACATTATTTTCTTTGTATGTTATAGTGGCTTCTAAATGCCACAAAATCGGATGCAATTAGATGGTACTTGCAGCTTTTACTGGGTAGCTTTTCGTATCACTAGAGGCACTTTCTTTGTTATATGTCTCCAAATTGCTTGTTAACATCTAGAGTAAGCTCAGTCTATTTGAGATTGAAAGTGAAGATAGGCTAATTTGGATTACTGAGTGCAAACATTCTTGTGCAGGTGAATGGAGCTGTATAAGTAAGAATTGCCCCAAGGTTAAATGGTGAAGATCAGCATCTGGTTTCCCAAAGTAATTCCAAAACAAGTGTTTATAGGCTGGCTAAGGGTTCACAACAAATTGTCTACAAAAGATAAAATGTTTTAGTGATACGCTAATCTTGATGCTCAGAGTGTTGTTTGTAAAAGAAGAATTAAAAGTATGGGCCATAATGAGCTGTTGCCTAAAACCCAAAGTACTATTAGCTGATTGTGTTCTATGATGAGAAATCACTTGTGTCTAGATTGGCATATTGTGTATCATATTTGGCTTCAGAGGAATGCTAGTATTCATCAAGGAGGACTATTTTCTGAAGAGGCTGTGGTCAAAATGAATAGGAGGGAAGTGAAGAACAGAGTGTTGAATGTAGCAATTGTTGCAATTCTGTTCAAAACAGGAGAATATGCTGTCTTTGGGGGTATTTGGTGTTCTGTATTTCAGAATAGTAGCAGTTAATGGTCCTTGTCTCCTTGAACTAGCAGGTTTGGAAATTTCTTTTTTTTTTTGGTAAAAGGTTTGGAAATTTCATTTTGTAATGTTTATGGTGCAATGTAGGTCGTTTCTGTATTTGTGTTGTATTGTTTGGTTGTATTTTGAACTGATTGTACATTTGTTTTTTCTCTATAAATGAATTGCTCATTCATCCAAAAAAGAAGACTGCTTTTCTTCATGGATGTAGCTACAGTCTTTGTTATTTCTGAAATGGCACATTTAAGCTAGAAAAATTGGATTTTTGCATTCATGATCTTGGAGGACAAAAATACCAGTTTAGGAGTTTGATAGAAACAAGAGTCTCCATTCTCTAACATCCCCAACCACGAGTCCTCCAATTTATGCAGGCTGTACTTTCATAAACTGTGTTGTAATTCCATATATTCAAATAATATATTTCTGTCTTTTAATTAAAAAAAGCAGTCCCTTAGCATTTTTCTCTTTCCTTTGCCAAAATGAAAAAGGTTAGGATTTAGCTTTTTCATGCCTGTAAATGAATAAGATAAACATGTAATTTCATCAAATGCCAAATTAATATTGTACGACAACATTATTTGTTTATGTCGCATTAATGTGCAATCATGTCAAGCTAAATATGAAATCTATAATTTTCTTTTCAAATACAGTTGAATTTATTCATGAGTTATTTGATTGACTTATACTTATCTTATATAGTAAACACAATAATTAAAATTTTTTAGCCCTTTAGAAATCTATGCTAATAATTATAAACTAACAGATTTTGAAATATAATATATATATATATATATATATATATACAGACGCTTAATTAATTAAGTCTCATACTTTTGAGTTTATTCACAAATACATTATTATGAGCTCATTTTTTTTTTTTTTTTTTGCTGAATTATTATGAGCTCATTTGCTAAATAAACAAGCATGAACAAAATATTTTCAGAGTCAAGCTTGAACCGTTCACAAACTGTTGGGTTCATTTATGCTTGGGAGTTGTCAGGTTTTCAAATTTAACTATGTTGAACTATTTCTGTTTACATTATCGTTTTGGGCTTCCATAATTGGTGCAAAGTTAGGAACGAGTTTAGTAACATTGTCTGAAAGTACCAGTAAGAGTCCAATTGATGGGCATTAGCATATCTTTTGGACCTCTCGTTTTCCTTATATTTCTTCTGAGGAACAGTTTAGGAACACAAACTGCGGTGCTGAAATTCTTTGTGAATGGACTATAGGGGGGCCTGTTTTCTTGTATGGGACAGAATGTGCCCAAGCAACATAATTAAAAAGAGAAGCCATGTATTCTATGATTGATTGATTTGTCATTTGGATCAAGGGAAGCCCTTGGTACATATATTTCAACATTTCATAGCCCTTTTGTGTGGCATGTTGGGCTTACACAATTGGCACAAAGAAATAAGCTTAGTAACGCTGTTTTAAAGTGATGCTGGAAGTGTTGTTAGATGGGCTTACCTTTCGGTCCTATTGCAGTGTTCTCAATAGGTTATTATTAGGAGCAGCTTATAGTTTGATGAAATGGGCCTTTGCGGGCCTGCTTTCCTGTGATTAGGGGTGGCAATTCGTGTTCGCGTGTCGGGTTCGTGTCGTGTCAAGTCATGAGTATTCGACTACATAGGTCAACACTAACCCGACCTGTTTATTAAACGGGTCAAGATTCCTCAACCCTAACACGACCCATTTATTAAACGGGTCAGTCGTGTCGACCTGTTTATCAGATTTTATCAAAATGAAAAAAAAAATTATGAAAAACAAAAAAAAACAAATATTTTTAATATAAAATTCAAAACTAACGAGTGATTGCATCACAAATAATCATTCAAAACTAAAGTATATTCCAATATCACAAATAATCAATCACAATATATCAAAGAAAATAAATCACAATAACTAAAATGTTTATATACCTAAAGTTTGAAGGGTATATTGGTAAAATATTAATTAATTAAACGGGTCAGACGGGTCAAACGGGTTCTATGTGTTCAACACTAACCCAACCCGTTTATTAAACGGGTCAGCCGTGTCAACCCGAATATGACACGAACCCGTTAAGCCTTAACCCATAACCTGTTAATTTCGTGTCGTGTCGTGTCGGGTTCGCGGGTCGTGTCAAATTTTGCCACCCCTACCTGTGATGGTGTATGTGAATGGTTTAGTTTTATTTTTTTGTTTGATTATTTGGTTTTTTTTTTTTTTCTTAATTATATTTTTTAGGCTTCAAAACGATGAAGACAAAACAAACAGTCTAAGACGGATCTTCCAACAAGGGTCGAGAGAACTTCACTATAAATGCCCTTGGAAGGAGTAAGCATGCGAGGAAAGGAAGACAAATGAATTTTCAAAGATAAATGATGCAATGCAATGCAATTTCTCAGTGGTCACAACTCACAAGAGAAGCAAATATCCTGAAGAATGCACGAAACTAGCATAAAAAATTGGATTCATGCATTCAAGATCTTGAAGGAGGATAAGAATGCCTATTTAAGAATATATATATATATATATATATATATACACACATATTCTTAACATGCTGTCAAATTTTGTATTAATCAAATGTTATTTATCATTTAAGGAAAATGTTAACGAGTGTCGTTGGGGCATTAGTTAAGAATCTATTTTAAGAAAGTTTTGACATCACTTTTATGGAAAATAAAAAAGCTGTCAAAACATTAATTGTTTTTATTTCTTTTTTCATAAAAACTTTCTTTAATTGGATTGTTAACTAATGCCCTACGGTACTCGTTAACATGACCCATCATTTAAACCATGAACTCATTTTTTATGTATAATTTTAAACTATTAAAACTTGAAAAATGATATTAGAAGAAAATGTAATTCAACGATGAATTTAGCAAAATTTGCATAAACTTTATAGTATATTTTACATTCCTTATATTACTTCATGAAAATAGAATCATGGTAATAGCCATATATAAAAGTGAAAATTTTATTACATACTAGTTATTGTACACTATGTATAAACTCTCTTTAAAATCATGTTTTGAAAACTCGATTTCAATTCAAGTGGCAATGTGTGTACAACAATGAGTGTAATAATTATTGCCCTATATGATACATCCCACTTAACGACCAATCTCGTGGAATGTACTATTTGGTAATTTCGTCTCTCTCTCTCTCTCATAGAGGCATTGAACAACGCCACACTTATCTCGGCATTCTTGTTTTTTTGGGTGCCTAGCTCTAGGTTCTAGCACTGCTCGAAATTTCTTACGTGGGGTCTTTTACAAAACTCCCAAACTCAATTTTATATTTCCTTTTTCTTCCTCATTTCCTTATTTATTTCTAGTATGCATCAATTCAATTTCACTTTCTTTTCACATGGTTTTATGCTATTTATTTGATCACGTGTGCATGTTAATTAGTTTTGCGCAGGAACCAACGTGGATCCACACCAGGAAAGTCTTGAAAAAGAGAAGGCCACTTCTCTCTCTCTCTCTCTCTCACAGAGGCAATTAACGGCGCCACACTTATCTTGGCGTTCTTTTTTCTGGGTTCTGGCACTGCTCAAAATTTCTTACATGGAGTCTTTTCCAAAACTCCCAACTCAAATTTTCATGCGGACTGAAGGTGATGATGGTTCCTGCATGCAGCAAATCTAAATAACATGCAATTGGGATTCACACGTTGATAGAGGCACTGAATGAATATAGACGCGAAATCTCCAGGTGATGTGAATACTTGTCAGTAGTGCAGTAGGTCCAGGTGATGTGAATACTTGTCAGTAGTGCAGTAGGTCCAGGTGATGTGAATACTTGTCAGGCGGTAGTGAAAAAGTCTGTACTTTTTTTTTTGTTGGATCTATCACTGTTCAAAATTTCCTCAATTCTGTACTTAAAAAGTCCAAGGAAACCTTAAAAATGCGGCCACCGCCGACTTGACTAAAATTAAAAATAAGTTATATAATAAGAAAAAAAATGGAAGTGGCTTCCATAAGTTTAAAATACAAGACTCTCTCTCAAAATATTGCACATTCCTTTTTAAACCAGCAATTACACTATTGGAGCGACACTCTGCAATTCTGCAAAATCTGTAAGTTCTCACTTGTCACTCCCATCCTTCTCTTTTATTATCAGAATGAAGGCAATAAACAGAAGCAAGGGCAGGTGAGCTTGACTGAAGTGAATCAAGGATGCAAGACAAACTGCAGAAGAGACTTGAGACAAAACAACAGTAGTTTTAGATTAAAGCAACAAAAGGACTTGTAGTTACTGTATAATAGCTGTTGCTAGTTAGCACGTGTAAATGTTAGTTATAGACACTGTACAGCACGTGTAAGTGTGTGTGTTAGTTTTGGTGGTTTCTTCTTTCTCTGAACAGCATATACGCTAAGCTCTGTATTTTCCTCATTAATTAATGAAATCAGTGACCACAGTTTTTCTGATATTTATTTCTTCTCTTTAGTTTCACCTAGTAAATTTCTTAATCGTTTTTTTTTTTATTCCCTTATTTATTTATTTATACTTAAAATCTAATTGAATGAATTTTAATGAGTATCCATATTTTTAGTATTTTACATTGTGATTAAGGTTAATTTACTTGTTAACTTAGATTGGCTTTCATGGATACAAAAAGGCCATCTTCTTCCACTTCTTATGGCCATCAGTGGAAGTATCATGTCTTTCTAAATTTCAAAGGTGAGGATACTCATAAAAATTTTACAGGCCATCTGCATATTGCATCAAAACAAAAGGGTATTTTCACCTTCAAGGATGATGAAAATCTAAAGAGAGGAAAACCTATTTCCACTAAGCTTTTAAGAGCAATTGAAGGATCGATGTTTGCTATTGTCATTCTCTTAAAAAAGTACGCATCCTCAACATGGTGTTTAGATGAACTTGTAAAAATTATGGAATGCAGAAAAAAGATAGGACTAATAGTGTTGCTCATTTTTTATGATGTGGATCCATTTGATGTATGGAAACAGACAAAAACTTTTGCACAAACATTTGTTAAACATGAGAAATGTTTCAAAGAGAATATAAAGAAAGTTCAGATGTGGAGAGTTGCTTTGAGAGAAGTGGCTAATATCTCTGAATGGTCTTTAAATGATAGGTATTTTATGCTATATTGACATCATTAATATTTTTATTTTGTTTTAATGAGAATCAACATGATTTCTATTGAATATATTAAATTACCATCTTCGTTAACATACCACTCTCTTTTAATATTTCATGAACATACCAAATTTATATTTTTGATCAGTAACATACCTCATTTATATTGTAACTACTTGTAAGGATTTGATTCTAAAGCATTTGACATGACAACAACAATCTTTATTTTTGGTTGTTTAGTAGTCCCTACTCCCTTTGACATGTATACTTAATATATCATATAAATTATTATAATACAAAACTAAGTCACTAAGTGGGTAGTTCTTTTGGATGAAAGATTATCTTGACATGTAGAAATTTAAGTCTTTAATTATAGCTCATTACTATCTTCTTATAAATGTGAAATTACCATTTTTACATAGGAAATTTTATCTCCTTACTTTTCTACTACTTTTCAACGTGGAATTCATTTGAATTTAAAATGATTTAAAACCAATTTTCACATTGACGCAAAAGTAAACAAATAAATTTTAATTCTCTACTAGGATATACCTCCACCTTAATGAAGCTTTATACTAGCTTCACCTTAATGATACTCAACAATAAGGAGTATAATCACATGATTTACTATTACAAATGACACTCACAAATTCTAAACAGTGCCATTATAGTCAAACAAGAAATTTCTTTTCAAATTTTTTAATCCCGCAAGATATCTTCAAATTCCAGACACAATTACACCATATGTATGTGTATTTCAAAGGGTACGTCCTTCAATTTTATTATTTCCTATGCTAAAATAATATATTTCTGCCTTTTAATTAAGAAAAACAATACAGTCTCATGGAATTTTTTTTTTCCTTCGAGTATATTGATTTCCTTGGAGACATGGAACATGTACTGCGATGTTTACATGCTTGTTAGACATTGAGCATGCTTGGTCATGGGGTCAAGCCTAAATCCAGGCTTGAACATAATAAATTCATGCCTCATGCCTGACGATGAGTATTCTACTATTCTTAAGGCCTTTGCTCATGATGAAGCACCAGAGTTTGAGCTTAGTGCGAGGTGCAGCTCTTGAATCTTGATGCATAGATTTTATAGCTTCGTTTTGTGTGACTTATTGGGCTTACACAATTGGTTCAATGAAACAAGCTTAGCAACGCCGATTGAAAGCACTGCTGGAAGTCTAGTTGTTGAATGGGCTTACCTTTGGGCCTGTTGTAGTGTCCTGTAATTTGATGAATGGGCCTATACTGGCCTACTTTCTTGTGATGCTGTAAGCGAGAACCATTTAGTTTTTTTTTTGAAAATGAAAAACGAAAAAACAAAAATTGTTGTAAGAAAAATTGGAATTAACCATTTAGTTATTTTATTTTATTTTTTGGATAACTAACTGTTTAGTTTTTGTATGCTTATTTGGGTTTTTATTTTCCCTCTAAATTATAAAATTTATATCTAGGCTTCCAAAAGATGGAAACAAAACTAACATTCTAAGAGTCCGTTTGGGAACAACTTATTTAGCTGAAATTAAATTTTTTTGGCTAAAAGTACTGTAGATAAAACTAAAAGGTAGCTGAAATATTACAGTGGAACTTATAAATAGTACCAAAAAGTATAATGAGATTCATGAATAATAGCAAAAATAAGTTGAATAGTAGCAAAAATAAGTTGAATAGTAGCAAAAAAAAAACTAACTTTTTAAGCACATGTCAAACGCAACCTAAGACAAATTTCCAACAAGTTTCGAGAGAACTTAACAGAAATTACTAGACAAGTACACAACCACCAAAATCATGCTTAATTTTAAGTTTGAATCCTGGGCAAAAAAATAAATTACTCAATTTATATATTTTATATAATATAAAATTTAAAAATTATTTTAAAAATAAAGGCATACATTTGTTTAAATTAGATAAGTAAATAGTAAATTATCTCATTCCACCATTATTTTGCTCACATTTGCATTTTATTTAAGCTTTGCGCCTTTTCCTTTATTACTAGCAGTAGGAAACAACGTGTGGATCCCACCTTCCGCGTGATGAGATGAGAAGAGAAGAGTTTTATATGTCTAATAAAAAACAAGAAATTTACTCTACTCTATACTAAAGTCTAAGGGTCTGTTCGGTTGGAAGGGTGAAAAGTGAGAGGATAGAAAATGATTGAATGGTGAAAAACTGAGAGTATAGAAAAAATTTTACTATCCCTCATTTTTGTTTGGTTGGGAGTGGTAAAGTAGAGGAATGAAAAAAATGAGTTTATGTAAATTTACTCATATACTTTTGTTAAAAAATGATGCCCAATTAAAAAAAAAAGACAAATAAAAAATAACAAAAAAATGCAATCACCCAAATTTATTAAAAAATAAAAATCAAGTCTACAAAAACAATTACGTCTAAACAAAAACAAAAAAACACAAAAGAAAGCAAAAGAAAAAAGGAAAAAGAAAAAGCGCAACGTTGGACAAAGCCTGTCCTCAGGAAAAAAAAGGAAAAAAAAAAAAAAAAAGCAACGTCCAAGAAAAAGAAATAAAAAGAAAAGAAAAAAGAAGCCAACGTCTAGACCCAAAAAAAAAAAAAAAATATATATATATATAGATAGGACTAATTTCATGTGCAAATGTAAATGGGCATTTTTGTCATATATCTATCAAATTGATGGGTCCAGAGAAAAAACATATAGACTCACTATTATTTTCCTCTCTCTCTCTCCCAACTAAACACTCTCCAAAAAGTTTTCTCTTCTCATTTTCTCTCATTTTTTTTCATCCTCCCTAAAATCTACTCTACCAAACACACTTTACTGTAGCATGTTGCTACTCATTTTTTATTATTTTTTATTCCCCTTCTCTCTCTCCCTTCAGATCTCACTCCCTGGTCTCTCTCAAAAAGAATAAAAAATGATAAATAAATAATATTTTAATGAATTGGTAAAAAAAATAGAAGTTTTGATGTTAGTTGTATTGTAAAGTGATGTGTTAAATGTTATAAAGTTGGTTTTTTAGGTACTAAATACTAAATTTTTTAAAACTCTTGATGAGAATGCTCTAATAAAGTGAGTTACTTTATAATGACTACTTGACTTGACAAAACGTTGCACATTCCTTTTGAACTAGCAATTATGTGCACGATAGGAGTTTCACGGACACCACTGCATTTCTTCAAAATCTATAAGTTTTCGATTACAACTTTAATACACATCAAAATTTTATAAAAGACACATATTTCCACACACTTTTTTACTCACACGTATTTTCACAAAACTTAAATAATGTTACCAGAAATCTCTTATCAAACAGGTCCATAATTTGATATGATTTGACAATACTAAAACATATAACCCTAACAATTTGTATGCTTTCCAACTTACGTGGCATAGTATTAAAATTAAGAGGTCAACCAAAAGTCAATAAAAAATTATGAGACATTTATTATAATTGTTTTTTTTTTTTTTTGAGGAAATCATTTATTATTGAACTATATATTCTACCATTAAAAGAAAATATAATGTATCAAGATTGATTTAAATATAGAATGAAATTAATTTAATTTTAACTAAGAAATATATATATATATATATATATATATATATATATATATATATATATATTAAAATTATGACGTTTAAAATTGTGAGACTTCATAAGTTTATATACCAAAATATTATGAGATTAATCAAAAGTAAAAAATGTCTTTGATTGTACATATAATTGTAAAGAGACATGTTTATCTTTTGATTAAATACTTTTTTAAAGAATTTCAACTTATGGCATCCATTACTGATGATAACTCTTTTGATTAAAATTGAAAATTGCTTTTCTCAAAATTTTGGGCAATTTTGATTTTGTTTACTATGAATGCTTTTGGATTTGCTCCGTTTTGTCCATATACGTTAAAGAGGTTGCTGTTAAATGCCACCTATGACTGTCATACGCGGCAGTTGGTCCAATGAAAAAAATGTCATGTAATTAGATTGTGCCACATCACTTATATAGTCTAGAAATGAAATTAAAATATTATATAACAAATAAAAATAAAACAAAATAATTTCTTAAAACTATTTTCTCGTCATCCTAATCACTGCTTTTTTGTTGATCAAAGGTGAAGAATTGTGGTTGCCAATATTCTTGTTGTCAAATTCGATTTGTTGTAGACAACCTTGAGGACGTCGATCTTGCCGTTGAAGAGGATCTCAAGTCTCAACGGTGGTGTCTAAAGATCATGAATCTCACCCTCACTGAATCAAAATTTTAAAATTATAGAGGACAAAAATTAAAATTTCTCAAAACTTTAAAAGTGTAATTATTTGCAATTAAATCTTTATCTTTTCTAATATGAAACATTGGAACTCATCTTATTGCACTCAAATTTTGCTTTTATGCTAATAATACCTCTCATTTCAGTTTCATTTTGATTGCATTTGCATGATATTCGACTCCGTTGCATTCTAGGGAAGGGAGTATCTATTTTGGGATTTAACTAGGGTAGTAAGTATACATACAGCTGGACCAAAGGAAATTACTTGAGAAGTTTAGTTTATTGTATTCCAACCAAGATATAAAAAAGAAAGGGCCACTAGCGCACCTACTCCTTAAAAAATTATGTTAGATATGTTTAAAAAATAAGTTATATATTTATTTATTTATTGGTAGGGAAAAAAAAAGAGTTATTGACTTGACTGAAAAATAGTAAAAATGACTATAATTATAAATAAAAGAAAAATTAAAAAACGAAGAAGAAGAAGACTGACAGACTGAAAGTAAGGTATAATCTATATATAATAATAATAATAATAATAATAATAATAATAAGTGAAGTTGAAAGAAACTTAAATTAGAATTCCAAAATAGAGTTCTAATTTTGTGTCATGTGTCCTAAATTTTTATTCTTAAAAAGTTTTATTTCTTAATTTTAGAATCAAATGTGATACTACATCATAAATATTCATCCAAGTGAATTATTAGATATAAAAACCAAAGAGTCTAAAATAAATGAATCGTAAAAAAAAAAAAAAAAAAAGTGCTTCACAATAATAATAAAAAATTATAAAAAAAAGTGGACTATTTACATTTTATACCTAATAATATCCTTGCAAAATTTTCTAAAGAGTTAATAAAATATAAAAATGACGATCAATAGTATTTAAATTATAAATATAGGAATTATATTATGCATCTTATTGTATATCTTTGAGTGTATCTATGCATATGCATTGAGTTACAAGCTAGTTGCTATAATTGCTCATTCATCCCTCAAAAAAAAAAAAATCATTCTTTTTTAAAATAAGGTTGAGTTAATTTACGAGTTGTTTTTTTTTTTTTTTTTTTTGAGAATCATATTTACGAGTTGTTTGATTAATTTATACTCTTCTTAAATAGTAAACACAACTAACCAAATATTTTTAGCCCTTTAGAAATCTATGCTGGTAATTATTGACTGAGTTATAGTTGAAACTATATTATTAATTTGAGACAGTTAGATAAAATGATATTCATTAATGAACTCATAAAAATTAGATTTATATTAACCTTTAATAATTAAAAAATCTATATAATTATGAAATTTAAAATGGACTACATATAATAAACTTATACAATCTAATATGAAGTCGATATAAGAATGTTATATGTATACATACACTTAATTAATTAAGTCTTATATTTACGAGTTTGTTCATAAATACATTATTATGAGCTCATTTGGAACATCTTAGGAAAGACTACTATGGAACAACTCTTTAATTTACTCCATTCTATACCAAACTCAAGGAACATCTTTTGTTTTTTTTTTTTTTTTTTGAAACTGAAACTGAATTTCATTAAACTGAAAAAGGATGAAAGCAGAGCACAGCAACAGGAAAGGAAGAATAACAAATATGACAAAGCTAACACTTAGCTCTATCAATCAGTAAAACATGTTGAATAAAAGGAGGCTCCATTCCTTTCCATTGCTGAGAAGAACCAGAAGTCTTAGCAAACTGAGCCAGCTCATGCGCTGCTCTGTTATAAATTATTGGCAGGACCATTAACGGAAAACTCTCTCTCTCTCTCTCTCTCTCTCTACGCACAAAAAGTTGCATATTCCTTTGAAATCAGCAATCACGTGATAGGAGCAGAAATCTGAATGTGCCCACGCAGAAATCAGTTTTATTTTTTTTATAAAATAAACAGCTACCATACGAAAATAGTAATGCTGTAGTTGTAGATTGAGATTATATACAGTAGATACTAAACATAAAAAATCAATGTAAAATAAATATTATTTTTTTTAGTAAACAGTAATACTTATTAAAACATACAATTAATATAAAATAAATATTCATTTATTTGGTTTTTTTCTTAATTATATTTTTTTAGGTTTTAAAACAATTAAAACAAAACAAGCACTATAATATTAGATGGGTCTTCCAACAAAGTTCTAGAGAACTTCACAAAAAAATACCTTCAAAAGAAGACAAGTAAACAACCACAAAAGTCGTTTGCGTTTGAAATTTTGAATCCCTGTTTACCGACAAAAAAAACCCCCTCAATTTATTTAATATTGTTTTTGGTAAACAAAAAAAAATTATTTAATATTTATTTTATGCACAAATTGTTAATCATTAAAAAAAAAAAACCATACAAATGTTTAAATTAGCAGCAGTGCCAGGAAACAATTTGCGGACCCCACCTTCAATCCGCGTGAGAATCTGAGGGTGGGACGAGTATGGGTATAATATAAATATATATATATATATATATATATTTTGAGAACTGGTCAAAAAACTTTATTAAACTAGGGAAAAAAATACACGTATAAAGAAAACTCGTATAAGTCCAAGGCCAGCAACATGCAGCTGGCCATAGACAGAGGCTACACTTTCGTTATTATGTTATATTATCAAAATATGTTATAATTTTTTTTTTATATTTTAATTAGTTGTTTAACTTTTCAATTTGTACCGATTTTCAATTTTTTATATTTGAACCAGTTTATTTAATTTAAGGTGAATTTCAGTAACATTACTTGAGGTTTGGACTAATGTTAATTAAGTTTAAATTTTTTTTAAAATTAGTTAATTTGGTCCCTAAAACTAACTTAGTCTCTAAATAGTTATTTATTTTTTCTCAACCAATTTAGGTACTAAATTGACTTTAGGGACCACATTGGTTAATTTTGAAAAGTTTTGGACCTAATTGGCATTAGACCAAATCTCAAGAGATGTGAATGAAATTTACCTTTTAATTTATATTTGTCTGATATATTTTCATTAATTATCCTTTATTTAATAATAATAATTTTAAGCAAATCTAAATATCCATATAAAAAATTATCATAATAAAAAATATGAATTTAGAATAATTTATTTTGTGTTAGTACTAATTTATTGAGTTATGTGATAAATAAATTTCAATTGTGCAAGTTTAGAATATAAACTAACCACATCATCTGGTAAAGTTGAGACTGTTTTATACTTAAAATTTTATTTTAGTCAAATTATATTTTTGTATTATAAATCATTTTTTATTTCAGTTTTTTTAACCAATAAAAAATGAAATATTAGTGGAACTTGAATACAAAAGCTTAATTAATAAATTTTCATTTCAAAAGGCAAAAATAAAAAATGAAATATATAGAAAAAAATTGAAAATTAAGTAAAATTTATTTAATTAATTAAAATTTAAATATAAGAAAATACCGTAGTTAAAGTTTTTGCCCCTTAAAATTATTAATCCAGCCCTAAGTCAAAACACCCTATTTTTCAAAACACCACAGGTTAGATTATCTATTTTACACAATATTTTATTGAAATATCAATTTTTTCTTTATTTTTTTAATTGTATATCTTTCTTCACATACAATAATTACCATCCACTATCTTCCTTCATTTTTGAGATACGTAAAGAAATAATAAAAAAATAAAATACAAAATGAATATTGTCAATATAAATTTATATATTTTTTTGAAAAACAATATAAATTTACATGATTAAAGTTATAACAAAGTTGTAAATGTGCACAATTATTTACCAACTATGTTTATTATTATTATTGACTGACTTAAATCGGATCCGACATGTTTGCCTATCGCATCATATCATTTATTTATTTTCTAATTTCTATCGAGAAGATAGTTTCATTATTCATGTCACCTCCTTTTGAAATTTTGAATAAACTTCTCCACCATCGACAAACTGACATGCATTTAAACTTTACAGTTGACACAATTTGTACCTATTTTGTTGTGTTATTAACAATGGGTCCATAGTTTTTTTTATTCCAATATAGTTTGCAGCGTTTACTCTTTACAGTTTACAACCTATTTTGTTGTGTTATTAAAATATGGAATGAAACATAAAAAATAGTATATATATTAATATATAAAAAAATCACAAATATTTTTATTTTATTTTATTTATGAGTGATTAGAGTTAGGGGTGTTAATGTTCAATCTAACTCGCGAACACGATACATGTTTTTGCGGGTTAGGATTGGGCTTTAATGGGTTTAGGTCATAAACGGGTTAACTTGAAAACGACATGATAAGAAACGTGTCATAAGCGGGTCAACTCACGTAACCCGCAATAGACACATTTGACACACCAATTTATTTGTGTTAATCCGAAATGACCTATTTAAAACACCATCCATTTAACTCGTATAACAAATAAATATTCATTTTATTTTATATTTGTTAGATACCTTTTATATCTGACTTATATTTTAAATTTAAAAAGAAAACGAATAATTACAAAAACTTATAAGGGATGTAATTGGAAATTGAAACCTTACAAACCCTGAGGATATTATATTTTTGTTGAACTATGTTATTTTGAATTTGGGTTGAAGTATATGCACTTCTTTTGGGGTATAAAGAACATATTTCTAGATAGATATATTTTTGTTTAATTATATTATTTTGAATGTGGTTTAAAGACTTGAAGTGTATGTACTGCTTTTGGGATTAAAAAAAAATATTCTTAATGGATGTTATATTTAATGTTATATATGTTAAAATGAGTTGTGTTACATTCGTGTGAACTCAACACGACCCGTATATTAAGTGTGTTAGGGTTAAAGGATCATGACACGATTATTAAATGGGTCGGGTTCGGATTGAGTTATTTAGTCAAATACCCTTACCTCAATACGACACGAATCTGATACACTAATCTGAATTCACATCCCTAATTTGAACAAAGCATACATTTGTTCAAATTAGGTAAGTAAATAAAAAATAAACTATAGAAAATATCTCATTTCATCTTCATTTTGCTCACATTTGAATTTTATATAGCTTTGCTTTTAGCAGCAGGAACCAACGTGTGGATCCCACTCTCAGTCCGCGTGAGAATCTCCAAGGCAAAGTTCAAGAAATTTTCTCCAAGGGCCACAGAATAGAGCTAAACTTTAATAAAGTGAGTTAAGTAAATTAAAGTGAGTTAAGTAAGTCAAAAGTTCAAAAAAAAAAAAGAAAAGAAAAAAACTTGACTATAAACGGAAGACTCTCTCTCTTTCACGCACAACACTCTGCAAATTCCTCTGCTTAAACCAGCAATTACATAAATATATTTCACTATAAACGGAAGACTCCCTCTCTCTCTCTCTTTCTCTCACGCACAACACGCTGCAAATTCCTCTATTTTACTATTTAAACCAGCAGTTACACAATATAAGAGCTTCACCGACGATACAATTATTACTGCTATTCTCCAAAATCTGTAAGTTCTTACTTTTTATTTTTTATTTTTTTTTATGAGTATCTGCAAGTTCTCACTTGTACGTGCTCTTTTATTTCTTCTCTTTAGTTTTACTCTTTAATTTCAATATCGTTTCCTTTTACCCCTTATTTATTTATTTTTACTTGAAATCTAATTGAATGAAATTTTGGTGAGGATCGATAATTCTGTATTGTGATTCAAGATTTTTTTGTAAACTTAGATTGGCTTTCATGGATACAATAAGCCCATCTTCTTCCTCCTCTTCTACCCATCAGTGGAAATATCATGTCTTTCTAAGTTTTAGAGGTGAGGATACGCGCAACAATTTTACAGACCATCTATATGCTGCCTTGAAGCAAAAGGGTATCTACACCTTTAGGGACGATGAAAAGCTCGAGAGGGGAAAGCGTATATCTGAGCTTTTTCAAGCAATAGAAGACTCCCTCTTTACTATTGTCGTTTTCTCAAAAAATTATGCATTCTCGACATGGTGTTTGGATGAACTTGTGAAAATCATGGACTGCGAAAAAAAGATGGGGCAAATAGTTCTGCCCATTTTTTACGATGTGGAACCATCTGTGGTGCGAAAACAAACAGGGACTTATGCGGAAGCGTTTGTTGAACATGAAAAACGTTTCAGTAAGAATTTAAAAAAAGTTCACGCGTGGCGAGCTGCTTTGACAGATGTTACCAATATCTCAGGCTGGTCTTTAGGGGACAGGTAATTGCTACTAAAAACATTATTTCCACTGAATTTAAATTACCATTTGCATTGAATTACTAGATCTATATTGTAACTATTCGTTAGGATATGATTCTAAAGCATTTGACATGACATGACATGACAACAAGGGGGGCGGTCCACTATTGGACTGTACACTTGCTATAATAAATATAATAATACAACGATGGGGCAGTTCTTTTATATTATATTTTATTTTTATTAATACTACTTAAAAATCCATGCGTTACACGGTTTTAATCATAAACAAAAAAAATATAAATTTTATTTGATAAATAATAATCATATGAATGATCAATTATGTAAATCATTGTGAATTTATGTTTGTTAATTAAATTGTTTGAACTTTTTGAGTTTTTATTGTTTTAGGAAAATATTAATTATGCATTGAATTACCTAAGGTAAACCCAATGTGTAATTTGTAAATTTTACTAAATCAAAACATAAATTATAATAAATAATCGAAAGACAAAACAATTATTCAAAGTGTTGGTAATAGATAAGATAATGGATAATTTCATCTGATTCGATGTTGTATATTTCTTTGACTTTCTTTTAAATATTTTTCAAAAATTATTCAAGATAATATATGTTCATAAATTTTAATTTAAATCTTGAACAAAGATGTAAAACTTGCTCGATTTTGATCATGAAATTAGGTTAGAAGATTATAGAATATGTAATTTATTTGAGGAGAAATAACTAATGTAATGAGCATAATTATATAACTTTATAATTCTAATATGATGTTAACTTTTATAATTCTAATCTAATATATTGACTGTCTCACAACAACATTTGTAATTACTTGTAACAAAGTGTTTGCATATTGTAAGTGAAACACTCCAAAGATTTGTTTTAAGTATTATATGATTCTCATCTTACTAATTTACTAGAATGCAGAGTTCAACACATAATGTACAAACTCGATACATAAACAAAAATAAAATGCAAACCTCTCCATATAGAATTTTACTAACTCCATCACTCAAATCCATTACACATTACGCAACTCAAATCTCCATACGAAACTAAAATTGTTTAAAAAATTGTAAGAAATCTTAAAATAAATATGGCCTGACTTTGATTAACACAAAATAAAGAGAGCGGGGCAAGGGGCTAAAAAGGCACAAAAAAGAAGAAGTGAGAGATGGCTCACAATTTCTCCATTGCTAATGAAGAGCATGCCAAAATGGTATCTCAAATATAAAATTGAAATTGAAATTTGAAATTAGATTTGGTTTGACCAAGATATTTAAGTTATAATTAGGTGATCAAACAAAGAATTTGTAAGTAAAGAAAAAACCTAAAGCATATAAAATATTTAAGAAAAAAAATTGTGTATTAAAAAATAAAATCAGACGGCATTTCTCAAACGTACCCAAAAAAAGGCCTAGAGGTAGAATTGTGTGAGAAAAATGACTCGCCGTATCATAGAGTTGTCTTTAAATTCGTAGACATATAGAAAGTGCGTACATCTTTCCATGATTAATGACCATGATTGCAATCTCGATTTTCTCCAAAATTGCTTTTAGATAATCAATTTACAATTAATTACTAAATTTGAATAACAGCATTCTAACTTTTGGTTTTTGCCTCTTAACTTTGTAAGCTATGATCTCTATAGGAAATTTATTCAGTGGCCTCGTGTCACATGTTAGAACAAAGGATTGGGGGAAAAAAAAATGTTTTTAAGAACAACGAATTAAGCAGTAATTGTGATCGGGGGAAAATTGATAAAAACAAAGATTAAAAAAAAAAAAAAACCAATTATAAAATAAAAGTTTATACGAACAATAAATTTCACCTTCTTTTTCTTCTTCTACAAGATCAATCTCATATATTGCATGACTAATACCACTTCGACTTCTATTTTCATGGCTCCCTTGAGATGGAGATGGTAATGAAGTGTTGGATATGGAAGATAATAGAAAATAAGATATTAATAGTTTTTTGGCTAAAATGCGAAACTTACCTTCTAAATTTCACTAGATTTCATTTAAGTTCTTTAACTTGCTCTCGGTCAGTTCAGTTCTCTAAATTTAAAAAATGTTCAATTAAGTTCTTCGTTAGACATCTGTTAACTCTACCGTTAGCCTCATCCCAAAAGTCACCATATTTCTAAAATTTAAATTAAAAAAAAAAAAAAAAAATGAAGCATAACAAGAGAGAGCAAGCAAGTGATAGAGACCCCAGTTGATTTGAAACTGTTTGATAAATCAAAATCCAAGCCTAAACTTTCAAAAGTATTGAGTCCAATATTCCCTAGCAAACAAAGGTATAGTCCAATAAAGACAATACACGTATTGTGAAGAAATTTCCAGCGAAACTTTTATTAATATTGCTTGTTTTTATATTTGTGGATGAAACTTCCGGCGAAGAACTAACCTGGAGCCGACAAAAATGCTTTAAAAAGGATCCGATTTCAGATTTCCCCATCTTTGGCCCAGCACTTGCTCCCTCTCTCATCCCACTCTCTATTGATCTCAAAATCTCTCTCTCATCGGGTTAGGCTCTTGGGTATGTTGTTACGCTTTCATCTCGGTTTTTTATTTTTTAAAATTTTGAAATAAATAATAAATTTATTAATTAAATATTAATTAACACCAAAACAGCGTAGTTTTGGGAGGGGTTAATGGCAAAGTTAGCAGAGGTCCAACGGAGGCCTTGATTGAACACTTTTGAAATTTAGAGAACTGAATTGACAGAAAACGAAGTTAAAAGATTGAAATGAATTTTAGTGAAATTTAGAAGGTAAATTTTGCATTTTAGCCTTTGTTTTTTTTGGTATCTTAGTGATATGGAAAAATGAGAAAGCATGTACATTTAGGGAGATCAAGCAACTGTAATGGATGATCATAATGCAAGTTATAGGCAATTAATAATGGTTGATGACTTCCATATATGATGAACACTTTTAGGTAAATTAAAGTGAGAAATAAGCATTACTGATAACTTCCATATTTATAGTATCTTCCTTTTTTGAAGAACAGTTGTATGAGTGCAATGACTAAACAAATGGAAAAATAAAAAATAAAGAAAGAAAGACGGATTGGACAACCGTATATAGAAAAGGAAAAATGTTGTTTAAAGCTACTAATACAATATTTATAGTCGCTGATGAGTGATGACTTCCATATTTGGTGAACGGTTTTAGGTGAGTAAAAATTATAAAACTTACTGAACATTTGAGGGCTTATTGGTGTAATTAATAGTGAACATTTATGTGCATACATATTTTTTTTAAAAGATATAAACTCAATTCTTAACATTTATTTTTTTGGCTAGCCCATCATTTTAGAAAATAGTCA
Source organism: Quercus glauca (assembly GCA_023736055.1). Taxonomy (NCBI): domain Eukaryota; kingdom Viridiplantae; phylum Streptophyta; class Magnoliopsida; order Fagales; family Fagaceae; genus Quercus; species Quercus glauca. The sequence goes on from CM043323.1 coordinate 7,226,241, forward strand.
CTTTTTTTAAAGAGAAATGCTAATGGACGCCCTCAAAGAAAGTTTTTATGAAAAAAGAAAAAAGAAAAACAATTAATGTTTTGACAGCTTTTTTCATTTCTTATAAAAGTGGTGCCAAAACATTCATAAAATGAATTGTTAACCATTACCCTAAGGGCACTTGTTAGTATGACCATTTTTTTAATTAGTATATACAAATTTTTTTGAGAATCAATTAGTATATACAATTAGATGTTTCTCCACAAAAAAATAGAATCTATAATAAGATAACTATAAAATATTTATTTTCTTAAAAAGAATTTATGCAGCATTTATGGGAGCTTCAAATGTAAGTGATTGTTTTTTTTATTATTTTTTTTTAATTTAATTTTATAGTTACATTGTTTATTATCAAATGGTCAAATGTTAATAATGAATTGCAAATATATATTTGTATGTATGTATGTGTGTGTGTACATGTACGTGAAAGATGAAGCATGAAAACATTACTAAATAAGTTAAGTTTATATATAATAATATGTTTGTGAACAAACACATTAGTACGAGGCTTGATTTAAGTATATAAAATATTAGGCTAAATTATAAATGTGGGGCCCTACTGCACTAACCACGCTGGCCCACTACGTGCAGCCCAAGGCCCGCGCCGAGGATAATGCTAAGTCCAAGTACAGTATGAAAGAGCCCAGGTCACCCAAGGGTCTCGCCGAGGATGACACATCCTCGGCGCACCGACTTCGACAAAGGGAAAACATCTCTCATCCATTGAACCTATCCCACCAACATTCTGGTCGTTTTAATGGTGATGTGACCAACGAACCCAGTTGCCTCGATTACTACAACTAATAGAAAGTCTGCAAAGGCGGCTAAGAACTAACATAAAGCCTGCTAATTACAGACGATGGGACAAACCCCTATACATAGAGACCAGATAATTGACAAGTGGATGGTGAAGATTAACAAAAACGAGACTATATATATATCCAATAGGGCTCCCAGCAAGGGGGGGGAGAAAAAAAAGGATAAATGGAAAGAAAAATAGATCCTCGGCCTGGGCCGAGGACAAATATGCTTCACAAACACTTAGCCAAATTCCCACCATTAGATTCCTATGAAGTTCATGTCCGCCATTATTTGTTAGAAACTTTACACCAGCCGTTGTTTACTTCGGTGATGCCAAATCCTTAAACCCATTTTCTCTACAAATTTTATTGTTAAGGGTCCACTACATTTTGAGCCCCTACAATTGGCGCCGTCTGTGGGAAAGGATTTGTGCGCTAGCAAGTGCGGTGGTCAGTGTAAAGAAATTAAGAGCAACACTTTCAGAAATAAATATACGAAAACAATACAATCTACTGCAACAACAGTTATTCAGAAGTCAACAATCACAAGAACAAAAATATGCGACAAATAGAAAGGGTAAAAACGAGTCTACTTCTTTTATTCATACATAAAGAAAAATTCATTACATCTCTTACAAGTGAAGCCTGTGGGGCTTGTTCTAAAACTAACTACAAAGGCAGACGCTTGACAAAGTCGGCAGAAGAACAAAAGGTAGAAAGCAACGATGGCAGAAGAACGACAGATAAAAAGAAAAGAGAGTAAAGGAAGAGATGAAGAAAAAGAAGAGATGAAGAACAAATATTAGAAAAGAAGTGAAGGATGAGAGGAGGAAAGAAAAGAAGAAGGCTCGTTGAAGAGCAAAAGAGAGAAGAGAGAAGAAGGATTAGAAGATAGGAAAGCTACATAGGAGGCGGAAGAGGCAGAGGCAGAGGCACGCGACGGTTGCGCTCTTGGGTTCCGCCTGGTTCCCCTCCCACCCCTACTGTAGCTGGCTTGGGGGGTCAAAAACCCGAACCCAAGAGAGGGAGGTTACGTTCTCTCCGGATCCTCCTCTAGGTGGTGAGGAGGGCTCTGTCTCCGGCTAGGTTGAAAAGAAGGAGAATCTTTGGACCTCCACTGCACCCACCCGAGGGTGGCGGCCAAGGTTGGGGTGCCACCCTCGGCTCCTGGTAGGGGCTGTGCATTCTCAGGAGCGCCCTTTCCCAGGGCCAGTTCATACGAAGGGGCTCGGATGATTGCGTCTTGCAGAACTTTTGACGGTGTGTTTTTGGGGAGAGGTTCAGAACGAGTGTTTGTCAGGTGTGAAGGGGAAGGTTGCCCTAGGGACGCCTTTTATAGTGGGAGGAACATTGATGAGGGCCAATCCACAATGAATCCCAGGGAGAGATTTCCGGAGGCAATAATGCCGCCCCAATTTCCAAGGGGCTTGCCAACCGTTAGATCCTCATAGATCCATGGCCGGTATTAATGAGGAGACGCCTCATTAAACAAGAAGGCACCGAAGCGTTAGAACGCGTCACTCGGACAACCCAGCAGACGCCTCGTTATCTGAAGAGTCCCACCAAACGAAGAGGCGAGACACGGCAAGGTCTTATCCTCCACCAACTCCAGCCTACATTTATTATTATTATTATTATTATTATTATTATTATTCTGCTTGAAGAATGTGATTATTTAATGTCTGTTATAAATTATAGCACGTAGAATTAAACGGTTACAGACAAATAGATAAGATAGATTAAATGAGAAAACTAGGTACTGGACAGAACCAAGGCATTGCATGGTCCTCGGACCCAAGCCTCATGGGGAAACCAGATACTTCAGATGATTAAATGAGAAAACTAGGTACTGGACAGAACCAAGGCATTGCATGGTCCTTGGACCCAAGCCTCATGGGGAAACCAGATACTTCAGATGATTAAATGAGAAAACTAGGTACTGGACAGAACTAAAGCATTGCATGGTCCTCGGACCCAAACCTCATGGGGAAACCAGATACCTCAGATGATTAAATGAGAAAACTAGGTACTGGACAGAACCAAGGCATTGCATGGTCCTCGGACCCAAGCCTCATGGGGAAACCAGATACTTCAGATGATTAAATGAGAAAACTAGATACTGGACAGAACCAAGGCATTGCATGGTCCTCGGACCCAAGCCTCATGGGGAAACCAGATACTTCAGATGATTAAATGAGAAAACTAGGTACTGGACAGAACCAAGGCATTGCATGGTCCTCGGACCCAAGCCTCATGGGGAAACCAAATACTTCAGATGATTAAATGAGAAAACTAGGTACTGGACAGAACCAAGGCATTGCATGGTCCTCGGACCCAAGCCTCATGGGGAAACCAGATACTTCAGATGATTAAATGAGAAAACTAGGTACTGGACAGAACCAAGGCATTGCATGGTCCTCGGACCCAAGCCTCATGGGGAAACCAGATACTTCAGATGATTAAATGAGAAAACTAGGTACTGGACAGAACCAAGGCAGTGCATGGTCCTCGGACCCAAGCCTCATGGGGAAACCAGATACTTCAGATGATTAAATGAGAAAACTAGGTACTGGACAGAACCAAGGCACTGCATGGTCCTCGGACCCAAGCCTCATGGGGAAACCAGATACCTCAGATGAAAAAATGAGAAAAACCAAGTGCTAAACAAAACTTAAACATTGCATGGTCAAAAGGTCAACAGGAAGAACATTTCCTCGTAAAAACTAAACGCTAAAAAACCAAGGTCTTGCATGGTCTCCAGACCCGAACCTCTATGGGAATCAGCCACTATGAGGCAATACAAACGCTGAACGGAGCCAAGGTTCGTATATGGGCAACGAGTCCAAAAGCTGAGGCAAAACCAACCCCCTTAGGCGCTAAATAACGAACCCCATCGGGGACGGGAACCACGAGAAATAAGCGCCATAGCACGAACAACCCAAACCTATCCATCCTCGGCCAAACCTTTTGCACAAAAAGGAAACTGTAAAAAACGGCTACAATAACGATAGCACTGACAACGAGGTAGAGCCAACAGGTCGAGAAAAAGCGCCGAGGAAGTCAAAATCCTCCTCCCCGCCCAAGTGGACGTGCAGCAGAATTTTGAGGGGCTATTGTGGGGCCCTACTGCACTAACCACGCTGGCCCACTACGTGCGGCCCAAGGCCTACGCCGAGGATAATGCTAAGTCCAAGTACAATATGAAAGAGCCCAGGTCACCCAAGGGTCTCGCCGAGGATGACACACCAACTTCGACAAAGGGAAAACATCCCTCATCCATTGAACCTATCCCACCAACATTCTGGTCGTTTTAATGGTGATGTGACCAACAAACCCAGTTGCCTCGATTACTACAACTAATAGAAAGTCTGCAAAGGCGGCTAAGAACTAACATAAAGCCTGCTAATTACAGACGATGGGACAAACCCCTGTACATAGAGACCAGATAATTGACAAGTGGATGGTGAAGATTAACAAAAACGAGACTATATATATATCCAATAGGGCTCCCAGCAAGGGGGGGAGAAAAAAAAGGATAAATGGAAAGAAAAATAGATCCTCGGCCTGGGCCGAGGACAAATATGCTTCACAAACACTTAGCCAAATTCCCACCATTAGATTCCTATGAAGTTCATGTCCGCCATTATTTGTTAGAAACTTTACACCAGCCGTTGTTTACTTCGGTGATGCCAAATCCTTAAACCCATTTTCTCTACAAATTTTATTGTTAAGGGTCCACTACATTTTGAGCCCCTACAATAAATTGCACTTTAACTTTGACCAAAATTTAATTCAATCCTCTAACTTCACTTTCATTCAATCAAGTCATCTAGTTTCATATTTATTCAATTTTGTCTCCATAAAAAGCGCTCTACTAGAGTTGACCCTCTAAACGACAACATTTGTTTTAGGGTATGATGTTGTTTTGGGACACTTAACGACAATCTTTTAACAAAAGTGGATGAAAGATCTTAATTAAATAAACATAAAATTTTAAGGATTTAATTAAATGAAAGTAAAGTTAGAGGACTAGATTAAATTTGAATAAAACTTAGAGGGTGCAAATTATAATTTAGCCAAAATATTTACTTTTAAAAAATAGAATATTATCATATGTTAATATGTATACATATATAAAATTATATTCATATATTCTTATGTTTGGATTGTGAAATTTTGTAAATAAGTTCATAAGATGTCAATTTATTATTTATAATTTATTGATATTATAAATAGCCCATTTTGTGACAAAATTAATTTATAATTTTCAACAATAAAATATTGATGAATCTAAATTTTATATGTTTTTAAATGAAATAATTCTACTCAATAAACCCAAATAATATATTTTCAACAATAATTTAATAATTTATTTTTGGAATACATTTTTAAACAAACTCAACCTTGTTCGACAAAAAAATAAACCAAGGGCATACATAAAGTCTAATTAATTTGGTGGTGAGCTCGAGCTTAGCTCATGTTCTACATAAAATTAAATAAACAATTCTAAAATATTAATGATATGCTTAACTCATCTCATCTCCATTACAACCCTACTATTATTATTATCTTCTTTTAAATGTGCAATTACCATTTTTACACTGAAATGATTGAACTCCTTAATTTCCTAATTATCAATTTGGTTTCATTTGAATTTTAAACGGTTTAGTCAAAATTTACACACTGCCTCAAGATTCCCTTGAACAAATTTTCATTCTTTGCTATGACAGCCAAACTTTAATGAAGAATATAACAACAAACAACTAACTTTTATTCAACCCAACCCAAGCTTGCGTGCGCTTGTCTTAAACAATTTTTTGTTGTAATTCGGGAATAGCATAAGTGCATTCATACAAGTAATAGACTAGAATATCCAAACAAGGCTATAATAGTTAAGGTAACTTGAAAACCTCCATGTCTACCTTTTTGGGCAGCACTAACTAAAATCTATTATTGTTGTAAGCTTTATAACTCAACTGATACATTCCGATAATTCAAACAAAGACATCCATAGTTTAATTTCCCCCTCCCCGTTGTAACTACCTAATTTATAAATAATTAAATTAAAAAAAAAAAAAATCCACTATTTTAGATACAGAGTAGAATCCTATAATTTAATCATACAAGTGACACTCACAAACTCAAATTACTGAAATTAATGATACTATACTGAAAAAAGGAACCCAAAATTCCAATTCACACACAATGGCTTTTTGCTACTCTTGAACATTACCATCCATGATGCATCTTTCAGCTTCCAAATGCAATCACACGTTGTGTACATATATTCTAATGTGAACGTCTTTCAACCTTTGTTATTCCCCCTATAGGAGGACATTTTCGATCAGAAGTCCCTATTTGAACAAAAGCTATAAGCTGTCAACCCATAATAGCACATTATAAATATATACACACACACAAAAAAAACTACAATAGTAGTTCATTTTTCTTTTCGGTGATATTGGATTTTTTTATTTGTTTTATTTTAAGCACGGGGGGTGGATGGGGAAATGATGGGTGGATAAATCGCATTGCTTAATTGCCATTTTTCTTTGCAGGCCTCAGGTAGAATTTATCCAAGGTATTATAAAAGAGATATCGCATAAATTGAGTTCTTTGTTCCCCAAAGATACCAACGGCTTAGTAGGAATTGATTCTCGAGTGGAGAAATTGATGTCGCTTTTAGCCATAGGATCAAATGATGTTCGCATTATTGGGGTTTGGGGGATGGCGGGTATTGGTAAGACAACTCTTGCTAGAGTTGTTTATGACAAGCTTTTTAATGAATTTGAAGGTGATTGTTTTATCAGTAATGTTGGGGGTGTATCCGAAAAATGTGGGTTACTTCCATTACAACAAAAACTTATTCGTGAGATTTTGATGGACAATAGTGTGAATATAAGGGATGATAAAGATGGAGTTGATAGGATCAAGAATATGTTATGCCATAAAAAGATTCTTCTTGTTCTTGATGATGTAAATCGATTCAATCAGCTAGAAAAGTTAGTTGGGGACTCTAAATGGTTTTTTCAAGGTAGTAGAGTCATCATAACAACAAGAGATGAACATTTGTTGACATGGCATAAGGTACATGAAATATATGAGGTTCAAGGATTGGATGATCACGAGGCCCTTCATCTTTTTAGTTTGAAGGCCTTCAATAAATATCATCCTCCTGAAGATTATCTAGACTTATCCACATCTTTTGTACATTATGCTAAAGGTCTTCCTTTAGCTATTAGTGTTTTGGGTTCTTTTTTGTACAAAAGAAGTAAGAAGAAATGGGAAGGTGCATTAAATAGGGTCAAAGAATATCCTAACAAAGAAATTATTAAAATACTTGAAATAGGTTTTGATGGACTTGAGGATACTGAAAAGGAAATATTTCTACATATCGCATGTTTCTTCAATATGAAGGAAAATGATTATATAGTAAAAATACTAGATTCTCTTGACCTTCACCCTGAAATTGGATTAAATGTTCTCATAGAAAAGTCTCTTTTAAAATATTATGGAAATAAATATTGTATGCATGACTTACTACAACAAATGGGACAAGACATGGTTCGTCGAGATTGTCCTCTAGAACCTGAAAAGTGGAGCAAATTGTGGCTATATAAGGACATTCGCAGCGCATTGATGAAAAATATGGTAAGAGATTGTTTAGAGAATATACCTTATCATGTTATTCAAAGAAGATGAAATTTGAACAACCCTAGTAAACATATATCTTGCAACTAACTCATTTTTTTTTTTTCTTTTCTTTATTATTAGGAAATGGAAGCAATTCAAGGACTTGTCCCTCAATTGGGTGAACAAGATAAATCAGAAAAGGCACATTGGAATCTTGAAGCCTTTCCAAAGATGCCTAGCCTTAAATTGCTTATAATTCATCATGTTCAACTTCTACATGGTCCCAAACATCTTTCTAACAACTTAAGATTTCTTGACTGGAGTGAGTATCCTTCAAAATCGTTGCCTTCAAATTTTCAACCAGTTGAGCTTGTTGAACTACACTTGTTGTGCAGCAAAATTGAATGGCTTTGGAAAGGAACAAAGGTAAGATTGTTATTTAAGTACTTTGATACAACTTTGTTCTTAAGGTTTGTTAAATCTAACTCTTCTATTGTATATTTTGGCTTTTAACAGTATTTGGACAAGTTGAAGCTCATCAAATTGAACAATTCCTTAAACCTCATTGCAACCCCTGACTTCGCCGAAGTTCCCAATCTTGAGAAATTGGTTCTTAATGGTTGTATAAAGTTACATGAGGTTCACCCATCTATTATGGTTCTTAAAAGGCTTACTCTTCTTGATCTAGAAAACTGCAAAAGCCTTAGAAGTCTTCCAAGAAAGTTTGAAATGGAGTCTCTTGAAATTCTCATTCTTTCAGGCTGTTCAAAAATCAAGAGAATTCCAGAATTTATGGGAAATATGAAACGCTTATCAGAGCTTCATTTAAATGCCATTGCTATTACAAAACTTCCCTCTTCAATTGGACATTTGACTAACCTTACTTTATTGCATTTAAAAGATTGCAAGAATCTTATGTGTCTTCCTAATATCTTTTGTTGCTTCAAGTCACTTAAAGATATTAATTTGGCTGGATGCTCGAAGCTTGACGGTCTACCGGAGGAGCTGTGGAATGTTGAAAGTCTAGAGAAGCTCAATGTGAGTGGAATTACTTTAAGAGAGCCACCCTCCTCAGTTACGTTAGAGAATCTTAAAGAACTATCTCTTCAGGGATGTAAAGAGCCACCACATAAACTATGGAATTATCTGTTCCCCTTAAATTTAATGCCAAGAAGAAGCCAAAATCCTGTGAGTTTGTTATTGCCTTCCCTTTTAGGTATGTGTTCTTTAAAGAGGTTGGACTTAAGCAACTGTAATCTCCAAATAATCCCTAATGATATTGGAAACTTATCCTCTATAATCGAATTAAATCTAAGTGAAAATCACTTTAGTTGCCTTCCTGAAAGTATGCTGCAATTGTCTGGATTGAAGTGGATTTATTTAAACAATTGCACAGGACTTCGTTCATTGCCACAATTGCCATCAACGATTTCTAAGGTTGAAGCATGTGATTGTACCTCATTGGAAACATGTCCAAATGGATTTAAAACACTTAACTCATCTCCAAATCTTTACCTCATCAATTGCTTCAAATTGGTTCGTCAGAGTGACATGTTCTCTTACGTGCTGAGAATGCTATTGACAGCTATTAGTGGGGTCTCTCTCTCTCTCTCTCTCTCTCTCTCTCTCTCTCTATATATATATATATATATATATATATAAATATGTCAATTCTGAATATCATGGTTTGTATGTTTCAGGAAATCTGCGAGGAATTTACAGGAAGTTATACCATAGGCAGCTTTGGAATTGTGATTCCTGGGCGTGAAATTCCGAAATGGATTACGCATCAGAGTGTGGGGAATACTGTCAGTGCAAAAGTTGCTCCTCTGGATGAAAATAACTGGATTGGAATCGCTATGTGTGCCGTGCCTATGGCATGCCCAAAATTTAACCTTGGTTTGTCATGTGATATTAAATACGGTGGAGTTGGCGGAGCGTATTTTCTACACCACTTCAGGCGATCTGCTATTATTAAATCAGATCACGTTTGGATGAGCTATTTACCCTCTCATGTGTTTAGTAAGCGTATGGGAGCAGAATCGGAGGAAATTGAGATGGAAATTGATGAGAATGGATTCGTACAGATGGAGCTTGAATTTGGCTGGTTCAGTGGTGAACATGCGTTTCATCAAGTAGGGTTTCGTGTAATATACGAACAAGACGAGGAAGACATCAGAGAAATGCTATCAGCTCAATCCAGCAGCAGCACCTGCATCACTCCTTACGAGGTTTTGGATGTTCATCACAATTCTACAGAAGGAATCAAATTGAAGCTAAGTCGTGATGAATATGAGGGGGGCGGAGCTAGTGGTGAAGCAACTCTAACGATGTCCCACACTCAAAAAGGATTGAAAGATAGAGAATTAATGTATGGGATCATGCTAATTCTGATCGCAAGGATTCTAATGAAGGTAAGTCATCTTTATAAAGACTCTGTAGCTTCCTATTGGGCTTGTGCTAACCTTGTTTTTTTTTTTTTTTTTTTTTTTTTCCAGAGAAAGTAGGCCATGATACAAAGGAATCTTCCTTGTCCACAATGTTGTTTGTAGGACATCTATGGTCTGTGAGTTTTTTTTTTTTTTTTTTGTTTGTCAAAATGTCATTGCCATTACTAGTTTCTTAAACCTCTTAGTGTTAGAAGCTTACAATGCCATTTTCATTTTATCACATTGTACAAAATTTTCCTTAAAAAGAATAAATCCCAATTTTAATTAACTAGTTTTGAATTTTTTTTGATAAAAAGTTAGAAGGAAATTTAATGCAAATCAACCATATATACATCACTTGCTTGTTTTATTTTAAATTTTAAAATTTTTTGTTTTTGTTGTTCACATCAAATTCTTATTAACTTTCTATTAGTTTTGGTGGAAAGATAATGCAAATCAACCATTGTCTTTGCTTTGTTGACTGTTGATTATATTTGCACTCACCGGCAGTTTCTCATTCTTCCCTCTCTCACTCATCGTCAGCGGCTCCTGAAGTAGTTGCAAGCAGTGGCAAAACAGTCTGTGAAGGTGAGTGCTTTTTCTTTTCTTTTTTGGTCTCATAACTGAATGAATCATTGTTGTCCATTTTCGTTTCCTTGGATTTCATTTGATAGAATCATATTTCTGTGTTTGATGTACTGACATGAATACACATGTTAGAATGCACTCACCAGTGGATTCTCATTCTTCCCTATCTCACTCACGGTTAGTGGCTCCTGATGTAGTTGCAAGCAGTGGCAGAACGATTGTCCATGAAAGGTGAGTGCGCCTTCTCTTTTCTTTATTGGTCTCATACCTGAATAAATCATTTTTTTCCATTTTTGTTTTCTTGGATTTCATTTGATAGAATCATATTTCTTTGTTTGATGTAATGAGATGAAGACATATATGTTATAGGCTATATCTAAAATTGAGTAGATCATGCTTTTGTAGAATACTTTGATTTTGCAATACAACTAGCTACTGTGATTTTAAAATTTTCATAATGGACCTAATGTATTCCTATTTATACCCTTAGTTGGACTCTTTTCTAACATACAATTTAACAAAATAAAGATGTAGTTAGTCAAGGGTTTTCCAATCTAAGTGTAGGCTGTCAAGCTGAACCTTGAAAATATTACTTCTGCTCTCTTTCCTTCTCAGTATCAGCTCTGAAAGCTTGTATTTTACATATTCTTACAATATATGCAAGTGAGATTTGGAATTGATATGCTTAACTCATGCAAATATATTCTTGACAAATTACCTACATGGTGCTCGTGAAGATATTTGATTTTAAATTATTTTTACTGAATTTTGGCTTATTCACTTGAGATTTCTCTGATTCTCTGTTGAGTTCACTTTTTATATATATATAAAAGACCTATTTTCTTTTGTTTTTGCTATGAAACTTGTTGTGTTTCTTCATCTTTTTTTGTTATTTTTTATTTTCTAATTGCTTAAGTACTTGGCGTAATTTGGGTTAGTTTTGAATCTTAGACTAATGGGGGTAGATGATTGCAAAGACATTGGTATTATTGCTAAAAAAGAAGTCCTGATTTTAACTTTATTGCTTCTGCTATTTGAATCAGAATGAGTAACCACCCTGCTGCATTTTATGTCTATTTACTATAAGAAATCATTAAACCGATAACTACATAAATAAATAAATTGGATAAGTATAACTGTACTAAATTGGACAAGAAGCTCTAATTCAGTTATTGCAGGTTCATGCATTTTGAAGGCATGCTGGAGGCTTTCACATTATTATTTTTTTGTATTTTATTGTAACTTCTATTTGCCACAAAATCTGATGCAATTAGATGGTACTTGCAGCTTTTACTGGACATCTTTTCTTACCACCGGAGGCACTTTTTTATTTATACATCCCCAGATTGCTTGTTCAACATTGAGAGTAAGCTTAGTCTGGTTGAGATTGAAGGTGAATATATGCTAATTTGGGTTACTGAGAGAACATCAGAATATTCTTGTGCAGGTGCATGGAAGTGAAACTGTGTAAGGAGGAAATGCCCCAAGGTTAAATGGTGAAGATCATCATTTGGTTTCCCAAAGTAATTCAAGAACATGCATTTATAGGATGGCTAAGGGTTCACAACAGATTGTCTACAAAAGATCAAATGTTTTAATGATATGCTAATCTTGATGCTCGGTGTGTTGTTTGTAAAAGAAGAAGTAAATGTATGGACCCAATTATTTTTTGATTGTTCTTTCTCGATGCGGATATGGTTAACCATAATGAGCTGTTGCCTAAAACCCAGAGTTCTGTTGGCTGATAATGTTCTATGATGAGAAATCACTTGTGTCTAGAATCATATTTGGCTTCAGAGGAATGCTATTATTCATCAAGGAAGACTATTTTCTGAAGAGGCTATGGTCAAAATGATCAGGTGGGAAGTGAAGAACAAAGTTGAATGTAGGAGTTACTGCAATTCTGTTCAAACCAGGAGAATACGCTGCTTTGGGGGTATTTTGTGTTCTGTACTTCTGAAGAGTAGCAGTTATTGGTCTTTGTCTCCTTGAACTAAAAAATTTGGAGATTTCATTTTGTACTATTTATGGTGTAGTGTAAGCTGTTGCAGTATTGGTGTTTTATTGTTTGGTTGTATTTTGAACTAATTGTACTTCTATTTCTTTTTCTTTTAAATGAATTGCTCATTCATCCAAAAAAGAAGTTTGCCTTTTCTTTTTTTTTTCTTCTCTCATGGCTGTAGCTGCAATCCTTGTTATTTTTGAATGGCACATTTAAGGATGAGTTGGTGGTCATTGGTTTCAAACTTGGTGTACCCAAAAGATGATGCGATGAAGAAGAATAAGATGGATCGGATTTTCAAAAATAAATGCTGCATTGCAATTTCTCTTTGGTTGCAAGACCAGCAAATATGATGGCATCCTCAAGAATGCCAAAAATCAGCTAGAAATATTGGGTTTATGCATTTAAGATCTTTTTCATTTGCTAAGACTACATTTTTTTTAGATGGTACAAAATCTAATGCTTTGTATGTTATAGTAGCTTTTAATTGCCACAAAATCTGATGCAATTAGATGGTACTTGCAGTTTTTACTGGAAAGCTTTCGTATTGCTGGAGGCACTTTCTTTGATATATGTCCCAAGATTGCTTGTTTAACATCTAGAGTTAGCTTAGTTTGGTTGAGATTGAAGTAAATATAGGCTAATTTGGATTACTGAGAGAACACGAAATATTCTTGTGCAGGTGCATGGAACTGTATGAGGGAGAAATGCCCCAAGGTTAAATGTAGAAGATCATCATCTGGTTTCCCAAAGCAGTTTCAAGGCATGTCTTTACTCTTTGTTGGCTGGCTATGAGTTCACAACAGATTGTCCACAAAAGAATGAATCTTGTAGTAATGTGCTAATCATGGTACTTATTTTGTAATTGTTCTTTCTCAATACGGACAAGGTGAACCATAATAAGCTGGGTGCTGTTTAAATTCCAAAGTTCCTTTGGCCTGAGATTATGCTTTATGATGAGAAATCCGTTGTGTCTAGACTAGCATTGGGGTTTACTGGTCTATTGTGTATTATATTTGGCTTCAGAGGAATGCTAGTATTCGTCAAGGAAGACTAAGTTCTGAAGAGGCTATGGTCAAAATAATCAGGTGGGAAGTGAAGAACAGAGTTGAATGTAACAGTTACTACAATTGTTCAAAACAGGAGAATACTCTCTTAGGGGGTATTTCGTGTTCTGTATTTCAGAATAGTAGCAGTCAATGGTCCTTGTCTCCTTTAACTAACAGATTTGGAAATTTAATGTTGTAATTTTTATGGTGCACTGTAGGCTGTTTCTGTATTGTTGTTGTATTGTTTGGATGTGTTTTGAACTAACTGTACATCTGTTTCTATTGAAATGAATTGGTCATTCATCCCAAAAAAAAAAAAAAAAAAATTTCATGGCTGTTGCTGCTGTCTTTGTTATTCTGCAATGGCACATTTATGTAGGAGGAATTGGTGGTCACTGGTTTCAAACTAGGTTTACCAAAAGGTGTAAGCATGTTGCAATGAAGAAGGAAGAGTTGGCTTAGAAATTAATATACATGTATTGAATGAGATATTCATGTAATTTCTTCAAATACTAAATTAATATTGCACAACAATATTATTTCTTTATGTAGCATTAGAATTTAGTGCCTGAATAATGAATGCATAATGTGCAATCATTTCAAGCTATGGAACCAATACTATGGTAAGCCATCATTTCACCTTTACCCGTTCACTTCAAGCTTTTACCTGACAGCTTTCACATAGCTGGAGGCGATTTCTTGTTTAACATCTAGACTAAGCTTATTGTGGTTGAGATTGAAAGTCAAATTAACGGTTCACAACAGAATGTCCGCAAAAGACTGAATGTGTAGTGATGTGCTAATCTTGATACTCCGTGTGTTCTTTGTAAAAAGAGAATTGAAAGTAGGGAACACTTATTTTGTGATTGTTCTTTCTCAATGAAAATATGGTGAACCATAATGAGCTGGTGCCTGATAAAATAACCCAAAGTTCCATTGGCTTGAGATTATGCTCTAAGATTAGGAATCCATTGTGTCTATACTGTCATTGTGGTCTACTGTGTATCATATTTGGCTTCAGAGGAATGCCAGTATTCATCAAGGAAGACTACTTTCTGAAGAAGCTATGGTCAAAATGATTGGGTGGGAGTGGGAAGTGAAGAACAGAGCTGAATGTAGCCGTTATTACAATTCTGTTCAAAACAGGGGTATTTGATACTTCAGAATAGAAGCTATTGATGGTCCTTGTCTCCGTTAACTAACAATGTTGGAGTTTTCACTTTGTAACGTTTATGGTGTAGGCTATTTCTGTATTGGTGTTGTATTCTTTGGTGGTGTTTTTGCCTTAATTATACATCTGTTTCTATGGAAATGAATTGCTCATTCATCCCAAAAAAACAAATCATTCTTTTTTCAAATGAGGTTGAGTTTTTTAATGAGTTGTTTGATTAACTTATATTTTTCTTAAATAGTAAACACAACTTACCAAATATTTTTAGCCCTTTAGAAATCTATGCTAGTAATTATTGACTGAGTTATGGTTGAAATCATATTATTTGAGACAATTAGATAAAATGGTATTTGTTTATGAACTCATAAAAATTTGATTTATATTAACCTTTTATAATTAAAAATTCTATATGATTATGACAATTTCGTTTGTGTTTGTATTTAATTAGTACGACATAGATATTTTATTCATAGTTTGTATCAAAATCCAAAACTAAGAGGATTGCAGTAGGTTAATATCATACTAAAATTTAGTGATTATACCACAAAAGGCAAAAGCAACGATAGACAAAACTATAGGACTTCTGAGATATAGAAAGAAGGATACAGAAAGATATATAAGTAATGCCATTATGAATTAGAAGAATGCCTCTTTTCCATGTAAAGAGGATTTATGCGTTTGCACCTATGGACTATGGTAGCAAGAAAGCTAAACAGTTTCGTTTTTATTTAACATGCAGGTTGGAAGGGAAAACCATCAAAGCATGCTAGAAAAAGAATATACAACAAGATGTTGAAAGTTGAGCATCTTTGTTTGAGTGGTTCACAATAGATTATATTTGGAGTAGATATTAGTTGGGTTTCACTGATTGCCAATGTATTTTTTTTTCCGCAATTGATTACCTCTGAGATATGGAACATGTATTGCCTTACGTGTGTATATGCTTGTTAGACATTGAGCATGCTTGGTCATTGGTATACCATGTATGTATTCTATGACTGATTTGTCATGTGGATCAAGTCTCAATATCCTGGCTTGAACATTTAAAAACACTGCCTAGCCATGCCGTTGCTGAACTATGTTAGGCTGATGATGAGTGTTCATTACTCAAGAATGTAACGCCAGTTTTGTTTACTCCATTCTTAAGGCCTTTGTTCATGTCGAAGCACCACCATTTGCGTCCAGTGCGGCCCTTGATACATAGATTTCATAGCCCTTTTGTTTTGTGTGACATGTTGGGCTTAAACAATTGGTTCAAAGAAATAAGCTTAGTAACGCTTTCTTAAAGTGGTGCTGGAGGTTTAGTTGTTGGATGGGCTTACCTTTCGGGCCTTTTGTAGTAGCTTCTAATTTGAAGAATGGGCCTTTGCGGGCCTTCTTTCTTGTGATGGTGTATGTGGGAGCGGTTTTGTTTTTTGTTTTTTTGTTTTTTTTAAGATTAGCTTCATTATATGCACTTTGTATGTGCAATGAGGTTTTTTTTTTTTTAGGACATGGGATAGGTTTTTTATAGGAACATGGGGTAGTTTTGGTTGTGTACATGGGGTAGTGGGAAGTTTTATAGAACATGGGTTAGTTTTATATTAGACACTGTTTTAGTGGGAGTTAGAGTTATATTTTTATCAGATTATCCTTTAGTTTTATCTCTACTTAAACATAAGAGTGTAAATGCATTTTTGAACTAAAAAAATGAGAAATTCAAACAGGAGAAATCCCTTAAATAATAGTATAGAAACATGGATATATATATATATATATTTTTTTTTAATTATCAATTTAAGATTTTAACCTCATTTTTATGTTTTAGGAATAAGGATAAATTAATTAAATTAAGAGTGTTTTTGAAATAAAAAAGACAATAACTAATTTTTTGAATCTTCTTAATATATATAGATTAATATATACAGGCGAAAACAAAACAAACACTATAAGATGGGTCTTTCAACAAGACTCGAGAAAACTTCATAAAAACTACTCTCTAAGAAGACAAGTAGACAACCACCAAAGTCATTCTTAATTTTGACTTTGAATCCCGATTTACCCACAAAATAAATTACTCAATCTATTTATTTTATGTAAAAAAATTTATAAATTGTAAAAAAAGAAAAAAGAAAAAAGAAAAAAGAAGAAGAAGCATACATTTGCATTTTATTTAGCTTTGCTTTTAATTTAGCAGCCGAAACCAACGTGTGGATCCCACCTTCATTCTGCGTGAGAATTTTCGAGGGAAACTATAAAGTTCCAAAAAATTCACTCCATTAGTCCATACTAAGGGTTCGTTTGGATGGAGGAGTGAAAAAGTGGAAGGATGGAAAATTATGGGATGATGGAAAAGTGGGATGATGGAAAATTATGGGAGGATGGAAAAGTGGGAGGATGGAAAATATTTAGTTTTCCCTCTTGTGTGTTTGGTTGGAGGGGTGGAAAGGTGGGAGGGTGGAAAACTATTTTGTTTGGTTAGAGAGAAAAATGAGAGGATAGAAAATATAGTTTATATAAATTTACTATTATACCCTTGTTATATAATTGGTAAAAAATAGATTTATTTGTACTAATTAAATAATATAAAATTGACCAACAATTATATTTTTCAATGAGAAGTGTTACACGTCCACAACATTTTTCGCAATACTTTCACAACAAAATTTATGTGGAAAGTTGTTACTAGTTCTAATTTGAACCCACTACTAAAATTATTTTTTACTCACCAATATTAACTAATAACAATCTATTACTTAAAATTTTTTGTGAAAACATTGTAGTAACATTTCACAAATAGGATCTTTTATTCTTTATATTATTTCCCCTTTTCCCCTTTTCATTTCATCCATTCGTTTTTTTCTTTTTCTTTTTTCTTTTTTTTTTCTATGCTATCTCCTCCACACACGTTTATCTCTATCCCCACCCCCTTCTTTTTCTTCTTCTCTTTCCTTCACAAGTCTCAGCACATCCTCTCTCTCTCTTTTCTTCTCCAGCTCGCTCTCTCTGTGTGTTTGACTGTTTTTTTTTTTTTTTTTCATTTGTTTTTTTTTTCCTACACTATCTCCTCCACACACGTCCTATCTCTATCCCCACCCCCTTCTCTTTCTTCTTCTCCCTCATTCAAGTCTCAAGAACAGTAGTTGCCCAGCCGGAGCCGGAGCTCATCTTCGTCCCCAACGTAGTCCAGATGGGTCAGATGGCTTCTGTCTTCTCTATTTTGTTTTTTGTTTTTTGTTTTTGTTTTATTGTTATGATTTGATTAATTTCAAAATTGTGTTTTTGAGTTTGTATTGTGATAATCTGATTATGCTTGATTATGCTTGAGTTTAGAGATATTTGAGAGAAAGATTTTTGTGGTTTTAGCCATTGTGTTTGTGTTTGTAGCCGTTGTGTTTGAGGGCATTTCTGGAAAAGTGTTGGGAGAGCAATTTTCTCTCCACAGTTTTCCTCCCGATTTGGGAGGAAAAAAATTGGTGGGCCCGGGAGGAAAATTTTCTCCCGGGTTTTTCATCCTCTCTGTTTTCCTCCGCTTCCCAAACAGTGAAAAATACTGTTTTCCACACCATTTTTCACCCATTGTTTTCCATCCTCCCTATAATCCTCCAACCAAACATAGTGTAAAGTCTAAAGATACTTTAAAAAGCAAGGGCCAAACTTTAATAAAGTTAGTTACGCAAGTCCAAGTGTTTACCCAACATTCAAGACAAATCTTCCAACAAGGTTCGAAAGAATCTTGGAAGAACACAAGTAGACAGCACCAAAATTATTCTTAATTTTGCATTCGAAACGTCGTATCCCTATTTGCTGACCCAAAAAAAAGAAAAAAAAAGGCTTAATTTATTTATTTTTCTGTAAAACTTATTATTATTATTTTTTAATTACAATACAATCATACATTTGTTTAAATTAAATAGAAAATAACATCTGCATTTTATTTAGCCTTGTCTTTAGTCTTTAGCAGCACAAACCAACGGGTGAATCCCACCTTCAGTAAGGACGCATGAGAATCTGAGGGAAGTAGCATGGAATTAATATTAGGGAAGTAAGGAATTTTAACACAACAACAGAATTTTTTTAGTACCTTTTCAGAAATCTATGCTAATAATTGTTGACTAAATTATAGTAGTTAAAATCATATTATTTGAGTTAATTAAATAGAATGAACTTCATAAATGAATTCATAAAAATTAGATTTATGTTAAACTTTTATAATTAAAAATTCTATATAATCATTACAATTAAAATGCACTATTTATAATAAACTTATACAAAAAGTCCATATGTATGAATGTTATATATATACACACTTAAATCAACCAATCACATATTACATTCAATCGGATTATAGAAACATTCTTCGAAACATTCACAAGAACTATCTTATACTTATTAGAGTACATACATCTAGTTCCCCCCCCCCCCCCCCCTCTTACCAATCCTTTTTTTTTTTTTAATAATAAATTTGAATTTAGTTTTTTGTAAAACTTTATTTTTTTTTCTTTTTTTACTCACTGACGCAGGTACAATCAATCTACATGGACAAATTCGTTAGATCAAATTGTTGCATCGAATAGAAGTATTTGATTGATCTACCAGTTGAGTTAACTGAAACCCACAAGATGCAATATACATTTGAATGAATAAAAGAGCTATGGTTTTTCCTTATATATATAAAATAAAATAAAATAAAAACCTATAGTAAATCGAGGCGGACTAAAGTAAATCCTATTGATTGATTCAAAGTCTCTTTTATTAAACAATAATTATTGCATACATTCGTTAAATGCATCATCTTTTTCGTGCTGTATGTTTTGACTCAACAACAATTACATATCAATATATTTCTAAGGTTTATTATAACTATGGTTAAAATTGTAAGTTTGCTTTGTTTAAATTGAAAAATACATCACATAAATTTTTTTGAAAAATACAAATACCCCTAATTCAGGATGGTTTCTACAATTAATCCTATTTGCTATTTTTTTATAGGATTAATCCAGTTATGTGACAGATTCACAAAGTCTATTACTAGTCCACCTTGAATTATTGCTTTCAAGATAAGTTGATGGCTTTTGCAAAAGTATTTGATACTTTATGTTTCTTTTACCAGCCAGCCAAGTCAACGAACCTGTCACTCTTTGGAAAACTTTCCTTTTTATTTTACAATAATTATTTGGAAAACTTAATTCTGAAAAATGGGAAAAATATATACAAAAAGATATACTAGGTGAAGCTTGGGAAGGGGGGCGTCTGAAAAATATTATGAGTAATGCGATTGTTACAAATTACTTTATAATATTTTTATAAGCTATTGATATGATAAATTTTTACTAATTTTAATTTGAACTCATTATTAACTTCACATTTTTACTTACAATAATTATTTAAAAAATACTAAAGTCATATTAATCGTTTGTAAATATATTATAAAATGATTTTAAAAAATATTATAAAATGATTTACGTTTATAACATTTATCAAATTTTATAGCTACTGCTAATAAAGTCTTAAATGCTCCTGACATAGAAAATACACCATAAGCTCGCGGCTGGCCCTAATTAGCAAGAAACTGTCCTGACGACGTAAAAGAAGGAAAAAGGCTTCCTTGGCTTTAGATTTACAAAATTTCCAACTCAAACAAGGTGTGTTAATTCAACTTAAACTCTCTGCAAATTAGATAACTATCAGCAAAATATGCCAACAATAACGTGAAGTTTACATTACTAAATAAACATGAATCACGATACTTTTCAATTAAGAACTTTCTAGAATACATGTACATGTATGTATGTACATACATACGCGACTCATATTTGCCTTAATTTATAATGTCAAATTATTTTACTTTATGTCAGATTTTTGACCAACTTTATAAGGTGAAGAGCCAATAAAGCTAACTTTTCTAATTTCATTTATCACTTTAGTACTATTTTAGTCACCTTATCAATCTATATCAAATTTTTATTAGGTAAACCCCACAATAAATTATCCTCAAGCAGCACTAACATGTCCCTTATTATAATAGTTTCATTTTATCCGAGTTTAGCTGTTTGGGTGGTCCACTGGTGCCACTCTCTTTTTTTTTTTTTCCCATTGCTAAAGATGGTAAAGAGAGTGTCCCCCCAAAATAGCCGTTAGATAGCCGTGCCATGATTCAAAACTAGACTTACAAGTGGTACAGTAACTTCGCTGATGAAGCAATTGAACGATAAACGAATAACCCAACCACACACTTAAAAGGCCCATTTGAGAGAGCGTAAACCCAACCAACAAGATGATACACATAGATTTTTTAATTACACATGGCCGTAAATTCGTCGTAAGCAATTTGAACTATTCCACACTCATCATAAACACTGGACACATCACTTTGCTGTTGAAATTTTCTAGTGGTTTTCTCCTCCCATAGACAATACACTATTGCAGAAAGCATAATTGTACAGATTGTCGTTCGGTCATCCATTGTCTAGTACCCTAACTTGCTGCTTCCATATTTGTTCAGAAGAGAGAGAGAGAGAGAGAGAGAGAGAGAGAGTAATCCTGATATTCTACTCTTTGCATAACACACATCACACTACCCACTAGTGTCTGATCTGCCCTTAACCACTAACCATATGGTAATTGAGTGCTTAAGAATTGCTTTTTTGAACCAGACCAACCTATGCCCCTAGTTCCATGTCTTATGAAAATTGATGATGCCGAAAAAACCACCAGTGAGCCACACCGTTCTCGCACACTCAAAGCAGCACCTGCACAACACAAAAGCTGAAGACCTTAAGAGGAGTACCGGTGTGGTACCGGCCAAATACCCTCCGACGGTCAAGTTAGAGAAATCTCTTGTTCACAACTCTAGAGTGCTAGAGAGGGTAAATTATGCGTACCTTGATTTGTGAGGGTATTAGAGCTTTTATAGTAGTCGAGGGTTGACCTCTCCTCCTTGGAGTAGAAGTCTTTTCCTTATAGGAGTCTTTATAAGCGGAGATCGCGGAATCCTTTCCTTGTAGGAAACTAACATTCAGCGTGGGATACAAGTCATTTCCTTATATACTTATGCGTGGCGGCCAAGCTAAGGTTTCATTGAAGCCGTCAGCTTTAGGGTCATCAGCTTCGCCTACTCTCTCGTCGGGGTCGTCAGTTTCGCCTACTACCTCGTTAGGGTCGTCAGCTTTACCTACTCCCTCATCATGGTCGTCAGCTTCGCCTATTCCCTCGTCGGGGTCGTCAGCTTCGCCTACTACCTCGTTAGGGTCGTCAGCTTTGGGGTCGTCAGCTTCGCCTACTCCCTCGTCGGGGTCGTCAGCTTCGCCTACTACCTCGTTAGGGTCGTCAGCTTTAGGGTCGTCAGCTTGCTTACTCCCTCATCAGGGTCGTCAGCTTCAGGATCTTCAGCTTTACCTACTTCCTCATCAGGGTCGTCAGCTTCGTTGGGGTCATCAGCTTCGCCTACTACCTTTGTTAGGGTCGTCAGCTTTGGGGTCGTCAGCTTGCTTACTCCCTTATTAGGGTCGTCAGCTTCGCCTACGACCTCGTTAGGGTCGTCAGCTTTGCCTGCACCCTTCAGCTTTATTAGCGTCGGCTAACCATCTTCATTGCCTAAGGTCAACTTGTCGGCTATGCGATGAGCTTCGTGGACTCCCTAACATTGTCACTTACTAATGGATCCCGACGGAGGTTTGCTTACCCTCTTCAGCTTACTATCTTCAGCTTATTGCCTTCAGCTTACCCTTCAGCTTACTGCCTTCAGCTTACTACCTTCAGCTTACCCTTCAGCTTACCCTTCAGCTTACTACCTTCAGCTTACCCTTCAGCTTACTACCTTTAGCTTACTCCCTTCAGCTATATTGCCTTCAGCTTACTATCTTCAGCTTATCCTTCAGCTTGTATAATAGAGCTGACGGGTCTTTAAAGATCAACAACTTTTATTTTTCCAATTAAAAATTCCCCTTATCAAAAATTATGGGGCTCATGAATAAAGTTTCTCTCTAAACTAATTTGGAGAGAAATTATTCAAACTTCTCATATTTTATTTGGTGTGAATTTTGAAAATTTAATCATTAAATTTCATGTTCCTTATGTTCTTAACATGCATATCAAACTTTGTTCATATCGGATGTTATTTATTATTCAATTAATAAGCTTATTTTTTATACACAATTTTATATCAAACTTTGTTCATATCAGATGTTATTTATTATTCGATTAATAAGCTTATTTTTTATACACAATTTTAGATCACAAAAACTTGAAATTTTAACATTTGTTTGATGACATAGTAATTAATCTTTGATCTTCTTGAAACTTTGCAAACAAGAAAAGATATAATCTGAACATACAATTCAACGGTTAAATTTTCAAAATTCACACTCAATATAAAGATATATGAAAAGTTTGAATGGTTTCGCTCCTATGGACAAAAGTACAGAAAAAGCATAAAAACATAACAGGTCTGAAATTTCGACCTACAGTCACTGAGAAGAGGAAATTGAGGGAGGTCGTGAGGAAGAGAGGGAAGGTTTCCCAGTACCCATATTTCCACTCCCATGCTTCGGAATTGTGAGAATGTTTCTTGGCTCAGTGGGTTTTTGCTCTCAAGTTTCAGCTCTATGGGGAAAATATGGTTCAACAGGTCTAAAACTTTGACCTAAAGTCATCAACAAGAGGAAATTGAGGGAGATCGTGAGGAAGAGAAGGAAGGTTATCCTATACCCATATTTCCACTCCCAAACTTTAGAATTGTGAGATTATTGACTGGCTTAATGGGCTTTTGCTTTAAAGTTTCAGGTATGTGGGTAGAACGTGATTGGTTGATTTTGAGTTTGATTAGGGCCTTTTGTATTAAACTTGGGGTGCCTTAAGTGACTGGTTTTTGGTCAATAGAAGAAGTTTTGAACCCCAAGGTCTCAATCAAAGAGGTTATGGTTAGATTTGCTTTAATTGGGTAAGAGAGTTGGCTTGCTTTTTACATGATTTTGGAAATAAAGTGGCTAACTCCATTAGCTATTCTCTCCTTGTCATTGTAGGCTTTTGACAGTTGCATTTGGCTACAATAGGCTAGCTAATTAGTTTAGGGTCAGCTGTGTTTTTTGGGTGGAAAGGAAAATATGATAGCAAAATTAGGTTAGGGCAGAAACTTTAGGCCATAGTCACCTAGAGCATGAAAGCTTTTTTAAGATGAAAATTTTGGGTACAAGACCTCCTCCATGAGCTTGAGGTACTACCAATGTCCCTTACCCACTTGGTAGCATGCATGGGCTGGGCTTATGCAAAAGGTCTGAAAGGAACCAATCCATACCCTCCAAACCACACTTTCTCAATTTTCCCAGTAGTTGCATGGGCTTAGGCCATGCTTAAAAGAATAAAATATAATATAATACATAAATTGAGCTCACAAGAAAGTCAGGCTTGTTTGAACCAAACTTGTAAGAAATGTGTCATGAAAATGGGTATCAACAACATGATTATTCTATATGAACGCATGAATAGGTGATAAGCTTTTAGAAGTTTTGTTCCTAGAGTTAACGCAACTTTGGAGTAGTGCTGAATTCTTGACCCTTATTGTAATCTATAATATTGTTTCAAGTTTCAAAAATTTTAGTCAATACATGCTATAGGTTGCTAAGTCCTACAGTTAGAGATTTTCTATGGATGCTATATATTATTTGGATCTAATAGAGTATTTCACGGTGGCCTAGAATATCAATTATGGTTATAGAAATTTGTTTGAACTCTAGTGGTATAGATTAGTTTTGGGAAATATTGTTGCAGTGGGACTTTGATAAGGAATATTAAATTGCTTAATTCAATGGTATATACGAAAGTAGTTTTCATACTTGATTTTTGTAGGACAGTAGGAAAGAAAATGTTTCTAACAATTAGATTTCATGCTTACTGATTAAAGCATTCTTTTGTTTAGAGCTTACGGAAGATTAAAGTGTTCAGATATATTAGCAAGAGAGGTAAGTAATTATGCATAATATGCACAAGTTTTGTTTATTAGGTTCTTAAAAGTCAAAGTTTTTCAAAAGTAGATATGTTTTTAAGCTTACGTTTTCTAAAGTTTATCAAAAGAATTTTTACATCATTGAAAGAGAAACTTTGGCTTTTAAATAATGTTTTAAAGAGAAACTCCAAATTTTTAAATAATGTTTTGAACATCTGAATCTCATTTAAAAGATGATTTCTAAACTAAACTATTTTTAGAAAAGAATTCAGTTTCAATGTAAGTTTTCTAAAAAGGTTCTTACTCTTTAAATTTGTTTAAAACCAAGTGATTTCAAAGTCATATTCCTATTTTTCAAATGGTATTTAAAATGTTTCTTTTAGCAAATTGAATTTTCAGATTTTCTCAACAATTGTAAAATACTTGTATAAACTCCTTAATTCCTACTCATTTCCCAAGAGAATCAAGCATTCTTTGATTTATGTTCAATTCAATATTGTGATCTTCAATAGGCCTCTATATTTGGAATGATTGTTACTATTAAATAAATTATTCTATTTTGTATATATTGTGATATGTGACTCATTAAGTGTTTTTAAAATTGATTAGATGTATGAGTAAGCCCGCTCACAGGGTTGTACATGAGAATAAGTGTTGATCCCTCACCAACAAGGGTTAGATATTGATATCCGCTCACAGAATTGCATGTGAGAATATGTGATAGGTGTATATATGACACTGTGCTCTGATCAATTATATGTATGTGTTTTCTAATATTTTTAAGATTTGATAACATTTGTATTAAGTGGCTCATTATATGTTTGGAAACTATATTCAATACCTTTGAGTGAATTTGTGAAATCTAAATACTCATGCTTTGCTTGGCTCTATTCTGTTGTATATTGTGCATAATTGCTTACTAGATGTGTGGCTCATCCCATTAATTACAATTTTCAGATTAAAGTTTAGTTGGAAAACTGAACCTTTGGATTGCTTCATAAGGTGCAAGGTAGAGTGTGGGAGTTTTTAGGCGACTTCAATAATGCTTGAAGCCTTATAGGATTTTTAGTTATTTTTTCGCTAAAGATTTTACAATATTTGGAGATTATTTTTTAAATTGTGGAGTTTAGATATTATAAGAGGTTTATTAAGAGCATTGTTTATTTGGAGTTTTCTTAATTTTGAAATTAATTACGTTTATTGAGATATGCAAGATTAACAAGTTAGACATGCATCTTAATTCATATTCCATGGATTTGGGTTGTGACATTGAGCATGCTTGGTCATTGGTGTACCATATATGTATTCTATGATTGATTTATCATGTGGGTCAAGTCTCAATATCCTGGCTTGAACATTTATAAACACTGCCCTAGCTGAACTATGTCACACAAAAGGGCTATTGAATCTATTTATCAAGGGCTGCCCTTGACGCAAATGTTGGTGCTATCATGGACAAAGGCCTTAAGAATGGAGTAAACAAAGCTGATGACTGGGCCTTTATGGGCCTGCTTTTTTGTGATGGTATATGTGAGATTGGTTTAGTTTTAGTTTTTGTTTGTTTATTTGGGTTTTTTTTTTTTCTTCTTAATTTTAATTTTTAGGCTTAAAAAAGATGAAAGAAAAACAAACAATCTAAAGTTGAATTTCCAAAATGTTTTGAAAAAACTTCACAAAAAATACCCTCAAAGAAGACAAGTAGACAACCACCAAAGACATTCTTAATTTTGAGTTTGAATCCCCATTTACCCATAAAATAAATTACTGAACTCAATTTATTTATTTTATGTACAAAAAAAAATTTATAAATTCTTTTTTTAAAAAAAGCATATATATTTGTTTGAATTATATAAGTAATTATATACACTATAGTAAAATAATTTTTAAATGTGTGAATAGTACCGTGAGACCCATTTTTAATAAAAAAAATTGTTGAAAAATGAAATTTGTGGGTCCGTAAACAGTGTACGAATGCACTGTTCATAGACAAAAAGTCATATACGGCTACTGTTTATAAACAGTAGTTATACAGTACCGCATTACTCCCTCAAACACTGAAAAAAAAAAAAAAAAAAAAAAAAAAAAAAAAAAAAAAAAAAAAAAAAAAAAAAAGGTCCAAAACGTAAAATGAAAACGCAGCCGCAACTTTCATTAGTATACGCTCACTTAACTTTGTCTTTAGTAGCAGGAACCAACGTGTGGATCCCACCTTCAGATCGCGTGAGAATGTCCGAGGCATACTTTACCAAAGTCTAAAGTCCAAAGATTCTTTAAAAAGCCTAACTTTGGACCTACACTTCAATGAAGTGAGTCAAGTCATGTTAAATGTGTTATTGACTGACTTGACTTGAGTTCTTCTGTTTAAAAAAACAAGAGTTCTTGACTTGACAAAAAACGAAGAAGGCAAATTAAAGAAATTAAAGAAAAAGTTTCTCTCCAAATTAAAAAAAAAATTTTTAATTTTTTTACATATATTTTTATTTGAGTGAATTTTAAAAATTTAACTGTATTTTTAATATGCATGTTAAATTTCATTCAAATCAAATATTATTTACTATTTGATCCATAAACATATTTTTTATACATAATTTTAAATTACAAAAACTTAGGATATGTTTGATAATTGTTTATTTCTCTTATTTTCAGTTTTCAAAAAATTTTTTCTATTTTTGAGACTAAAAAACTTGTTTGGCAACCCAAAATGGATAGAAAACAAAAACTGTTCTCAAAATTCAATTTGTAAAGGAAACTGAAAACATGCAAAAGGCTGTTTTCAATTTCTAATTTTCAAAAGTCAATGAAAACATATATACATTTAATTTAATGAATCTGTCTCATTTAATGAGTTAGTATTAGAGTTCAAATACTAGTAACAACATATTTTAGTATTTTCTATTTTTTTTAAAAAACTATTTTTTTTTATTTCAACTAAACAAACATGTTTTTTATTTCATAATGCATTAACATTCAAATTTATTTAATTTATAATTAAGCCCAGGAAGTACTAAAAAACACATGATTTTACTTGAGAAACACATGATTTCACAAAGGATGCTGCCTAAAACAGTCAACCACTCATATCAAGACTGGGAAAAAATTACTTAATTACACAAATAGGCCTTTCAACACCATCAAAATTTTTACCATTCGTCTCTCACGAAACAGTCCACAACACACAAAAGGGAGTAGCATTCCAAACCCAACAATCCACAATATTTTGAGTAAATTTCTAAAGATAAGGATTATCAGGAAAAAAAAAAAACAAATGACCAGAACTAGAGACAGATAAGGAATCTAAAAATAAAAAACGGAGACCAAAAAGGTGCACACTCAGCACAGAAAAAACAGAAATTGAAAGTCACAGTCATAGACCATTATTGCAAAATAGCAAAATAGGTTGCCACCGGAGCCAAAAAAAAAAAACCTAACCACAACACCGACCCATTATAAAATATCTCGCCACAACAAAACTCAAACTCCCTCTCTCTGTCCGTGAAAATCTCTCTACAATTTACTCAAAACCATGGACGTCTCTGCCGCCGCAACAAACTCAATCAAAACCATCATCAACTCTCTGCCGCAAGAACAAAATTTCACAGGTAATACATAGAGTTATTTCTAAGTTAAGCTAGGACCTTGACATAAATGAAAGAGCCATTATAATTAACACCATAGTAATCATAGAAAACTCTGATATGCAGTAGCTCAAAATTTGCCTATTAGAATTTCTATAAAGAGGAAAGCAACAAACATGTGACATTTTCTTAGTGCAATGAATGAGAAAAATGTAAGACAGATCTTAAACAATGAAACAGTAAACAATCATGATACTAAAGCCATTGCATTGCCATCAAGGGCTATAAGATTGTGAATTTGTGATCCTCATCCATCATATAGATGAGAAACTCAAGCATACCCATTAACAAATTACACTCCACAAAACAAGCAAGGCCACTTTTTTACTCACAATTTCAAATCAAACTCCTTGAAGAGAGAGAGAGAGAGATAAATATAAATATAAACATAAATATATATATTTATATATATATATATATATACTGCCCAAATGCCAATATAAGGGAAAAGCAAACTCTGAATGCTTTGTCCTTTTAACCTTAAGAAAATAATAGATCACAGTGAAGGAATATATTCATGATTGATTGAAGATTTGAGTATTTTACTTCAACAAAATCACTAATATTATGAATTTAAAACAATATTTCACACCTAAAAAAAAAAAAAAGTTTCAAATACATATATTAATAAACCTTAAAATCCATTCATGAATTTAATCAACAGAAAAAAGTTATGCATTCATGAAAATTTGAAGTACTTCTCATCTTCAAATACCTATATCCATTATATGCCCAACAATACTTGATTGAGTTTTAAAAATATATGCAGTTGTACTTGATTTTGTAAATTCAAAGAAAATAATTTTGTAATTATTTCATGTAGTATTTGATTTACCAGATGAGGATTGAGGACTTACTATACAAAGGAATTCTAAATTTCTAATCTTTCTATAATAAAAGAGATTATTGTTGGGGTCAGATTGAAGAGGACCAAATGCAATCCTCACATCTTTAATGAAAGCCTAAAGTCAAGCTGACCCAAGACACCAATGGCCAAAGGGTATGTTTAATAAGGTGGTATTGTTTTTCTGGTTTATGTTTCCTATCCATATTTCTCAACATTTACAAACAAGAATTGGTCAAATTATTTCATCTAGATAGTGTGTATAATCACATTCAACAGTTATAAGACAGCTCATTTTTTTGAGGAAGCAAATACCCAATTAATTTGGAAAAAGAAAAAAAGAAACTGGAAGACACATTAGGCAAAACTTGTAGAGTATTCACCAAGATAGAGAAATTAGACTCACCAACATATATCGGGTTTCAGATCGATGGAGGCTGATGGCGGCGTTCGATGATAGCGAAGGGATCTACAGCATCGAAACGACACCGGTGGTTTGGAAGAGAGGGGCGGAGGGAGGGATCTGGTGGAGGTCGGCGGAGATGGTGATGGAAGAGAGGAGGGAAGCGAAGGGTTACGATGTATCGGCCGGCTACAGATCCTGGAGGCTGAGTGTGTGTGACAAAGTTATAGCTAAAACAAAGGCATACCCAGTGATAAGTGTAGACTAACAAGCAAAACCCAAAAACAAACAAACAAAGAAACTAAACCACACCCAATCAAAAGGCCTCTCAATTACAGTATTTAAGCTCAAACCCAATTCATAGAATGGTTAGAGAGATTTACAAACGTAAGCTCATCCACTAATCTCCATAAATGACTAAGAAAAAGGAGACACTGGCTAAAACAAAGACATACCCACAACCAAAATGAGGCTAATGAGACGAGCCCATGATCAGAAACCAGATGAAAAATGAGAAAAACAAAAACAAACTCAAAATGAAAATGAAAATCGAGAATTTAGAGAGAGAAACGTACGGGGATCTTGTGGAGAGGGACCTGAGACTTGAAGTAGATGTAATCTCCGGGGACGATGGAACCGAAGGAAGATCGGCTGAGTGTGATGGGTTGCGATCGATGTATCGGGCTTCAAATCATGGAGGGGCTGTGTGTTGCGATCGATGGCTAGGAGCTGTGTGTGATCGATGGGTTGCGATCGATGGCTAGGAGCTGTGTGGATGGCTGTGTGTGTTGGCTAGGAGCTGTGTTGGCTAGGGCCGGCTGTGTGTTTAACTTTTAGTATTGAAGCTTTAAAAAAAAAAAAAAAAAAAAAAACGCAGGTCCTTAGGTCGCGCTTTTAAACGGGGCCATAGCTGAGGGGCTTGGGCCGCGTTTAAAAACGCGGCTTTAGACCCATCCTATGGCCCCGTTTTTAAAACAGGGCTTTAGCCCGTCTGGGGCCGCGTTTTTATAAACGCGGCCCAAAAAAACGCGGCCTAATGGGCCTGCGTTTTGTAGTGTAGCTCCCCAGTATGCACTAAACATATTTTTTGGTGAACTTGACCAAACTTGAAGCTTTGATACCAATTTGTTGTGATTTAAGACTACTAAAAGCACTTTCATACGAATAAAAATAAAATAAAACAATTACTCAAGAGAACAAATTTTAACATGGTTTGACTAACTCCAAGCCTATATTCACATAAATGCCAATTAAAATTCACAATTAATGATATGGATTATGACTGCACTCAATCAATTGAATCCTATAGTAAGATATAGAAAATATACCTTCACTGCAAGGGGACTTCCTAGTGGTGATGTGCAGAACCTTAGTGGGGATTCTCACTGGGCCTTTAACCCTCAAGAGCTTGTCCTTGGCACCATGAACTAATCCGTACAAACTATCAAAAAAAAAAAAAAAAAGTCCAAACCATCAGCCTGATTGTTGCTTAGTATTCTTGTTCCAAACATACCCAAGTTGCTAACCAGGTGTAAACTCTCATACAAAAACCAATCGCAATCAGCTCAAAACTGACTCAAAAGTTAAAACCCACATTGAAAAAATCATGGCAAAAAACAAACACTAACATACAAGGCATTAAAAAGACTAGGACTGAATGCACCCAATAACATTCAATAATAAAATGCACCATGGGTCGTATCCATATAAAAAGTACAAAAAAAATAATAATCTCAAAACACATACTATATATATGAAACTAAACCAATCCAATAAATCAAAATTAACTCAGAAAACCCACATTAGTCTACATCAGACACCAAGAATTAATCTTCAGTCAAACTAATAATCATCCATTTCCCTAAAAACAAATGCAGCACAAAACAGTAATTAATGGCAGAACAACGTACTTGTAATCAACGGCAGCGGGTACGGTGAGGGTTCGATGGAAGCACTAGGGTTCCGGCAATGGTGACTGATCGAAGAGGGTGAGGGAGACTAGATAGGGAGAGTCAGACTGAT
This sequence comes from Quercus glauca, assembly GCA_023736055.1. NCBI lineage: Eukaryota > Viridiplantae > Streptophyta > Magnoliopsida > Fagales > Fagaceae > Quercus > Quercus glauca. Next base: position 7,257,778 of record CM043323.1, read on the forward strand.
GGAGAATGGGAGAGAGCGAGGGAGAGTGATCGCAGAGAGCGAGGTAGAGTGTAGAGGGAGAGAGTGAACAGGCATTGTGAGACATTAGGTTTTCAAATTGTTAAAGCAAACTCGATTTTCTAGTTACCAAGTTATGCATGTATACACGAGCATTTTTTTATTAGAAAAAGTCACGTCTACCTTGCTAGTGTGGCACAAAGCTCATACCAACTCGACTATATGACCATCGAGTTTTTTAGTAACTTGCTTGTAGGGTAATCAAGTTTTTATATGAAAATCGAGCCTCATATTATCAAATTTCAAAACAGGGGTATATCCCTATATAATTTGAGAAAGTGGGCAAAACGTTGAAATTTTTTGGTTAAAGGGGCAAAACCCCATTTTGGCCCTTTGTACACTCTTTAATACAGTGAGTTACGTAAGTAAAGTAAAATGAATTCTATTCCTAAAAAAAATATAATAAAAACAATTCTTGCTTGGACCATAAACGGATGACTCTCTCTCTCTCTCTCTCAAAATGTTGCATATTCCTTTTAAACTAGCAATCACACGATAGGCAGCTTTATGGAAAATACTGCAATTCTCCAAAATCTGTAAGTTTTCACTTGTTATGTACATCTTTCTCTTTTATTTCCATTGCTTTTAGTTTCACTCTTTAATTTCTTTATGTTTTTTTTCCTTTTAATCCTTATTTTTTTAGCCATTTAGAAATCTATGCTAATAATTATGGGCTAAATTATATTTGAAATCAAATTATTTGAGTTAATTAGATAGAATGATCTTCATTAAGAAACTCATAAAAATCAGATTTATATTAACCTTTTATAATTATTACAATTAAAATGGACTATATTTAATAGACTAATTATACAATCTAAAATGAAGTCTATATAAGAATGTTATACACACACACACTTACTTAAATTAAGTTTTATACTTGCGAGTATGTTTACAAATACATAATTATGAACTAATTTGCTAAATAAACAAACATAAACAAATATATTTTTGAGTTAAGCTTGAACTATTCATAAATTGTTGGGTTCATTTTTTATGAATGGACCATTGGAGGGCTTGTTTTCTTGTATGGGACTGAATGATGCATTAAAAAGAAGAGAGAGAGAGAGATTTGGAGAAGATTTTTGTCACGACCCAAACCTGTACTTCAGGATTTAGAGCATGACCGGCATGTTAATATCAAGTTTATCTCAATGCTAACACGAACCAACTTAAACTGAAGGGGCTTATTCAGAATTTGTTTCTTGAATACCTGCTTATTTTCTTCCAAAAAAACCATAATATACAAAATGATGAAAACCCTGAAATTTCATTCCCTTTAAACTTCGAAGATTACCACCTGGCTGAAACTTAGGGTATTAGTGTAAATATTACATAGCTAAACGTTTAGCAAAACTCTTATTACGAACCTAACCCCAAAGGCATACAACTGGGGTTCAAAACAAACTAAGATACCGAATTACATCTGTGCTCCAGAATCAAGTATATCTTGATTCCTCCTATACAACAAAAGAGCTAAACTACGATACAACAAAAGCTCTACATTCTATCCAACGAGAAAACACAGAATCCTTGCCACCTCTAATACTCTTGCTGCTTCCAGGAAGAACCTATGCACTGAAATATAATAGGGTGAGCTGCGAAACAGTAAGGTTATTAAGCTTCATGGGCCTTTAATAAGAATGCATGTAAATCAAATATTTTATGGATATGCCAACTTTGATAAAATAGCCTTCCTACTGTTCATATTGGTCTTGAAATAATTTATGAACATTTCAGATGAAAATACTTCCTTTTCCTTTTATATAATAATAATAAAATGACTTAATAAGGAACGTAAATATAATTTAGTAATCTTATCTTTGAATAGGCTGTAAATACTTTATCATAACTTCTCATCAGACTTATCATCATAATTTTCTCATAATTTCCAAATAAGCTTAATAGTTCATATATAGTACATATGAGTTAATCCAATTGTAAGTCTGTCACAACTTTGGGAGGCTTCCAGCACAAAGTGCCAGGCATCCAGCATTCCCCACAATGCTAGGTAATTCCGGAATCATATCATAATACATATTTTCAACCATGGGGGTAGGTTGACATCCTCCACAAGTTGGCTGTTACCAACAAGGGCGGGTACAGCAGAGCTAGTCCCACTTATAATGGCCAATCAAAATTTCCATGGAAATGCCAGTACTATAACCCCTACTGGCTGAGTTCAGAGCATAACAATGGAATAACAGAAAACTATATTTTTCTGATAACTTTGCTTTTACATAAACGTTTCATAACAGTAGCATATCCACTTCATTCTTACATATTGTGTTCGTGATCTAAATAACAGCATCAATATGCTAAAATTATTATGTATATAAGATTGAACAACTCATGAACACATATTTTACTTAACTCATGCTTATACGTAATATCTCCAAATAAACTTTAATGCATAATACTTTTCTAAAAATATTTATACTTATCAAAAGCACATGTCACAAATCCCTTACCTGAAAACAGAAGACGCGAGAGATTGTATGAAGGAGCTCAAGTGTCCGTGTTCTCGTTCTCGTCACCTAAATGAAAAACCAATAATTATTACTGACCAACTCTCCCTAATATATAAACTTATACCTCAAACACAACCTAACTCTCAAACTCAAGAAAACCTTAATTCCCATCACATAAAGTTCCCCAAAGCACATGATACAATCATTAAACACATTATGCATCCAAACCATATCTAAACCAGGGCATAAAATTTATATGTAATCAAACATACCAAAGGATGAGCCTATTAAATTATAGCTCAAAACATTCATCCTAGCTTGAGAATTAAATCTACAAAGTCAGAGTTATCCTACCCTGTTTACTGCTCATTACAGCAGCAAAAGCCCCATTTGTAAATACGAATGGGCCATCCAAACACATCCAAATGGCATGAAAATTTACAGAACTACTCCCCTGTATGTCTATTATATACCATAAAATTTTAGTAGTCAAAGCATAAAACCATGATTTATTATAAATCATACAAACCAACGTGTTCAAATCTGTCCTGGCAGAAACTCATGCAAATTAGAAATTAAATCATTATTTTTCTATCCATCCAAATGCTGTGAAACCACTTCCACAACAACCATACATGTCTTAGGGTTCATAAAAACTATTCCTAGCATCCTAATTCACAAAACATGATTTAATACAGAATTTTATTCTTGTAAACATCAAATCTGTCATAGTGACAGCTTCAGTACATGTTCTTTCTAAAATCATCAACAAATAGCAATTAGCCTTCATTTCATTTGGGTATTTTTATACTTATACAATACATATTAAAATACCCTAATCAGCATCCCATAGACCATAACACCATCAACTTTCAAATTACTAAAATAGAATCACAAGATTAGCTTCTAAAATCAGAACAGAGAACAAAGAAGGAAAATAAACAAAACAATCATACTATTCAAATACACAAAATCAGATGAGGTTTAATTTACTTACTCACACACTTTGAAGATGAAATCTTAGTGCTTAGGCTATTAATTTGTTCTTAGAGAGATGTTTATGATTTTTGGTGAGAGGGTGAAAGAGAGTTACAGCCGTGTGAGAGGGGAAAAAGAAAGAAATCAGAATAAAGAAGAAGGAGAAGAGAATGAGTGCTGAACTTTCTGGTTCCAGCAAAAGAAAAGATAAAGAGAGACTTTTGGGGCAGCCAAGAAGATAAGGAGTGGACTTTTGAGGGTGAGAGGTACGTGTGTTTGAGAGAAGGGCTTGAGAGAGCTTCCTAGCTCTTTCCTTAAGAGAAAAATGGGCAAAGTGTGTGACTTTTCTGATTTGTGTGTGTACCCGTGGAAAATTGAGGGGGATAACTTCTTGGATGTTCTAATGCTTAAGAAAGTCAAGGAAAATGGCTCTTGGTGAATTTGCATGGCCGGCCAAGTTTGGCCTTTTGGTTTGTCAACATGCATGATGCTTAGCATTATTTGTTTTGAATTCTCATTGGTTGCATGTGGGTTGAATTTCCACTATCACCTCTCATGCATCACATGCCTAATTAAAATACCAACCATGCATCATACTAAGTATATATTTATAATGCAGCTAGCTATTTCAGTTGTTTATAATCTTCACAAAATCAACACTTCATGCACTTAAAAGTAATTAAGATACTAACATGCATATAACCCATAAAATTAAATATGCAATTAAGTTGGGGTGTTACAATATTAGTTGGGTTCACTGATTGACAATATTGGATTTTGCAGATATTGATTAGCTCGGTGATATGGAACATGTACTGCGGGGTTTACATGCTTGTTAATTAGAGATTGAGCTTGCTTGGTCATTGGCGTACCATGTATGCTATATATGATTGATTTGTCATGTTGGCCAAGCCAGTCTTGAATATAATAAAAACAGCGTGTATGCCTAGCTGAGTCTGTTAGGCCGATGATGATGAGTATTCATTACTCAAGAATGTAACGTCGTCAGCTTTGTTTACTCTATTTTTAACCTAGACTTTAATAAATTGAGTTAAGTAAGTCAAAAGTTAAAAAAGAAAAAGAAAAAAAAAAGACCTGACTATAAACAGAAGACTCTCTCTCTCTCACGCACAACACACTGCAAATTCCTCTGTTTAAACCAGCAATTACACAAATATAGACTTTTTTTTTTTTTTTGAGAAAGTACACAAATATAGACTTGACTATAAACGGAAGACTCTCTCTCTCTCTCTCGCACAACACGCTGCAAATTCTTCTATTTAAACCAGCAATTACACAATATAAGAGCTTCACCGACGATACAATTATTACTGCTATTCTCCAAAATCTGTAAGTTCTTACTTTTTATTTTTAATTTTTTGTATTAGTATCTGTAAGTTCTCACTTGTACATGCTCTTTTATTTCCTCTCTTTAGTTTTACTCTCTAATTTCAATATCGTTTCCTTTTACCCCTTATTTATTTATTTTTACTTGAAATCTAATTGAATGAAATTTTGGTGAGTATCTATAATTCTGTATTGTGATTCAAGATTTATTTGTAAACTTAGATTGGCTTTCATGGATACAATAAGCCCATCTTCTTCCTCTTCTTCTACCCATCAGTGGAAATATCATGTATTTCTAAGTTTTAGAGGTGAGGATACGCGCAATAATTTTACAGACCATTTATATGCTGCCTTGAATCAAAAGGGTGTCTACACCTTTAGAGATGATGAAAAACTTGAGAGAGGAGAACCTATTTCACCTGTGCTTTTAAAAGCAATAGAAGACTCGCTATTTGCGATTGTCATTCTCTCAAAAAACTATGCATCCTCAATATGGTGTTTGGATGAACTTGTGAAGATCATGGATTGCAAGAAAAATATGGGGCTAATAGTTCTGCCTATTTTTTATGATGTGGAACCATCTGTGGTGCGAGAACAGACAAAAACTTATGCACAAGCGTTTGTTGAACATGAAAGACCTTTCAATAAGAATTTAAAAAAAGTTCACATGTGGCGAGCTGCTTTGACAGATGTCTCCAATCTCTCAGGATGGTCTTTAGAGGACGGGTAATTGCTACTAAAAACATTATTTCCATTGAATTTAAATTACCATTTGCATTGAATTACTAGATCTATATCCTCACTATTCGTTAGGATATGATTCTAAAGCATTTGACATGACAACAAAGGGGGGGGGGGGGTCCAATATTGGACTGTATACTTGCTATAATAAATAGTAATACAACAATGGGGCAGTTCTTTTATATTTTATTTTATTTTTATTAGTACTAGTTTAAAATCCATGCATTACACTGTTTTAATCATAGACGTAAAAAATATAAATTTTATTTACTAAATAATAATTATATGAATGATCAATTATGTAAATCTTTGTGAATTTATGTTTGTTAAATAATTGTGTGAACTTTTTGTGTTTTTATTGTTTTAAGAAAATATTAATTATGCATTGAATTACCTAAGGTAAACCCAATGTGTAATTTGTAAATTTTACTAAATTAAAACATAAATTATAATAAATAATCAAAAAGACCAAACAATTATTCGAAGTATTGTTAATAGATAAGATAATGGATAATTTCATCTGATTCGATGTTGTATATTCCTTTGACTTTCTTTTAAATATTTTTAAAAAATATTATTCAAGATAATATATGTTCATAAATTTTAATTTAAATCTTGAACAAAGATGTAAAACTTGCACGGTTTTGATCATGAAATTAGGTCAGAAAATTATAGAATATGTAATTTATTTGAGGTGAAATAACTAAAGTAATGAGCATAATTATATAACTTTATAATTCTAATATGAAGTTAACTTTTATAAGTCTAATCTAATATTCTGACTGTCTCACAACAACATTTGTAATTACTTGTAACAAAGTGTTTGCATATTTTTCTTAAAAAAAAAAAGTGTTTGCATATTGTAAGAGAAACACTTTGAAGATTTGTGTTAAGTATTATATGATTCTCATCTTACTAATTTACCAAAATGCAAAGCTCTTTTTTTTTTTTTTTGAAATATTTTGAAAAATAAAAATGGTGTTTTAAAGCTACTAATACATATTTATAGTCACTGATGAGTGATGACTTCCATATTTAGTGAACTGTTTTAGGTGAGTAAAAATTATAGTAATTAATGAACATTTAAGGGCTTATTGGTGTAATTAATAGTGAACATTTTTTTATGTGAATAGTGAACATTTTTTTTTTGAGAATCTGAATAGTGAACATTTAAGTGCATACATTTTTTTAAAAGATAAGAGTAATGTTATAGGCACAAACTATTTTACAAAATTTTTACAAATTTCTAATGTAGCAAATTCTTACTAGTTCTAATATGGGCTCATTACTAATATCACATTTTTACTTACAATAACTATTTAGAAAATGCTAAAACCACATCAGCAGTTTGTAAAAATGTTGTAAAATAGTTTGTGTCTATAACATTATTCAAAAGGTAAGAGTAATGTTGCAGGCACAAACTATTTTACAAAATTTTTACAAACTGCTGATGTAGCAAATTCTTACTAGTTCTAATATGAGCTCATCACTAACATCACATTTTTACTTATAATAATTATTTGGAAAATGCTAAAACTATATCAGCAGTTTGTAAAAATGTTGTAAAATAGTTTGTGTCTATAACATTATTCAAAATGTGAGAGTAACATTACAGGCACAAACTTAAAAAAAAAAATTTAATTTTTTTTGGCTAGCCCATCATTTTAGAAAGTAGTCTCTTTTTTTTTTAAGGGTAAATTGCAAATTACACCCCTAAAGTTTGGAGGTGTTTGGATTTTACACCCTGAATTTTTAGAATTTAGATTTTACCCCCTGAAGTTTAGGGTGTTTGGATTTTACACCCTAACGTTTGAGAATTTTGATTTTACCTTTTAAAGTTTAGGGGTGTTTGGATTTTACACCCACAAATTTTGAAACATCAGGGTGTAAAATCCAAACACCTCCAAACTTTGAGGAGTAAAATTCAAACATTCCAAAACTTTAGGGGTAAAATCCAAATTTTGAAACGTCGGGATGTAAAATCCAAACACTCCCAAACTTTAAGGGTAAAATCCAAATTCTAAAACTTTAAGGTGTAAAATCCAAACACTCCCAAACTTTAGGGGTGTAATTTGCAATTTACCATTTTTTTTAATTAGTATATATAACTAAATGTTTCTCTAAAAAAAAGCATCTATAATTAGATAACTATAAAACATTTATTTTTTTTAAAAAGATTTTATGCAGCATTTATAGGGGCTTCAAATGTGTGTGTGTGTGTGTGTTTGTGAAAGATGAAGCATGAAAACATTATTAAATAAGTTAAGTTTATATATAATAATATGTTCGTAAACAAGCACATTAGTATGAGGCTTAATTTAAGTATATAAAATATTAGGCTAAATTATAAATTGCACTCTAACTTTGACCAAAATTCAATTCAGCCCTCTAACTTCACTTTCATTCAATCAAGTCATCTAGCTTCATGTTTATTCAATTCAAGCATTCCATTTTGTCTCCATAAAAAAAGCTCTATTAGGGTTGACCCTTTAAACGACGACATTTTGTTGTAGGGCATGATGTTGTTTTGGGACACTTAATAACAATCTTTTAAAAGAAGTGGCTGAAAGACCTAAATTAAATAAACTTAAAACTTTAATGACTTAATTAAATGAAAATAAAGTTAGAGGACTAGATTAAATTTGAATAAAAGTTAGAGGGTGCAATTTATAATTTAGCCAAAATATTTACTTTTTTGATGATATAATATTATCATATGTTAATATGTCTACATATATAAAAATATACCCATATATTCTTGAGTTTGGATTGTGAAATTTTGTAAATAAGTTCATAAGATATCAATTTACTATTTATAATTTTATTGATATTATAAATATATAGCCCGTTTTGTGACAAAATTAATTTATAATTTTCATCAATAAAATATTGATAAATCTAGTTTTTATAATTTTTTAAATGAAATCATTCTACTCAATAAACTCAAATAATATATTTTCAACTATAGTTTAATAATTTATTATTGGCATATATTTTTAAACAAACTCAAGCTTGTTCGACAAGAAAATGAACCAAGGCCAGACATAGAATCTAATTAATTTGGTGGTGAGCTCGAGCTTAGCTCATGTTCTACATAAAATTAAATAAACAATTTTGAAATATGAAAGCTATGCTCAGCTCATCTCATCTGATCTCCAATACAACCCTATTATTATTATTATCTTCTTTTAAATGTGCGATTACCATTTTTACACCGAAATTATTAAACTCCTTAATTTCCTAATTATCAATGTGGTTTCATTTGAATTTTAAACGATTTAGTCAAAATTTACACATTGCCTCAAGATTCCCTTGAACAAATTTTCATTCTTTGCTATGACAACTCAACTTTAATGAAGAATATATCAACTAACTGTTATTCTAGTCTTAAACAAATTAGATTGGATAAAACTTTGATCTTTGATACTTTTGTTGTAATTCGGGAATAGCATAAGTGCATTCATACAACTAATAGACTAGAATATCCAAACAAGGCTGTGATAGTTAAGTTACGGTACCTTGAAAAACTCAATGTCTACATCTTTGGGCAGCACTAACTAAAATCTACTATTGTTATAAGCTTTATAACTTAATTGACACCTTCTTATAATTCAAACAAAGATATCTGTAGTTTAAATTTCCCCTCCCCATTATAACTACCTAATTTATAATTTTAAAAAAAAAAACTAAAAATCCACTATTATAATTTAATCATACCAGTGACACTCACAAACTCAAATTACTGAAATTAATGATACTATACAGGAAAAAGGAATTCAAAATTTCAATTCACACACAATGGCTTTTTGCTACTCTTGAACATTACCACGCATGATGCATCTTTCCGCTTCCAAATGCAATCACACGGTGCGTACATATATTCTAATGTGAACCTTATTATTCCCCTTATAGGAGGACCTTTTCGATCAGACGTCCCTATATGAACAAAAGCTATCAGTTGTCAACCCTTAATAGCATATTATACACACACACACACAACTGCAACAATAATTCATTTATCTTTTCAGTAATATTGGATTTTTTTTTTTTTAAGCGTGGCCGGAGGGGGGTGGGGGGTGGGGAATTGATGGGTGGATAAATCACATTTCTTAATTGTCATTCTTCTTTGCAGGCCTGAGTCAGAATTTATCCAAGGTATTATAAAAGTGATATCGCTTAAATTGAGTTCTTTGTTCCCCAAAGATACCAACGGCTTAGTAGGAATTGATTCTCGAGTGGAGAAATTGATGTCGATTTTAGCCATAGGATCAAATGATGTTCGCATTATTGGGATTTGGGGGATGGGGGGTATTGGTAAGACAACTCTTGCTAGAGTTGTTTATGACAAGGTTTTTAATGAATTTGAAGGTGGTTGTTTTATTGCTAATGTTAGGGGTGAATCTAAAAAATGTGAGTTACTTCCATTACAACAAAAACTTATTCGTGAGATTTTGATGGATGATAGTGTGAATATAAGGGACGATTATGATGGAGTTCGTACGATTAAGAATAGGTTATGTCATAAAAAGGTTCTTCTTGTTCTTGATAATGTAAATCAATTCAATCAACTAGAAAAGTTAGCCGGGGACTCTAAATGGTTTGGTCTAGGTAGTAGAGTCATTATAACAACAAGAGATGAATATTTGTTGACAAGGCATAAGGTACATGGAATATATGAGGCTCAAGGATTGAATGATTATGAGGCTCTTCATCTTTTTAGTTTGAAGGCCTTCAATAAATACCATCCTCCTGAAGATTATCTAGACTTGTCCACATCTTTTGTAGATTATGCTAAAGGTCTTCCTTTAGCTATTGATGTTTTGGGTTCTTCTTTGTACAACAGAAGTAAGGAGGAATGGGAAGATGCATTAGATATGATGAAAGAATATCCCAAAAAAGAAATTATTGAAATACTTGAAATAGGTTTTGATGGACTTCAGGCTACAGAAAAGGAAATATTTCTACATATCGCATGTTTCTTCAATATGAAGGAAAAAGATTATATAGTAGAAATACTAGATTGTCTTGGCCTTCACCCTAAAATTGGATTAAAGGTTCTCATTGAAAGGTCTCTTTTAAAATATTATGAAAATAAATATTGGATGCATGACTTACTACAAAAAATGGGACAAGACATAGTTCGTCGAAATTATCCTCAAGAACCTGAAAAGTGGAGCAAATTGTGGCAATATAAGGACATTCACAATGTGTTGATGAAAAATATGGTAAGAGATTGTTTAGAGAATATATCATATCATGTTATTCTAAGAGGTTGAAATTTGAATAACTCTAGTAAACATATATCTTGCAGCTAACTCATTCCTTTTTCTTTATTATTAGGAAATGGAAGCAATTCAAGGACTTGTCCTTGAATTGGGTGAACTACATATATTTGAAATGGCACGTTGGAATCTTGAAGCCTTTCCAAAGATGCCTAACCTAAAATTGCTTATAATTCATGGTGTTCAACTTCTGCATGGCCCCAAAAATTTTCCTAATAAATTAAAAATTCTTGATTGGAGTGAGTATCCTTCAAAATCTTTGCCATCAGATTTTCAACCCAATGAGCTTGTTGAACTTCACTTGTTGCATAGCAAAATTGAACAGCTTTGGAAAGGGACAAAGGTAAGATTGTTATTTAAGTACTCTGATACAACTTTGTTTTTAAATTTCAATTAATCTTAAGGTTTGTTAAATCTAACTCTTCTACGATATATTTTGGTTTTTAACAGTACTTGGACAAGTTAAAGCTCATCAAATTGAATGATTCCTTAAACCTCATTGCAACCGTTGACTTCACCGGAGTTCCCAATCTTGAGAAATTGGTTCTTAAAGGTTGTATAAATTTACATGAGGTTCACCCATCTATTATGGTTCTTAAAAAGCTTACTTTTCTTGATTTAGAAAACTGCAAAAGCCTTAGAAGTCTTCCAAACAAGTTTGAAATGGAGTCACTTGAAATTCTCATTCTTTCTGGCTGTTCAAAAATCAAGAGAATTCCAGAATTTATGGGAAATATGAAACGCTTATCAAAACTTCACCTAAATGCCATTGCTATTACCAAACTTCCATCTTCATTTGAACATTTGACTAACCTTGCTTCATTGCAATTAAGAGATTGTAAGAATCTTGTGTGTCTTCCTAGTATCATCTGTAGCTTCAAGTCACTAAAAGATATTAATTTGGCTGGATGCTCAAAGCTTGATAGTCTACCAGGGAAGCTGTGGAATGTTAAAAGTCTAGAGAAGGTCAACGTGAGTGGAATTGCTTTAAGAGAGTTGCCTTTGTCTGTTGTTACATTAAAGAATCTTAAAGAACTATCTTTTCGGGGATGTAAAGGGCCACCACCTAAACTACTATGGAGTAAGCTTTTCCCCTTTAATTTAATGCCAAAAAGAAGCTTAAGTCCTGGGAGTTTGTTTTTGCCTTCCCTCTTGGGTTTGTCTTCTTTAACGAAATTGGACCTAAGTGATTGTAATCTCCAAACAATCCCTAATGATATTGGAAACTTATCCTCTATAAAAAATTTAAATCTAAGTGAAAATCACTTTAGTTGCCTTCCTGAAAGTATCGCGCAACTACCTAAATTGTTGGTAATTGATTTACGCAATTGCACAAGACTTCGTTCATTGCCACAATTGCCATCAACGACTGAATTTTTTGAAGCAGATGGTTGTACCTCATTGGAAACATTTCCAAATGGATTAAAACCAAAAAATACCTACACTACAGACCTTTTCCTCGTCAATTGCTTCAAATTGGCTGGTCGGAGTGACATGTTCTTGAACGTGCTGAGAATGCTATTAACATTTCATCAGCTCTCTCTCTCTCTCTCTCTCTCTCTCTCTCTCTCTCTCTCTCTCTCTCTCTCTCTCTCTCTCTCTCTCTATATATATATATATATATATATGTGTGTGTGTATGTGTGTGTGAATTTTAAATATCGTGGTTTGTATGTTTCAGGAAATCCACAAGCAATCTATAATAATAGGTCTCTATGGCGCCTTTAATATTGTTATTCCTGGAAGTGAAATTCCGAAATGGTTTAGGCATCAGAGTGTGGGGAATATAGTTAATGCACAAGTTACTCATCGAAATGAAAATAAGTGGATTGGAATCGCTGGGTGTGCTATGTCATGCCCCAATTTTTATCTTTATGATTTTGGGCGTTCTTTGAGATGTCACATTCTAATCAATGAACATGAAGGTTTACACCTTTTTGTAGGCTGTTGCCCTAGATGTGTTCAGATTAAATCACGTCACCTTTGGATGTGCTATTTACCCTATCAAATGTTTACTGAGAATGAGAGAGCAGTATTGGGTCAAATTGATGAGAATGGATTCGTACAAATGGAGCTTAGATTTCGATGGGTTCCCGAGCATGACGTGGAGATTAAGAAATGTGGGTTTCGTCTAGTATACGAACAAGACATCGAAGACATCAGAGAAATGATATCAGCTCAATCCAGCAACAGCACCTGTGTCACTCCTTACGATGATGTTCATCATAATTCAACAGAAGGAATCAAATTGAAGCGAAGCCGTAATGAATATGAGGGGCCCGGAGCTAGTGGTGAAGGCAGCTCTAATGATGTCCCACACTCAAAGAGGATTGAAAAATAGAGAATGTATGGGCTCATTCTAACTCTGTTCGCAAGGATTCTAATGACGGTGTCCTAGGATTGGTAAGTCATCTTTACAAAGACTGTAGCTTCCTATTGGGCCTGTGGTAACCTTGTTTTTTTTCCTTTTCTTTTCCTTTCAGAGAAGTAGGTCATGATACAAAGGAATCTTCCTTGTCCACAACATTGTTTACAGGACATCTATAGTCTGTGAGTTTTTTTTTTTTTTTTTTTGTCAAAATGCCATTGCCATTGCTAGTTTCTTAAACCTCTTTAGTGTTAGAAGCTTACTATGCCATTTTCATTTTACCACCTTATACAAATTTTTCCATAAAAAGAATAAATCCCAATTTTTCGTTAACTAGTTTTGAATTTTTTTGATAAAAGTTAGAAGGAAATTTAGTGCAGATCAACCATATATACATCACTTGCTTGTTTTATTATAATTAATTTTTTTGTTTTTGTTGTTTACACCAAATTCTTATTAACTTTCTATTAGTTTTTGTGGAAAGTTAATGCAAATCAACCATTGTCTTTGCTTTGTTGACTGTTGAGTATATTTGCACTCACCAGCAGCTTCTCATTCTTCCCTCTCTCACTCACCGTCAGCGGCTCCTGAAGTAGTTGCAAGCGGTGGCAAAACAGTCTGTGAAGGTGAGTCCTTTTTCTTTTCTTTTTTGGTCTCATAACTGAATGAATCATTGTTGTTCATTTTCATTTCCTTGGATTTCATTTGATAGATCATATTTCTGTGGTTGGTAATGAGATGAAGACCCATATTATCCGTCAAAGGTGAGTGCGCCGTCTCTTTTCTTTATTGATCTCATACCTAAATAAATCATTGTTTTCCGTTTTCGTTTTCTTGGATTCCATTTGATAGAATCATATTTCTTTGTTTGATGTAATGAGATGAAGACATATATGTTATAGGCTATATCTAAAATTAAGTAGATCATGCTATTGTAGAATACTTCGATTTTGCAATACAACTACTACTGTGATTTTAAAATTTTCATAATGGACCTAATGTATTCCTATTTATACCCTTAGTTGGACTCTTTCTAACATACAGCTTAACAAAATAAAGATGTAGTTAGTCAAGGGTTTTCCAATATAAGTGTAGGCTGTCAAGCTGAACCTTGAAAATATTACTTCTGCTCTCTTTCCTTCTCAGTCTCTGTTCTGAAAGCTTGTATTTTACGTATTCTTACAATATATGTAACTGAGATTTGGAATTGACATGCTTAACTCATGCAAATATATTCTTGACAAATTACCTACATGGTGCTCGTGAAGATATTTGATTTTAAATTATTTTTACTGAATTTTGGCTTATTCACTTGAGATTTCTCTGTTGAGTTCACTTTATATATCTATATATATATATATATATACACACACATACATACATACTCAAGTTGGGTGTGAATCTATTTGGAAAAAGACCTATTTTCTTTTGCTTTTGGTTTTGCTATGAAACTACTTGTGTTTCTTCTGATTTTATTTTATTTGGACTTTTTTCCATGATTTTTCATCTTCTTATCCCTTCTTGCTTTGTTGGATTTCAATTATTGTTATTTTTTATTTTCTAATTGCTTAAGTACTTGGCTTAATTTGGGTTAGTTTTGAATCTTAGACTAATGGGGTTAGATGATTGCGAAGACATTGGTTGTATTGCTAAAAGAAAAAAGTCCTGATTTTAACTTAGTTGCTTCTGCAATTTGAATCAGAATGAGTAACCACCCTGTTGCATTTTATTTCTATTTACTATAAGAAATCATTAAACTGATAGCTACATAAATAATAAATTGGGTAAGTATAACTGTACTAAATTGGATAAGAAGCTCTAATTCAGTTATGGCAGGTTCATGCATTTTGAAGGCATGGTGGAGGCCTTCACATTATTATTTTTTTGTATTTTATAGTAACTTCTAATTGCCACAAAATCTTGTGCAATTAGATGGTTACTGGACATCTTTTCTTATCACCAGAGGCACTTTCTTTGTTATACATCCCCAGATTGCTTGTTCAACATCGAGAGTAAGCTTAGTCTGGTTGAGATTGAAAGTGAATATATGCTAATTTGGATTACTGAGAGAACATCAGAATATTCTTGTGCAGGTGCATGAAGTGGAACTGTGTAAGGAGGAAATGCCCCAAGGTTAAATGGTGAAGATCATCATCTGGTTTCCCAAAGTAATTCCAGAACATGCATCTATAGGATGGCTAAGGGTACACAACAGATTGTATACAAAAGATCGAATGTTTTAATGATATGCTAATCTTGATGCTCGGTGTGTTGTTTGTAAAAGAAGAATAAAAGTATGGACCACTTATTTTGTGATTGTTCTTTCTCGATGCGGATATGGTGAACCATAATGAGCTGCTGCCTAAAACCCAAAGTTCTGTTGGCTGATTATGTTCTACAATGAGAAATCACTTGTGTTGACTGGCATACTGTGTATCATATTTGGCTTCAGAGGAATGGTAGTATTCATCAAGGAAGACTATTTTCTGAAGAGGCTATGGTCAAAATGATTAGGTGGGAGGTGAAGAACAGAGTTGAATGTTGGAGTTACTGCAATTCTGTTCAAACCAGGAGAATATGCTGCTTTGGGGGTATTTTCTGTACTTTTGAACAGTAGCAGTTATTGGTCCTTGTCTCCTTGAACTAAAAAACTTGGAAATTTCATTTTGTAATGTTTATGGTGTAGTGTAAGCTGTTTCTATATTGGTGCTGTATTGTTTGGTTGTATTTTGAACCAATTGTACTTCTATTTTTTTTTTCTTTTAAATGAATTGCTCATTCATCCAAAAAAGAAGTTTGCCCTTTTTTTTTTCATGGCTGTAGCTGCAGTCCTTGTTATTTCTGAAATGACACATTTAAGTATGAATTGGTGGTCATTGGTTTCAAACCTGGTGTACCCAAAAGATGATGCGATGAAGAAGGAAAAGATGGATCGGACTTTCAAAGATAAATGCTGCATTGCAATTTCTCTTTGGTTGCAAGACCAGCAAATATGATGGCATCCTCAAGAATGCCCAAAATCAGCTAGAAATAGTGGGTTTATGCATTTAAGATCTTGAAGGAGGACAAGAATACCTGTTTAGGCTTTTGATAGAAACAAGAGTCTCCATTCTCTAATATCCTCAACCACAAGTCCTCCAATTTATGTTGGCTGTAGTTTCCTAAATGGTGTTGTAATTCTCTATAATCAAATAATATATTTTTAGCTTAAAAAAAAAAAAAAAAGCAGTCTCTTGGCATGTTTCTTTTTCATTTGCTAAGACTGCATTTTTTTAGATGGTACAAAATCTAATGCTTTGTATGTTATAGTAGCTTTGTACGTTATAGAAGCTTTTAATTGCCACAAAATCTGATGCAATTAGATGGTACTTGCAGCTTTTACTGGACAGCTTTTGTATTGCTGGAGGCACTTTCTTTGTTATATGTCCCAAGATTGCTTGTTTAACATCTAGAGTAAGCTTAGTCTGGTTGAGATTGGAAGTAAATATAGGCTAATTTGGATTACTGAGAGAACAGTGAAATATTCTTGTGCAGGTGCATGGAACTGTATGAAGGAGAAATGCCCCAAGGTTAAATGGAGAAGATCATCATCTGGTTTCCCAAAGCAGTTTCAAGGCATGTCTTTACTCTTTGTAGGCTGGCTAAGAGTTCACAACAGATTGTCCACAAAAGACTGAATCTTGTAGTAATGTGCTAATCGTGATACTTACTTTGTAATTGTTCTTTCTCAATGAGGATAAGGTGAACCATAATGAGCTGGGTGCTGTTTAAATTCCAAAGTCCCTTTGGCCTGAGATTATGTTCTATGATGAGAAATCCTTTGTGTCTAGACTGGCATTGGGGTCTACTGTTATTATATTTGGCTTCAGAGGAATGCTAGCATTCATCAAGGAAGACTACCTTCTGAAGAGGCTATGGTCAAAATAATCAGGTGGGAAGTGAAGAACAGAGTTGAATGTAACAGTTACTGCAATTGTTCTTTTTTTTTTTTTTTTGGTTTCCCACAGTGTTTTCTCAAAGTTTTCAACCAGAGACTAATCACTGTTCGTGCCGGGTGGGCCCACGAAGAGGTAAAGTACTGGCCCCAGTACAAGCACCTTGAGACCAAGAGCCCTACCAACTCGGCCAACCTCCTAGGTTGTTACTGCAATTGTTCAAAACAGGAGAATACTGTCTTTGGGGGTATTTCGTGTTCTGTACTTCAGAACAGTAGCAGTCAATGGTCCTTGTCTCCTTTAACTAACGGATTTGGAAATTTCATGCTGTAATGTTTATGGTGCAGTGTAGGCTGTTTCTGTATTGGTGCTGTATTGTTTGGTTGTGTTTTGAACTAACTGTAAACCTGTTTCTATTGAAATGAATTGGTCATTCATCCCAAAAAAAAGATTTTTTTTTTCATGGCTGTAGCTGCTGTTTCTGTTAATTCTGCAATGGCACATTTATGAAGGAGGAATTGGTGGTCACTGGTTTCAAACTAGGTGTACCAAAAGGTGTAAGCATGATGCGATGAAGAAGGAAGAGTTGGCTCAGAAATAAATATACATGTATTGAATGAGATATACATGTAATTTCCTCAAATACTAAATTAATATTGCACAACAATATTATTTCTTTTTGTAGCATTAGAATTTAGTGCCTGAATACTGCATAATGTGCAATCACTTCAAGCTATGGAACTGATACTATGATAAGCCATCATTTCACCTTTACCGGCTCACTTCAAGCTTTTACCTGACAGCTTTCGTATAGCTGGAGGCAATTTCTTGTTTAACATCTAGACTAAGCTTAATGTGGTTGAGATTGAAAGTGAGATTAACGGTTCACTACAGAATGTCCACAAAAGACTGAATGTGTAGTGATGTGCTAATCTTGATACTCAGTGTGTTCTTTGTGAAAAGAGAATTGAAAGTAGGGAACACTTATTTTGTGATTGTTCTTTCTCAATGAAAATATGGTGAACCATAATGAGCTGGTGCCTAATAAAATAACCCAAAGTTCCGTTGGCTTGAGATTATGCTCTAAGATTAGGAATCCATAGTGTCTATACTGTCATTGTGGTCTACTGTGTACCATATTTGGCTTCAGAGGAATGCCAGTATTCATCAAGGAAGACCACTTTCTGAAGAAGCTATGGTCAAAATGATTGGGTGGGAGTGGGAAGTGAAGAACAGAGCTGAATGTAGCAGTTCATTGCAATTCTGTTCAAAACAGGGGTATTTGATACTTAAGAATAGAAGCTGTTGATGGTCCTTGTCTCCGTTAACTAACAATGTTGGAGTTTTCACTTTGTAACGTTTATGGTGTAGGCTATTTCTGTATTGGTGTTGTATTCTTTGGTGGTGTTTTTGACTTAATTATACATCTGTTTCTATGGAAATGAATTGCTCATTCATCCCAAAAAAACAAATCATTCTTTTTTCAAATAAGGTTGAGTTTTTTAATGAGTTGTTTGATTAACTTATATTTTTCTTAAATAGTAAACACAACTTACCAAATATTTTTAGCCCTTTAGAAATCTATGCTAGTAATTATTGACTGAGTTATAGTTGAAATCAAATTATTTGAGACAATTAGATAAAATGCTATTTGTTTATGAACTCATAAAAATTTGATTTATATTAACCTTTTATAATTAAAAATTCTATATGATTATGACAATTTCGTTTGTGTTTGCATTTAATTAGTACGACATAGATATTTTATTCATAGTTTGTATCAAACTCCAAAACTAAGAGGATTGCAGTAGGTTAATATCATACTAAAATTTAGTGATTAAACCACAAAAGGCAAAAGCAACGATAGACAAAACTATAGGACTTCTGAGATATAGAAAGATATATAAGTAATGCCATTACGAACTAGAAGGATGCCTCTTTTCCATGTAAAGAGGATTTATGCGTTTGCACCTATGGACTATGGTAGCAAGAAGCTAAACAGTTTCGTTTTTATTTATCATGCAGGTTGGAAGGGAAAACCATCAAAGCATGCTAGAAAAAGAATATACAAGAAGATGTTGAAAGTTGAGCATCTTTGTTTGAGTGGTTCACAATAGATTATATTTGGAGTAGATATTAGTTGTGTTTCACTGATTGCCAATGGATTTTTTTTTTCGCAATTGATTACCTCTGAGACATGGAACATGTATTGCCTTACGAGTGTACATGCTTGTTAAACATTGAGCATGCTTGGTCATTGGTGTACCATGTATGTATTTTATGACTGATTTGTCATGTGGATCAAGTCTCAATATCCTGGCTTGAACATTTAAAAACACTGCCTAGCCATGCCGTTGCTGAACTATGTTAGGCTGATGATGAGTGTTCATTACTCAAGAATGTAACGCCAGTTTTGTTTACTCCATTCTTAAGGCCTTTGTTCATGTCGAAGCACCACCATTTGCGTCCAGTGCAGCCCTTGATACATAGATTTCATAGCCCTTTTGTTTTGTGTGACATGTTGGGCTTAAACAATTGGTTCAAAGAAATAAGCTTAGTAACGCTTTCTTAAAGTGGTGCTGGAGGTTTAGTTGTTGGATGGGCTTACCTTTCGGGCCTTTTGTAGTAGCTTCTAATTTGAAGAATGGGCCTTTGCGGGCCTTCTTTCTTGTGATGGTGTATGTGGGAGCGGTTTTGTTTTATTTATTTATTTATTTTAAGATTAGCTTCATTATATGCACTTTGTATGTGCAATGAGGTTTTTTTTTTTTAGGACATGGGATAGGTTTTTTTATAGGAACATGGGGTAGTTTTGGTTGTGTACATGGGGTAGTGGGAAGTTTTATAGAACATGGGTTAGTTTTATAAACATGGATAGTTTAGTTTCAAAAAAAAAAAAAAAAAACATGGATAGTTTTTTTTTTTTTTTTTTTCAAATTACGATTTTAATCTCATTTTTATGTTTTAGGAATAAGGATAAATTAATTAAATTAACAATGTTTTTGAAATAAAAAAGACAATAACTAATTTTCTAAATCCTCTTAATATATACAGATTAATATATACATATGAAAACAAAACAAACACCATAAGATGGGTCTTTCAACAAGGCTCGAGGGAACTTCATAAAAACTACTCTCTAAGAAGACAAGTAGACAACCACCAAAGTCATTCTTAATTTTGACTTTGAATCCTGATTTACCCACAAAATAAATTACTCAATTTATTTATTTTATGTAAAAAAATTTTATAAATTCTATAAAAAAAAAAAGAAAAAAAAAAAAGAAGAATCATACATTTGCATTTTATTTAGCTTTGCCTTTAATTTAGCAGCTGGAACCAACGTGTGGATCCCACCTTCATTCCGCATGAGAATTTTCGAGGGAAACTATAAAGTTCCAAAAAATTCACTCCATTAGTCCATGCTAAAGTAAAGTCTACAGATACTTACCACCGCCCATCTAGGTGAGTTGGTACCCGGGTTCTGTAGTGACCTTTTGCTCGGAGGTTCAATTCTCTGCACTTACCAAGCAAAAAAAGAAAGAAAAAAAAAAAGGTCTACAGATACTTTAAAAAGCAAGGGCCAAACTTTAATAAAGTGAGTAACGCAAGTCCAAGTGTTTACCCAACATTCAAGACAAATCTTCCAACAAGGTTGGAAAGAATCTTGGAAGAACACAAGTAGACAGCCACCAAAATTATTCTTAACTTTGCATTCGAAACGTCATATCCCAATTTGCTGACCCAAAAAAAAAAAAAAAAAAAAAAGCTTAATTTATTTATTTTTCTGTAAAACTTATTATTATTATTATTTAATTACAATACAATCATACATTTGTTTAAATTAAATAGAAAATTTGGTAATTTACAAAATTGGTCTTTATTCTTTACACTATATTTCAATTTGGTCTCTAACATTTTAATTGTGTTAATTTGGTCCTTAACCTTTTGGTACTGTGTCAAAATGGTATTTACTATTAAATGATGGATGGAAAATACTGACGTAGTTAATAGTCAAAATAAAAAATGATTTTTTTGCCACATAGACTTCCATCTAGATTGCCACATCAGCATCATAATTAAATAAAATATTAATTTTCCTTCATCAATTTATAAAGAAAAAGAAAGAAAATTCTTAATCTGCGTTTTTTTCCTTTCAATATTTCTTGGCATCCAAACGCACTCTGAAATCAAATCCTACAAAAATCAACCCTTTCAAATTTCGATTGAGTTGATTTAAATATAACCTTCACATATTGAAATGAAAACATATTCAAACATTCACATTCATAATCAAACCCACTACTCTAAAAAAAAAAACCAAAGATCTTAGATTGATTTGAAATGAAAACACCAATTTATGTGGTTGAAACCCAATCAAATCCATATAGCCAACCCAATCTCCTTAAGCCAACTACAACCCGTTTTGAGTACCACATTTGGTGGTTGAAACCCCTAAACCCAGCAAGTTTCTAGGAAGCTTAAGATTCTTAAAAAAAAAATCCAAAACAAACAAGTTACAACTCAATCATAGTCCAAGCCAAAATCAAGCATTCCATATGTGTTGGTCTCCAACGAGTCTGCCATGGGAGATGTAAAAGCTTCTTGGAATGTGGTGGGAGCAGATTTGGGTTTGGGTCGATTTTAGAGTGATAGAGAAAGAGAGAGTGATTTGGGTTTGGGTCGATTTGAGAGATCTAGCCCAGAACTTAGCGAGAGTAATTGTTGAAAGTGATTCTAAAGCTTGCATAAAGGCTATTCAAAGGCTGGGTCAGAGTTGTTCATTGGCGAGTTCAAGCTAGAGCTATAGTTTGTAATCTAGCAGAGGCTTTCGGTGTATGTATTTTCAACTGGGTTTGTAGGGAAGCTAATGTGTTGGCTGGGTGATCTTTGAAGAATAGGTTTTTTTCTTTCTTTGATTTAGGGTCCGTTTGTTTCGGGTGAAAACGGTTTCAGAAAAGCATTTTCCGTAAAATAGGCTGTTTGGTTGGCTTTGAAAATAGCATTTTTCGAAAATCATTCTCATTTGACTGTGTAAAAGAGCCTTTAACCCCGGAAATGGTTTTACATTTTCATTTTCACTTCAAACCATTTCTGGGACAACGCGCAAAAGAGAGAGAGTGTGAGAGAAAGAAGAGAGAACTCAGCTCACTCCGAGCTCCAAATCGCACCAGATCGTCGGCGAACCTCGAGCTCCAGTCCGACGACCACAGACCGAGCTCCAGTCTGACGATAGCAGCACCGCGCCGATCAAGCAAAGATCGACTCAAACGCTGCTCAATCTTGCCACGCCGATCAAGCAAACATCAAACCCAGTCGCCTCAAGCGCCTTCGCCGTTGCCTTCCCCTTCGAACCCACACGCCTTCGAACCCACACCCGACCCACACGCCTTTGCCTTTTGACCGGATTTGATGATTTTTTTTCTTCTTATGTGAGCAACAAGTAGAAAATGTGTTTTCTATAGTATTTTCAAGAATACAACCAAACACCAGAAAATATTTTTCAAAGCATTTTTTAAAATACAACCAAACAGCCTGAATACATTTTCCTTTCCTAAAAATAGCATTTCCGGAAAATAAATTCTGGAAAATATTTATTTTCCAGAAAATATTTTACAGGAACTAAACGGAGCCTTAGGTTCAAGCTCCAAGCTTTTGCTGACGTCTTATAGGAGGTTTGCCTTCTGTAGTTTTTCTTTTAGATTTTTTTTAACGTAGACATGTTTGATTATCGGGAAAGTGCAGGAAAAATTAAAAGAAAGTATAAAGAATATGAAAATTTTGGTTATTTGGATTTTTTTCATTTAAATACTGATGTGACATATTTAAATGTTAAATAAATTTTTAATTATCATTTAATTTTGGACGTGAGGTTAGTCACAATTTTTTTTTAAGGTTATGCTGATATGGCATTCCAAATAGCAGTTGACGTGGTATAAAAAATAATTTTTTACTATTATACTTGACACATCAACTTTTTTCGTCTAAGAAATAATAATCAGAACTAATTTGACATGACACTGAAAAAGTTAAGGACCAAATTGACACAATTGAAAGATTAGTAATCAAATTAAAATATAATGGAAAGAACAGGGACTAACTTTGTAATTTACCCTAGAAAATAACATCGGCATTTTATTTAGCTTTGCCTTTAGTCTTTAGCAACACAAACCAACGTGTGGATCCCACCTTCAGTGAGGACGCATGAGAATATGAGGGAAGTAGCAATGGAGTGTGTGTTTGGCAAAAATTATTTTTGCTAACTTATTTTACTATTTAGCTTATTTTTGCTACTATTCATAGGTCCCACTACATTTTTTAATATTATTCATGTGTCTCACTGTACTATTTCAGCTAACTTTTACTTTTATCTACAGTACTTTTAGCAAAAAGTTTTCAGTCTCAGCAAAATAAGCGGATTTCAAATGGACCCAGAATTTATATTAGAGGCGTAACGAATTTTAACACAACAACTAAATTTTTTTAGTCCATTTTCAGAAATCTATGCTAATAATTATTGACTAAATTATAGTAGTTAAAATCATATTATTTGAGTTAATTAAATAGAATGATCTTCGTAAATGAACTCATAAGAATTAGATTTATGTTAAACTTTTATAATTAAAAATTCTATATAATCATTACAATAAAAATGGACTATTTATAATAAACTTATACAAGAAATCCATATATGAATGTTATATATATACATACTTAAATCAACCATTCATATCTTACATTCAATCGAATTATAGAATCATTCTTCGAAACATTCACAAGAGCTGTCTTATACTAATTAGAGTACATACATCTAGTTCGCCCCCCTTAACCAATCCAATTTTTTTTTTAATTTGAATTTAGTTTTTTTGTAAATCTTTATTTATTTTTTCTTTTTTTACTCGCTGATGCAGGTATAATCAATCTACATGAACAAATTCGTTAGATCGAATTGTTGCGTCGAAATAGAAGTATTTGATTGATCTAAGTTCATGTAATTTATTTTTTATTAAAATTCTCTTTTGGTCAACCGTTTAATTGGATGAAATCAACTTGAATTGGAACTTTTCTATATAACAATAACATCTTTTTTTAAATAGCACACCATAATACTATAAGAATTACAATCCTAATTATTATTCAGATTATGATTACTAATATCTAATAATATTGAATATTGAAATTAAATTAACAAAACAAATAAAGATAGTATTCATTTGGGGGGGGGGGGGGGGGGGGGGGGGTAAATACTAAATAGACCGAACTGGAATTTTAGGAAAAAGATCTTTTCGATCTCTTTCTTTTTTTTAACTTCCCCTTTTGTTTGTTGCAATTCCCTAATACCGCTAATATCTTATTTTTTACTATTACTTCTATACTTTATATGGTTTATAATTATATAATTTATCTATTTATTTTTGTATTATATGTTCCTTAAGTTACATTATCCTTGACGTTTTGGGCAACTGTGGTGCTGAAAAATTTTGTGAATGGACTATTGAGGGGCACGTTTTCTTGTATGGGACTGAATGTGCCCATGCAAAAAATAATAATAAAAAAAGAGATAAAGATCTGGAGTATAGATGTTACTTGTTAGTATGGATTCACTGATTGCCAATGGATTTTGCCGAATTGATTTCATCTGAGACATGGTACACATGTATTCTATGATTAATATCCTTGGCTTGAACATTTAAAAACACTGCCTAGCCATGCCGTAGCTGAACTATGTTTGGCTGATGATGAGTATTCATTACTCAAGAATGTAACGTCAGCTTTGTTTACTCCATTCTTAGGGCCTTTGTTCATGACATAGCAAGCACAGCCCTTGCCATTGATACATAGATTTCATAGCTTCCTTTTGTGTGACATATTGGGCTTACACAATTGGCACAAAGATAAAAAGCTTAGAGCATGCATGGGAGTAATATAGAGGAAATGAAATGAAATCATTTTATGACAATATTACTATTAGACATCTATTTCAAAGTTTTCAGATCCAGACCGTTCAAAGAACTGTTAAATGGAAAGTTCAAGGTTTTAAAGGTTCAACCGAAGTTCAACCGAGGTCAAACCGTGATGATGTCATAATTAATTTAATAATTAAATAAAATAAATATAAAGATATTAAATTTGTAAATATTAGCAAATTTGACAAAAATATCTTTAAAAATTGTAATAAACTTTCAAATAAAAGATTATTACTTATTCTTATTATACCTAAATGATATAAGTTAATGAATTACCTATAATGTTTTTTAAAAAATCCAAATAAAAGTAGAAATGATGAGATTTAAAAATAAATAAAAAAAGAAGGAAAAAAAGAAGTAAAAACTCAGGATTTTTAGTAAATAAAGTAGCCCTACTAGTGTACTAGTACAATGGGTATTTGACCATTCTGACTCCCACCTACCCACCCACCCACCCACGTCATTTCAAATTTTTTTCTTCACATTATTACTCTGATGCTTTACTTCCTTCACAGTTCACACGGTTTCCTAGCACATCTTCTTCTTCCTCCTCAGTCCTCACGTCTACGACTCATCTCATCTCCTTCTTCTTCTTCTTCCTTTTTTTTTTTCTTTTTTAAATCTTACCATACCATCGGTGCTTCTTATATATTTTGCTTCATTTTCGGATCTTCTTCATCATTTTCTCTTTTTATTATTTTTTTTTCTCACTTCAGATCCATGCCAGAATTCAGATTAAAAAGCAAATTTCTTCAGACATGCGGTTGAACCGGCTTACGGTTTGAACGGTTTTTCAGGTTAGACCTCCGTTCAAACGGTTCTCTCATATTGTTTAAATGCCCAGTTCTTGAATATAAAAAACCGTTTTCATCAGCAGTTCACGGTTAACTCGGTTGGACTGTACAGTCCGGTCCAAGTTTAAAAACCTTGCTCTATTTTAAAAATTCATTAATCTAATTTCATTCTCTCCTAATCCTTCCAATTTCAATTAGAGGGAATGAAAATTTAAGATTTAAAAGGAATAGAGAAGAATGTGTGTTCTCTCCTACCCATTTCATTTCCTCCCACTTAAACTCCTAAATAAAGGAATGAACTTTCCATTTTCTTCAATAAAACTCTCAAATAAGAGAAGTAAAGAATATTTTAAAATTATTCTTTTTATTCATTTCCTTTCCAGTTTCCCCCCTCCCAAACAAAGGCTTATGATTATTCTATTCTATTTCATTATGAACTCTCAAATAAAGCCTAAATAAAGCCTAAACGAAATGTTTTCCTTTATAGAACTAAAAAAGAAACAAGAAATTTCCGTACAAAAGTCTAAACTAAAGGCCACACTTTAGAGTTTAGACCTAAACGTTAATAAAGTGAGTCAATTAAATGATTTATTGACTTTACTAAAAACAATACGTTTTTCTTTATGGAACTAAAAAAGAAACATTTCTTGACTGGACTAAAAGCAAAACGTTGCACTTTCCTTTATTAATTAAAACCATCAATTACACAATATAGTAGCTTCACCGGCAATACAATACTGCTAAGCTGCTATTCTCCAAAATCTGTAAGTTCTCACCTTTTTTTTTTTTTTTTTTTTTTTTTTAAATGAGTATCTGTAAGTTCTTACTTGTTACGTTCATTCTTTTCTTTTATTTCATCTCCTTAGTTTTTACCCCTTATTTGTTTATTTTTTTATACTTCAAATCAAATCGAATGAAATCTGGACGAGTATCTATAATTCTATATTGTTATTCAAGGTTTACTTGTAAGCTTAGATTGGCTTTCATGGATACAGAAAGCCCATCTTCTTCCTTTTCTTCTAGCCGTAAGTGGAAATACGACGTCTTTCTAAATTTTAGAGGTGAGGATACTCGCAAGAATTTTATGTATCATCTATATACTACCTTGAATCAAAAGGGTGTCTTCACCTTCAAGGATGATAAAAATCTTGAGAGAAGAGAATCTATTTCACTTGAGCTTTTAAAAGCAATAGAAAAATCAATGTTTGCTACTGTCATTCTCTCAAAAAACTATGCATCCTTAACATGGTGTTTAGATGAACTCGTGAAGATCATGGAATGCAAAAAAAAAGATGGGGCAAATTCTCTTGCCCATTTTTTATGATGTGGATCCATATGAGGTGCGAAAACAAACAGGAACATATGCACAAGCATTTGACAAACATGAAAAACATTTTAAAGAGAATATAAATAAAGTTCACGCGTGGAGAGCTATTTTGACAAAAGTGGCCAATCTCTCTGGATTTCCTTTACAAGATAGGTAATTCGTGCTAATGTCATTATTTCTATTTGTATATATTATTAAATAATCATCTTCATTGATGCGTGAGATTTATTTTGTATCTAGTTGTTAGGATGTCATTTTGATGCATTTGACATGACAAAAATGATCTCTCTTTTTTGGTTGGGAACTATAAGGGTATTTCTTTTAAACGTAAGATTATCTAGACATGTATAATCGTAAGCCTTTAGTTATAACTCATTATTATCTTCTTTTAGATGTGGTATTACTATTTTTACATAGTAAATTTTATCTCCTTACTTTTCCACTTTTCAATGTGAAATTCAAATGGGTTCCAGTCAGAGACTTTACTAGTTGAGCTGACTAGTTGAGTTGAGATTCAATTTTATCTCGTTACTAGTCTCCAACGTTCAATTCTTGCCTAGGATTCAACTCACATTTGGAAAAAAAAAAAAAAAAAACTATTTTGCACTTGTATTTCTCTGTTATGATTCTAATGTCCCACATGGATTAAGTGTAAGATTAATCATGTGTTTATAAGCTCCTGGGTACCTTCCCCTTGCCTAGGATTCAACTCACATTTGGAAGAAAAAAAAAAAAAAAAAAAAACTATTTTGCACTTGTATTTCTCTGTTATGATTCTAATGTCCCACATGGATTAAGTGTAAGATTAATTATGTGTTTATAAGCTCTTGGGCACCCTCCCCTTTCAAGCCGGTGAGTTTTACCCATGGGTTCCTAACATTTGGTATTAGAGCCAACCACAACCATGAGTAATCAGGATTAGCTTATTGAGTATGGGGATCAAATGAGTTGCGATTTTGTGGTCGGATCACGGAGGGGGCGATCTAGAGGCTAGATTAAAATAACTAATAGGTGAGTGGAGTCACCAAAAGAAAAAGGGCTACCATCGAGTCAATGTCGCTAAAGTGAGCCGTCATGAACGTCGGCTATGAAGCGTAATGGTATGTTATGATTCTAAAGTCCCACATGAATTAAGTATAAGTTTAACCATGTGTTTATAAGCTCTTAAGCATCCTCCCCTTGCAAGCCGGTTTTCAAAGGTCAGTTCTATTCATGGGTTTCTAACATTCTCTTTCATAATTTTTTAAAGGTCACTTCTATAGTCATAATGGGACATCCAATTCATTAATTAAAAAAAAAGTTATCTTATTTTGTTTTGTTTTTTTAATAAATATTTTGTTATGCCGCAAAACCGTGTTTAGAAGTTGTTGATATTTATTTTCGCGACACATTTTTTACAAGTTTGATTCAACCAAGCCCGACTTCCTTGTGGGTTCAATTCATGTATTATATTTTATTTATTTTTTAAAACATGGCCCAAGCCCATGTGACTTTTGGGGGAAATTGAGGATGTGTGGTTTTGAGGGTATGGGTTGGTTTCTTTTAGACCTTTTGCATGAGCTAGCTCATGCATGCTACCAAGTGAGCAAGTGACAGTGGTAGTACCTTAGGCTCATGGAGGAGGTCTTATACCTAAAATTTCTATCCCAAAAGAGTTTTCATGCTCTAGTTGACTATGGCCCAAAGTTTCTATCCGAAGCCATTTTTGCCTTTAAACATAGTTGGTTCTCATTAGCCAACTCCAACTGCTAGCCCTCACTTAGATGAGCCTCTCAATGGTCTAAAACAACTGAAAAGGGGGAGCCAATGAGGGTTTAGTCAAGTCTTTCCCTTAATGATGATAAAAGTAAGCCTTCCTTTTATCCAAAACAAAATCAAACCTGAAAATTACTACTTGCTTAACACCTTGGAGTCCAATACCTTTTCTATTGACCAAAAACCAGTCACTTAAAGCGCCCCAAACTCAATATAAAAGCCCATATTTAGATTTAAAACAAAAGGGGGAAGAAGAATCACATTTTACTCTTAGGGTGTGTTTGGTTGGAGGGGTGGAAAAGTGGGAGGATAGAAAATTGTGGGAGGATAGAAAATATTTTAATTTTTTTCCTCTTTGTTTGGTTGGAAGTGAAAAAGTGGAGGGATAGAAAAATGAATTTATATAAATTTACTCATATACCCTTGTTAAAAAATGATGCATAATTAAAATAAAAAAGTGACAAGCAATTAAAAAAAAAAAAGGCAATCCCCAAATTTATTAAACAATAAAAATTATGTCCAGGAAAAAAAATCATGTCTAATTAAAAAAAGAAAAAAAAATAAATAACACCACGTACGGCCCAGGAAATCAAAAGAAAAAAGGATTAAAAAAAAACAAACACCGAGGAAAGCAGGCAGAAGAAAAAACAAGAAAAAAAAAAAAAAAAAAAAAAAACCAAGGCAACTGGATGAAATTAGTGCAATGGGCAATTTTGTCATTTATCCATCAAACTCCTCCCACCATGTTTTCTCTCCATTTTGGAGAGACAAGTTTTAGGTGGGCCCGAGTGAAAAATGCCTGGGCCCCACCAAATTTTTTTTTCTCCCTCCCTTCTTACCAAACAACACCCTTTTCCATTTTCTCTCCAAAGTTTTCCATCCACCCTATTTCACCTCCAAACAAACATACCCTTAGAGCAACACTCTGAGCTCAATACAAGAATTTCTCTTCAGCTAAAAAATAAAAAAACCATGTTTTCCCCTTATAGTTGAAACTTTAGAGCAAAAGCCCATTTAGCTAGCTAACATTCTCGCAATTATAAAGCTAGGAGGAGTAAATATGGGTACAAGGGAATCTTCTCTCTCTTCCTCACAACTTCTCTCAATTTCCTCTTTTTGCTAACTGTGGGTCGAAGTTTCGGACTTGTTGTGTTTTTATGCATTTTTTAGCATTTTTGTTATTGGCATTTTTGTTTCTCTCTTGTTAAAACACCATTAACCTTTATTTACTGAATTTTGGAATTTTGGGCTTGATTCTCCACAAATAAACAGTTCTAAAGAACCCAAGGGGAGATTTTGGTCGTTCTTGCATTTTTGGCCCTTGTCGCAAAAACTTTCCCGACAAAAGTTTCATACACACAATTGCGATAATTGAAAATGAAAGTTAGGGACTTAAACTAGAGAAAGAAAGATTAATTATTGAAAACATTCTTAGAATAATCAAAAGCACATATAGAATTTCTTGAAAATTCATAGGTACTTTAAGTTGTTAAATTATTTTTTTACATTTCTTATATTTAGATTTCTTTTTAGAAGTTATTATGTTGATGAATATATATTATATTTTAATTAATACTATGCTTTAAGTGAAAAAAACAATTTATTATTAAGTTATTTTTATGTGAAAATTTAATTTTTTCAATTTTTTAATTTTTGAGAATTAAGATATTAATAATTTAATTTATTTTAATACTTGTATTAATTAACATTTTTTTTAATCAATATTATGTCAAACTATGGCTTTTATTCTTACTTCCAAACTAAAATCCTGACTTCACATCTACTTGATAGAATTGTTTAAATATATGGCTCCAACAATAACTCATTACTCTATTCTTAATTAGTTATAATTTGAATAGTAGGAGAAAAAAAAAAACTATAGCAAATTATCTCATCCCACCTTCATTTTGCTCACATTTGCATTTTATTTAGCTTTGCGCCTTTGCCTTTAGCACTAGCAGCAGGAACCAACGTCTTGTATTTGGATCTCTCCATTTCTCTTTGAAACAACAAAAAAGGTTTCACTTTCAGCTCTATATTTTGCAGATTCTGATTCAAGTATTCAATGTAAGTTCTCAATCTCTCTCTTCGTTTCTCTCTCAATAATGTTAGAAGTAAATCTGAAAAATACGGGTTACTTCCATTACAACAAAAATTTATTAGTGATATTTTGATGGAGAAAAGTGTGGACATTTATATTAGGGATGATTATGATGGAGTTCGTATTATCAAGAATAGCTTATCTCATAAAAAGATTCTTCTTGTTCTCGATGATGTAAATCACTTCAATTAACTAGAAATGTTAGTTGGGGAGTTTGATTGGTTTGGTCCAGGTGGTAGAGTTATCATAAGAACAAGAGAATGGCATTTGTTGAAAATGCATAATGTATGTGGAAAATATGAGCCTCAAGGACTGAATGATATTGAGGCTTTTCGTCTTTTTAGTTTGAAAGCCTTCAAAATAGATAACCCCCCTGAAGATTATCTAAAATTGTCCACATATTTTGTAAATTATGCTAAAGGCCTACCTTTAGCTATTGATGTTTTGGGTTCATTTTTGCATGGTAGAAGTAAGGAGGAATGGGAAAGCGCATCATATAAGCTCAAGGAATATCCTGAAAAAGAAATTAATGAAACACTTGAAATAAGTTTTAATGGACTTCAGGATATAGAAAAGGAAATATTTTTACATGTCGCATGTTTCTTCAATATGAAGGACAAAGATTATATAGTAAAAATACTAGATTGTCTTGGCCTTTACCCTAAAATTGGATTTAAGGTTCTCATTGAAAAGTGTCTCTTAAAAGATTATGAAAATAAATATTGGATGCATGACTTACTACAAATAATGGGACAATACGTAGTTCGTCGAGATTATCCTCAAGAACCTGGAAAGTGGAGCAAATTGTGGCAATACAAGGACATCCGAAATGTGTTGATGAAAAATAAGGTAAGATATCGTTTAGAGAATATACCTTATGATGTTATTCAAAGAAGTTGAAATTTAAACAACTCTAGTAATCATATATCTTGCAACTAACTCATTCCTTTTTCCTTATTTTTAGGAAATGGAAGCAATTCAAGGACTTGTCCTCGAATTGGGTGAACTACATAAATCAAAAATGGCACATTGGTATCTTGAAACCTTTCCAAAGATGCCTAACCTTAAATTGCTTATAATTCATGATGTTCAACTTCTGCATGGCCCCAAGCATCTTTCTAATAACTTACGACTTCTTGATTGAAGTGGATATCAATCAAAGTTTTTGCCATCGGATTTTGAACCAAATGAGCTTGTTGAACTTCACTTGTTGGATAGCAAAATTGAACGGCTTTGGAAAGGGACAAAGGTAAGGTTGTTATTTTTGTACTCCGATACAACTTTGTTTTTAATGTTCAATTAATTTTAATGTTTGTTAAATCTAACTCTTCTATTGTATATTTTGGCTTTAAATAGTACTTGGACAAGTTAAAGTTCATTAAATTGAACGATTCCATAAACCTTATTGCAACCCCTAACTTCACTTGAGTTCTCAATCTCAAGAAATTTAATTTTTAGTGGTTGTATAAATTTACATGATGTTCACCCATCGATTATGGTTCTTAAAAGGCTTACTCTTCTTGATCTTGAAAACTGCAAAAGCCTTAGATGTCTTCCAAGCAAGTTTGAAATGGAGTATCTTGAAATTCTCATTCTTTCTGGCTGTTCAAAAATCAAGAGAATTCCAGAATTTATGGAAAATATGGAAAGCTTATCAAAACTTCACTTAGATGGCATTGCTATTTCAAAACTTCCCTCTTTAGTTGAACATTTGACCAACCTAAAGGAGCATGATGTGAGTGGAATTGTTTTAAGAGAACTGTCTTCCTCTATTGTTAACTTAAAGAATCTTAAATTACCATCTTTTTGGGGTTGTAAAGGGCCACCCCCTAAACTATGTAATAAGCGTTTCCCCTTTAATTTAATGCAAAGAAGAAGCCTAAATCCTATGAGCTTGTTATTGCCTTCCCTTTTGGGTATGCATTCTTTAAAGAAATTGGACCTCGGTGATTTTAATCTCCAAACAATTCCTGATGATATTGGAAGCTTATCCTCTATGACCTATTTACATCTAAGGGTGAGTTTGGTTCAGTTTTTTAAAACTGTGCTTTTTGAAAAAATAGGGTTTTCAAAAAGTGCAGTATAAAAAAGTGTTTTTTGAAAAAACTGAGTGCTTGGCAAAAGCTGTTAAAAAGTGTTTTTTAAAAAAGCTGAGTATTTGGCTAGCACTTATAAAAGTGACGGTTTGAGTGGTAAAATACCAAAAATGACAATGTATATATAAAGTATTGTAAAAGTATTGTGAAAATACTTTCTAAAAAATTATTCTAAAAAGTACTTTCAAAGTTTCTAAAAAAATTATTTTTTTTCTCACCAATATTAACTAATAATAACCTACCACTTAAAATTTATTGTAAAAGTATTGTGAAAATATTGTGATAGCATTTCTCAATTTTAATTTCTCATTCTTTCTTTTATTTTCCCTTATTTCTTTACTCTTTTTTTTTTTCATCCATATTTCCTTTCCCCACCCCCCCCCCCCCCTCTTTTTTTCTCCTCCACACACGTACCCTTCTCTTTTCTTTCTTTTTTTCCTCATTTCCCCTTTTTTTCCCTACCACTTTCTCCAGAACATTCCAATGCAGAGCTCTCTTTCTTTTTTTCTTTTTCTTCTTCCTTTCTCTCTTTTCTCTTACCACTTCATCTGCAAGTTTTTTTCCCTTTATCCCATCAAAACACACAAACTTATAACTCTGTTTCACATCCTCTAAACTATTACTTCATCAAAGGGGAGAGAGAGAGAACTGAGAAAGATCAACGATGACTGAGAAACCCAAAGAAAATGCCGCTAGGTGAAAGGTCAGGGTCAAGGAATCCCGCTTTTGCGACATAGAGATGGAGTTCAACGATGACATGCCTATGCTCTTGTCTCGCAATCTCTCTTCCACTGGCTTCAACTTTGTCATTGCTACTTTGGTTTGTATAATCGCCCATAGAGACGAAGTTCAAACTATTACTGTAAGGGATTGATTTTTTTTTTTTTTTTTTCCTTAGCTGATTTGGGAATTTGTTATAGATTTTTTTGTGTTTGGATTTGGAAATTTGTTATTGAATTGAACCTAGGTTTTCAATGATTTTTTTTTTCCTTAGTTGATTTCCTTAGCTGAATTGAACCTGGGTTTTCAACGATTTTTTTTTTTTTTTTCCTTAGCTGATTTCCTTAGCTGGTCTCTTTTGGGTTTTCAATAAAATGTGAAGGGCAATTTGGTAACTAAACATAGAGTCCAATGGTAGGATTTATGAACGCGCATGGGCTTTTGGAAAATACTTTGAACAGCTCCAATTTCAGAACGCGCATTCTCTTCACATTTTCAAAATGCAACTTTTTCTAAAAAATTGCTTTTTTTAGTTTTTAGACATCACTAAACGCATATATTAAGTTTATGGTTTCAAAAAGTGCCTTTTAGGTTGGGAAAGTACAAACAAACAGGCACTAAGTCTCTTGGCATTTTTCTTTTTCATTTGCCAAAAACAAAAATGTTAGGATTTAGCTTTTCATGCCTGTAAATGAATGAGATACACACGTAATTTCATCAAATGCTAAATTAATGTACACCAACATTATTTTTTTATGTATTCATTACTCAAGAATGTAACGTCGTCAGTTTTGTTTACTCCATTCTTTTAGGGCCTTTGTTCATAATGAAGCACCACCATTTGGATCAAGTGAAGCCCTTTGGTAAATAGATTTCATAACCCTTTTGTGTGACATGTTGGGCTTCCACAATTGGTACAAAGAATTAAGCTTGGAAACGCTATCTTTAAGAGCTGCTGGAAGTTTAGTTGTTGGATGGGCCTCTGCGGGCCTGCTTTCTTCTGACGGTGTATGTGAGAACGGCTTTGTTTTTTTTTTTTTTTTTTTTAAAAGATGAAACAAGACAAACACTCTAAGAAGGATCTTCCCTTAAAAAAAAAGGCATATTTTCCAACAATGTTTGAGAGAACCTAACAGAAAATACGCTCAAAGAAAACAAGTAGATAATCACCAAAATCGTGCTTAATTTTGAGTCGAATACCCATTTACCCACAAAATAAATTACTCAATTTATTTATTTTATGTATAAAAAAAATTATCAATTCTTTTAAAAAACAAAGCATACATTTGTTTAAAATGGATAAGTAAATATAAAAAAACTAAACTATAGAAAATATCTCATTGCACCTCCATTTTGCTCATATTTGCATTTTATTTAGCTTTGCCTTTTAGCACTAGCAGACTAGCAGCAGGAAACAACGTGTGAAACTGTGAATTCCACCTTCAGTCCGCGTGAGAATTTAAGGGAAACAAAGTGTGGAGTTTTATTATGGGTGAGTTTGGTTCAGCTTTTTAAAAAAGTGCATAATGAAAAAGTGGAGTTTTCAAAAAGTGCATAATGAAAATGTGCTTTTTCAAAAAACTAAGTGTTTGGTAAAAGCTGCTAAAAAGTGCTTTTTGAAAAAGCTGAGTGTTTGGCTAGCATTAATAAAAGTGGCAGTTTGAAGATAAATTACCAAAAAGGATAATGCACATATAAGAGAGTTTATTTCATACTTAAATCAATATTGTGAAATTATTTTTTTCTCACTAATATTAGCTAATAATAACCTATCACTTAAAATTTATTGTGAAAATATTGTAATAAAAATTGATATTGATTTTAATTTTAACGTACTATTAAAATTATTTTTTTCTCTTTCTAAAAAAATTATTTTTTTCATACAAATATTAGCTAATAATAACCTACCATTTAAGATTTATTATGAAAGTATTGTAAAAATATTGTGATAAAAATTGATACTAATTTTAATTTTAACGTACTATTAAAATTATTTTTTTCTCTTTCTAAAATAATTATTTTTTTCTTACCAATATTAGCTAATACTAACCTACCACTTAAAATTTATTGTGAAAAAATTATAAAAAAATTGTGATAACATTTTCTTCTTTTTTTTCCCTCTTTTTTTATCCTCCACACACGACATTTCTTTCTCTTTTTTTTTTCCCTTTTTTTTCCCCTCTTTTTTTTCCCTTCTTTTTTTTCCTCCACACACATACCCTTCATCTTTTCTTTTTTATCCTTCTTTTCTCATTTGTTTTCCCTGCCATTCCTCCAAACTCCAGAACGTTCCAAGCTCTCCTTCTTCCTCTTTTTTTTTTTTTTTCCCCTGCCGTCGTTTACAACGTCCACGAATTTGCTATCCGACGGTCGTTTACGTTTCTTCGCGGCGGTGGTTGTGGAGGTGGCGGTGGCCGTGGTGGAGGAGTCGCGAGTGGTTGTTGGGATTTGGAGGGTCCCTCCGACGGAGACGGCGATTGCGGGGACTGTTTTGGTGTCGGTCGCTGCGATGATTGCGTTCTCGGCGTGTTCTAAGAGCCACCGGAACTCATCCACTGCAAGATGGGTACAAAACTCCATTTGATCCTAAATTTGCAATATTTTGATTTTTTTTTTTTTTTTGTTTTGCATTTTGAGGAATCCTAATTTGCAAGAGATTAATTTTATTTTTCCTTAGCTGATTTGGGAATTTGTTATAGAATTTTTTTGTGTTTGGATTTGGAAATTTGTTATTGAGAGGGCAGAGGGCAGAACAGAGAGATGAGAGGAATGAGGAATGGTGTGAAAGGGTAATTTGGTAATTGTATTGTGAGTCCAACGGATAGCTTTCAAACGTGCACAGGCGTTTTCCAAAATGGAGCTCAGAGCTCCATTTTCATACTGCGCGTTTTCTTCACAAACCCAAAACGCAACTTTTTCCAAAAAGTTGCGTTTTGGGCTGAACCAAACACACATTTGGGCCTAGCTTTTTTCAAAACGCACTTTTTGGGCTCAAAACGCACTTTTTGGGCTCAAAACGTGGAAACAAATGGGCACTATATGTTTAAAGTTCAAGAAATTTCCTCCATTCTTCCACACTGAATTCTAAACTAAAATATCTCCATAATAAAGTGAGTCAATTAAATGATTGCTTGACTTGACTAAAAACGAAACGTTTTGTTTATGGAACTAAAAATGAAATGTTTGTTGACTTGATTAAAAACAAATCATTGCACATTCCTTTATTTAAAACCATCACTTACACGATAAAGGATGAGTTTAGTTCAGCTTTTTAAAACTAAGCTTTTAAAAGAGGTGGTTTTTTTAAAAGTGTGGTCTGAAATTGGACTTTTAAAAAAAGCAAAGCATTGATAAAAACGGTTAAAAAATATTTTTTGAAAAAGCAAAGTATTTGGCTAACACTTATCAAATTATGATTTAAAGTATAAATTATCAAAAAGGACGAATATATATATATATGACTTTTTTTTAGTGTTCCTATTTTGTAAAAAAAAAAAAAAAACCTATATTTTTATTTTATATATATAATTTTTATTTTGAGAATCTAATTTATAAGTGGATAAAACAATTTGAAAATCAGTAGGAAAATGACCCTATTTTTTAGGCAATGTTTTAGTGGAAGTTAGAGTTGCTTTTTTTCCGAATTGTCCTTTAGTTTTCTCTCTACTTAAACACAGAGATGTAGGGGTATTTTTGAACAAAAAAATGAGGATCCCAAACCAAAGAAACCCCTTAAATAGTAGTGTGTGTGCATGTCTATATATATATATATATATATATATATACACATGCCTTAGAGGCTCTTCTATTTTTTTTGGGTAAAGGATAATAATTTGCATCTATTAGAAATATATATTTTTTTCAGACAAATAAAAATGATAAACTTTAAAGATAAGAAGTATTTGTAATTTCTTTTTTGAACGTGATAGAAAAAAAAAATTTCTAAATTTTAGGAGTTTTCTTTATGAATTCAAAATTAAATTTGTTATTTAACATTTATGACTTTATTTCTAAATGCAGTTACACTTCAATAATGTGGGTATTTTTTAACCACATAAAAGTCTACTTGAAAGAGAAGAATCCTCTTATATATAGTATAGATAAAAATAATTGCATTCATACTTAAAGTAATAATAATAATAATTTTTAAAATAATCATATGCCTAATTTCACTTTTATCTTTCTAAATCGTTTCCTTTTAATCCTTGTTTATTTATTTTCTAACCGTCTAGAAATCTATGCTAATAATTATTGACTAAATTATTGTTGAAATGCAAATTTTTTGATTTAATTAGATAGAATGGTCTTCGTTAAGAAACTCATAAAAACTATATTTATATTAACCTTTTATAATTACAAATTCTATATAATTATTACAATTAAAATGGACTATTTATAATAAATTTAGTATACAATCTAATATGAAGTCTATATAAGGATGCCATACACACACACACTTAAATTAATAAGTTTCATACTTGTGATTTTGTTCGCAAATACATAATTATAAACTCATTTGCTAAATAGACAAACCTAAACAAAAGTATTTATGAGTTAAGCTTAAACTATTCAAAAACTTTCTCCCCTCTCCTTTTGTGTGTGTATGTGTTAAAATACTTATTTGGTAGACTGTAATGATGATTACATTGGAATAGGAATAGGTATTACAAGGAATGCAAGATATTGTAATGTAATAATTATTCCTATTCAGTTGTTTGGTAACCCTTTAGTAATAGAACCCTGAATATGTATTCCACATGTTTCGTACAACATCTTAAAACGATGTAATGAAAGCTTTTTAAATCAAATTGCCTAAAATGCCCTTATTATAATAAATACATTTTTTATAAAGATTACTTTAATAAACCCAATCTTAAATAGAGACCTCTAATGAAAATCTTTTTTTTTGGTTTAATAAACCCAATCTTTTTTTCTTTTCTTTTTTTGGATTACTTTCATTTCATTGCATTAAAATTAACTTTTCTTTTTTTTTTCCTTCTCAACGTGTCTTCTTCTCAACGTTGTCTCACACCTGTAAAATTTGCCCAACAAACAGTATCACTATTTCATTATTCGTTCAACTATAAAAACTACCAACAACTAAATATCTCAGTTTGAAATCCCATTCATTCATTTTTATTGATGTACGTTCTTTGTCTCTATTAGGAGCTTAGGAAAAAAAGACTAAATCTTAGACCCTACCCCAGTATTAAAGATATCTCTTTTCCCTAATATATATATATATATATATATTTTGTTAACAGGAACTAGAAGTATCCTAGGACAAAAGCATAACTAGAAGTATGCTTGAGCAAATTCACCAGCCTTTTTATTTCTTTTTCCAAAGAAGAGTTCTCTTCTTTTGATTCCTTTACACAATTCACCAAATGAAGTTCTTTTTGCTCCCACTCAGCCTTGGAGTTTTTGATTTCGCTCTTAGATTGTTGAATTGCATTTATAAGAACATCAATCTCATGTTTTGCATCATTAAGCATGCTTTCATTCTTCTCATTTGTTGCTTTCAAAACCAACTTTAGAACCTGTATCTGGGTCTCATCATTTTCATATATATATATATATATATATATATAGTTAACAGGGGAGTTGGCAGTGCCTTAGGTACACATGACTAAAAGTATCCTGGACCAAAAGCATTTAAACATTTAGACGCCAACTATGAGCCTAAGAATATATTGAAATTCTGAATTTTGATTATTTAAAGTCATCCCCACAGATTACATATAGTATATATCATACACGTTAAAATATATATATATATATATATATATATATATACACTCCTAAATATAATGCCAAAATGCACAGCTGAAATAAAAAACTTTTGTTAATATATATATATATATATATATATTATTCATACGCTTTAGATTGGCTATAGGGTTCACGGTCATTGTTTCTAATCTCAGTTTCACGGAACCTCACAGCTATACAAAATCAATTATACAGCTACACAACTATCAATTATGGCAAATTTGATATAATGTCAAAAAAAAAAAAAAAAAAAATTGATACGGATTACAGAAACAGAGTGTAGTACCTGTAGAAATTGCAGATCTATGGGCAGAAAAAAAATCCTGAGAAGAGAAAGCAGCAACTGAGGGTGAGTAAAAGGAAATACCCATACAAATAGATGAGAAAAGAAGAGAGAGAGGGTGCAATACCTGTGGAAATCGCAGACCTAAGGGAAGAAGGAAAAAAAATATTCCTTGAGAAGAGGGAGCAGCAACTGAGGGTGAAAGAAAGACAATACCCATATAAATAGTCTCTAGTAGTGGGAAAATAAAATTTTAGAGAGGAGGGAGATGGAAATTTTAGGAAGGAGATGAAATTTTGGAAAAGATGCAGGTAGTAAGGGATTTTGGAAATTTGTTAACAGAGCAAGGAGAAGGAATTTTGGAGAAGATACGGGTAGTGGGGGATTTTGGGATTTTTGTTAATAGAGCATGGAGAAAGAAATTTTTGGAGAAGACGTGGGTAGCGGGGGCATTTTGGGAATTTTGAAAATTTTGCTTAAGCAGAGCGTATTATATTTAGCAAGGGAATAGAGATTCAGCACTTTTAATAAGGAATGTCTATTCCTCATTTTAAGGAATAGTGATTCATATGGAATGATTATTACAAGTAATAAAAACATAACCAAACAACTGTAAAGCTAAACCATAGGAATAGTTATTACATTACAGTTGCTATTACAGTCTACCAAACGTGCCCTTAGTATTCTAAGAAAAAAAAAAAAGCTTAACTATTCATAAGACCGAATGAATGTACCCAAGCATTAAAAAGGAGAGAGTATATAATAAAAGGGAAATGTTAACCAATAATCTAAGAGTATTGGTTTAGGAGCTATTTTTAGAAACATTTTGTTGAGAGAATGATAAAATAGTAAATGTTTATTAACAGCTTATTGTATTTTCTATTAAAGTGCTGTTAAAACTTTCCTATTATAGTTTATTAACAATTATCTTAAAGTCATCAATTACCATAACCCATAATAAAAAAAACAGCCTAGGCATGCGAGTATGTTAGGCTGATGATGAGTATTCAATTCATTACTCAAGAATGTAACGTCGTCGTCAGCTTTGTTTACTCATTTTCTTAATGCCTTTGTTCACGATGAAACACCAGAATTTAAGTTTAGTGCAGCCTCTGAATCTTGATACATAAAAAGTAAACTGCAGCAAATAACTCATTTCACCCTCATTTTGCCTTAATTGCCATGGCACTACCGCACCAGCCACAGGAAACAAAGTGTGGATCCCACCCTCAGTCCGCATGAGGAAAACAACTCATTTCACCTTCATTTTTAAATGATTTCTTCACTTGACTAAAAAACGAGTTTAAAAAAAGGAAAAAAAGACTTGACTATAAACGGAAGACTCTCTCTCCCTCTATCTCTCTCTGTCTCTCTAGATCTCACGCTCAACACGCTGCGAATTCCTTTATTTAAACCAGCAATTGCACAATATAAGAGCTTCTCCGACAATTCAATTATTATTGCTATTCTCCAAAATCTGTAAGTTCTCACTTTTTATTTTTAAATTTTTTTATGAGTATCTCTAAGTTCTCAGTTGTTACGTCCACTCTTCTCTTTTATTTCCTTTCTTTAGTTTTACTCTTTAATTTCTATATCGTTTCCTTTAATCCCTTATTTGTTTATTTATTTTTACTTGAAATCTAATTGAATGAAATTTTGACGAGTATCTATAATTCTATATTGTGATTCAAGGTTAACTCGTAAGTTTAGATTGGCTTTCATGGATACAAAAGACCCATCTTCTTTCTCTTCTTCTAGTCGTAAGTGGGAATATGATGTCTTTTTAAGTTTCAGAGGTGAAGATACTTGCAAGAATTTCACAGACCATCTATATGCTGCCTTGAAACAAAAGGGTGTCAACACCTTCAGGGACGATAAGAATCTCGAAAGAGGAGAACCTATTTCACCTAAACTTTTAAAAGTAATAGAAGAATCATTGTTTGCTATTGTCATTCTCTCAAAAAACTATGCATCCTCAACTTGGTGTTTGGATGAACTTGTGAAGATCATGGAATGCAAAAAAAAGATGGGGCAAATAGTCTTGCCCATTTTTTACAATGTGGATCCATTTGAGGTACGAAAACAAACAGAAACATATTCACTAGCATTTGACGAACATGAAAAACGTTTCAAAGAAAATATAGATAAAGTTCACACATGGAAAGCTGCTTTGACAGAAGTGGCCAATCTCTCTGGATTTCCTTTACAAGATAGGTAACTCCTACTAATGTTATTATTTTTATTTGTATATATTAATAAATAACCGTCTTCATTCACACGTGAGATTTATTTTGCATCTAGTTGTTAAGATGGAATTCTAAAACATTTGACATGACAATAAGGATCTCTATTTTTGGTTGGGTACTAGTCCCTTTGACATGTATAATTTCTTGTATAAAATACAAATTATTACAATATAATGCTATAAGGGTAGTTCTTTTAGATATAAGATTATCTTGACATGTATAACTCTAAGTCTTTAGTTATAGATCATTACTATCTTCTTTTAGACGTGGGATTACCATTTTCACATAGGAAATTGTATCTCCTTACTTTTCTACTTTTCAACGTGGAATTCATTTGAATTTAAAATGATTTACAATGAATTTCCACTCTTGACTCAAAAAATAAACAAATTAATTTTCATTCTTTTCTACTGTAACTTCAGCATAATGAAGCTTAATATGAGTAAGATAACTAACTTTATACAACCAAGGCCAAGCTTGTGGATGCTTGTCTCGACCAATTTGATACTAGTTTGTTGTCATTCAAGAATAGCAAATGTGCAATATTCATACAAACAATACATTTGAATTTATATTGTTTCAAACTTTGTCTTTTATTCTTACCCCAAAACTAAAATCCTAACTTCAACTCTACTTAATAGTTTTTTTTTTTGGTGATAAAAACTCCACTCAATAGAATTGTTTATATATGTGGCTCAAACAGTAATTCAATACTTTATTTTCAGTTATTTGGATTTTGGAATTACTATTCTCGTGTTTGAGTTATTACATGTACTTAGTTCTCTTCTTCTCAATGTGAGATCTACAAGAATTTGAGGGTAATTTACATTGAAATTTAATACTAAATATATGCTTTCTTTTGGGAGTTATAGGGTAATATGGGTGATTCAATTACATTGCTTGATTGTCTCTCTTCTTTGTAGGCATGAGTCAGAATTTATCCAAGATATTGTGGAAGATATATTGCACAAATTAACTTACGCATTACCAAGAGATGCTAATGATTTAGTAGGAATAGGTTCTGAAGTGGAGGAATTGATGTCGCTTTTGGCTATTCAATCGAACGATGTTCGCATCATAGGGGTTTGGGGTATGGGAGGAATTGGTAAGACAACTCTTGCTAGATTTGTCTATCAAAAGATTTTTAATTATTTTGATGGTGGTAGTTTTATAACTAATATTAGTGAAGAATCTGAAAAACATGGTTTACTTTCACTACAACAAAAACTTATTTGTGAAATTTTGATGGAGAGAAGTATGAATGTACGGGATGTTGATGACGGAGTTCTTATGATCAGGAAAAGGTTAAGTCATAAAAGGATTCTTCTTGTTCTTGATGATGTAAATCAATTAGACCAATTAAAAAAGTTAACTGGGAATCTTAATTGGTGTTGTCCAGGTAGTAGAGTTATTATCACAACAAGAGATAAGCATTTGTTGATGCAATTTAACGTATTTGAAATATATAAGGTTAAAGAATTGAATAATGAAGATGCTCTTCATCTTTTTAGATTGAAAGCTTTTAAGAGAGATTGTCCTACCAAAGATTATCTAAAGTTGTCTAAACAGTTTGTAAATTATGCTAAAGGCCTTCCTCTAGCTATTGAGGTTTTGGGTTCTTTTTTAATCGGTAGGGGAGAAGAGGAATGGGAAAGTGAATTAGAAAGGCTTAAAGAATTTCCAAAGAAAGAAATTATCAATATATTTCAAAGAAGTTTTGATGGACTCCATGAAACAGAGAAGGAAATATTTCTACATTTTGCATGTTTTTTTAATATGAAGACAAAAGATTATGTGGAAAAAATACTAGATTGTCTTGGTCTTCACCCTAAAATTGGTTTAGGGGTTCTCATTGAAAGGTCTCTTTTAAAAGATTTTAATAATAGCTTTCAGATGCATGACCTACTACAAAAAATGGGTCAAGACATAGTTCGAAAAGATTTTCCTCAAGACCCTGGTAGGTGGAGCAGATTATGGTCATATAAGGATATTCATACTGTGCTAATGAAAAATTTGGTAAGAGATCATTTATAAAACTTGAGCATATACCTTGCAATGTTATTC
Organism: Quercus glauca; assembly: GCA_023736055.1. Lineage (NCBI taxonomy): Eukaryota > Viridiplantae > Streptophyta > Magnoliopsida > Fagales > Fagaceae > Quercus > Quercus glauca. Next base: position 7,302,081 of record CM043323.1, read on the forward strand.
AACACATTTCAATTTTGAAAAATTTTAGCCGTCATATATTTTGCAACTCACCCATATCATTTTCTTGACTATCAGGGAACAGAAGCAATTCAAGGCCTAGTCTTAAATCATCCTTGGGTGCTTAAATGTGTAAAACAACAAAAATCCGAAGAAATGAGAAATTGGAACCTAGAAGCCTTTTCAAAGATGCCTAATCTTAAATTGCTTATAATTCATGGAATTCAACTTCTGCATGGCCCTAAACATCTTCCTAATAAATTAAGAGTTCTTGATTGGAGTGAGTATCCTTCAAAATCTTTGCCATCGGATTTTCAACCAGACGAGCTTGTTGTACTTCACTTGTGGGAAAGCAAAATTGAACGGCTTTGGAAAGGGACAAAGGTAAGATTGTTATTTAAGTATACTCTGATACAACTTCGTTTTTTATTTTCAATTAATTGTAAGGTTTGTTAATTCTAACACTTCTATTGTATATTTTGGCTTTTAACAGTACTTGGACAAGTTAAAGTTCATTAAATTGAATGATTCCTTAAACCTCATTGAAACCCCTGACTTCACTGGAGTTCCCAATCTTGAGAAATTGATTTTTAATGGTTGTATAAATTTACTTGAGGTTCACCCATCTATTATGGTTCTTAAAAGGCTTACTCTTCTTGATCTAGAAAATTGCTATAGCCTTAGAAGTCTTCCAAGCAAGTTTGAAATAGAGTCTCTTGAAATTCTCATCCTTTCTGGTTGTTCAAAAATCAAGAGAATTCCAGAATTTATGGGAAATATGGAACACTTATCAACACTTAACTTAAATGCCACTGCTATTGTGAAACTTCCATCTTCAGTTGAACATTTGACTAACCTTGCTTCATTGCAATTAAGAGATTGCAAGAATCTTGTGTGTCTTCCTAGTATCATCTGTAGCTTCAAGTCACTGAAAGATATTAATTTGGCTGGATGCTCGAAGCTTAACAGTCTGCCAGAGAAGCCGTGGAATGTTGAAAGTCTAGAGGAGCTCGATGTGAGTGGAATTGCTTTTAGAGAGTTGCCGGTCTCTGTTGTTGCATTAAAGAATCTTAAAGTACTATCTTTTCAAGGATGTAAAGGGCCACAACCTAAACTATGGAATAAGCTTTTCCCCTTTAATTTAATGCCAAGAAGAAGCTTAAATCCTGTGAGCTTGTTATTGCCTTCCCTTTTGGGTATGCGTTCTTTAAAGAGATTGGACTTGAGCGATTGTAATCTCCAAACAATCCCTAATGATATTGGAAACTTATCCTCTCTAACCGATTTAGACCTAAGTGAAAATCACTTCAATTGCCTTCCTGAAAGTATCGTGCAACTATCTAAATTATCGCGTGTTCATTTAAGCAATTGCACAAGACTTCGTTCATTGCCACAATTACCATCAACGACTATTTGGGTTAAAGCAAACGGTTGTGCTTCATTGGAAACATTTCCAAATGGATTAAAACCACAGGATCGCTTTAATACTTTTCTTCTCTTCATCAATTGCTTCAAATTGGCTGGTCGGAGTGACATATTCTTTAACGTGCTATTAACATTTCATCGGGTCTCTCCCTCTCTCTCTATCTCTATATATGTGTGTGTGTGTGTGTGAATTCTGAATATCATGGTTTGTATGTTTCAGGAAATCTGCAAGCAATCTATTCATGATTTTGGTCCCTTTTGTGCCTTAAATATTGTGATTCCTGGAAGTGAAATTCCGAAATGGTTTAGCCATCAGAGTGTGGGGTATATAGTTAATGCAAAATTTACTCATCCAAACAAAAATGTGAATATACAAGTGCCTTCTTGTTCAAGCAATAAGTTGATTGGAATCGCTGTGTGTGTTGTGTCATGCCCCAATTTTTATCTTTCTGATGTTGGGTCTGCTTTGGAATATCGCATTCTAATCAGTGAACGTAATTGTCCAGACATTTGTGTAGGCTTTTGCCCTTGTTTGGTTCAGATTAAATCACGACACCTTTGGATGTCCTTTCAATGGTTTAAGGAGAATGACAAAGCAGTATTGAGTGAAATTGGTGAGAATGGATTCATACAAATGGGGGTTAGATTTGAATGGGATTACAATAATTTCTCGGAGATTAAGAAATGTGGATTTCGTCTAGTATATGAACAAGACATGGAAGATATCAGAGAAATGATATTGGCTCAATCCAACAACAACACCTGCGTCACTTCTTATGAGGGTTTTGATGTTCATCACAATTTTGACAATTCAACAAAAGGAATCAAATTGAAGCGAAGCCGTAATGAATATGATGGGACCAGACCCATTGGTGAAGGCAGCTCTAACGATGTTCCTCACTCAAAGAGGATTCAAACATAGAGAATGTATGGGCTCATGCTAACTCTGATAGAAAGAAGGTGGCCTGGGACTTGTAAGTCATTGTTACATTGACTCTGTAGCTTCCTGTGCCTTTTGTTTTTGTTTTTGATTTTTTGGAATTTTTTAAGCTCAGAAATTACGTTAAGTCCATGTTACATGACTCTGTTGCTTCCTATTGGGCCTGTGGTAACCTTTTTTTTTTTTTTTAGAGAAAGTAGGCCATGATACAAAGGTTACAGGACATCTATAGTCTCTGAGTTTTTTTTTTTTTTTTTTTTTTTTTTTTTTGTCAAAATGTCATTGCAATCACTAGTTTCTTAAACCTGTGAGTGTCAGAACTTCAGAAGCTTTTTACTATGCCATCTTCATTTTACCACCTTGTACAAATTTTACTTTAAAAGAATAAATCCCAAATTTTAGTTAGGTAGTTTTGAATTTTTTTTTTTGATAATAAGGTATATGGAAATTTAATGCAAATCAACCATATATACATCACTTGCTTGTTTAATTTTAAATTTAATTTATATTTTTTTGTTTTTGTTATTGTTGTTTACACCAAATTCTTATTAACTTTCTATTAGTTTTGGTGGAAATTTAATGTAATTCAAACATTCTCTCTGCTTTGCACTCACCGGCAGTTTCTCATTCTTCCCTCTCTCTCACTCACAGTCAGCGGCTACTAAAGTAGTTGCAAGCAGTGGCAAAACAACCATCTGTGACAGGTGAGCGTTTTTTCTTTTCTTATTTGGTCTCATACCTGAATGAATCATTGTTGTCCATTTTCATTTCCTTGGATTTCGCTTGATAGAATCATATTTTTGTGTTTGATGTAATGAGATGAAGATACATATGTTAGAATGCACTCACCAGCAGTTTCTCATTCTCCACTATCTCACTCATGGTCTGCAGATCCTGAAGTAGTTGCAAGCAGTGGCAGAACAATCGTCCGTGAAAGGTGAGTGTGCCTTTTCTTTTCTTTTTTGGTCTCGTGCCTGGATGCATCATTGTTGTCCATTTTTATTTTCTTGGATTTCATTTGATAGAATCATATTTCTTTGTTTGATGTAATGAGATGAAGACATATATGTTAGAATACGATAGGCTATATCTAAAATCAAGTAGATCATGTTTTTGTAGAATACTTTGATTTTGCAATACAACTAGCTACTGTGATTTTAAGATTTTCATAATGGACCTAATGTTTTCCTATTTATACCCTTCGTTGGACTCTTTCTAACATACAATTTATCAAAATAAAGATGTAGTTAGTCAAGGATCTTCCAATATAGGTGTAGACTACCAAGCTGAACCATGAAAATATTTACTACTACTCTCTTTCCTTCTCAGTTTCAAATTGAAAACTTCTATTTTACATATTCTAATAATGTTTGTAAGTGAGATTTGGAATTGATAAGCTTGACTCATGCAATTATGTTCTTGACAGATTACCTACAAGGTGCTCGTGAAGATATTTGACGATAAATTGTTTTTACTGAATTTTGGCTTATTCACTTGAGCTATCTCTGTTGAGTTCACTTTTTTTTTAAAAAGAAAAATACTCAGCTCGGGTGCGAATCAATTTTTAAAAAGAGCTATTTTCTTCAGCTTTTGGTTTTGCTATGAAACTTGTTGTGTTTCTTCTTCTTTTTATTTATTTGGACTTTTCTCCATGATTTCTGATCTTCTTATCCGTTCTTGTTTTATTGGATTTCAATTATTATTATTTTTTATTTTCTAATTTCTCAAGTACTCGGCTTAATTTGGGTTTGTTTTGAATCTTGGACTAACGGGGTTAGATAATTGCAAAGACATTGGTTGTAATGCTTAAAAAAAAGGTCCTGATTTTAACTTTGGTGCTGCTGCAATTTGAATCAGAAGGAGTAACTGCCTTGCTGCATTTTATGTCTATTTACTATAAGAAATCATTAAACCGATAGGTACATAAATAAATAAATTAGAAGCTCTAATTCAGTTATGGCAGGTTCATGCATTTTGAAGACATGCTAGAGGCATTCACATTATTTGCTTTGCATGTTATAGTAGCTTCTAATTGCCACAAAATCTGACGCAATTAGATGGTACTTGCAGCTTTTACTGGAAAGCTTTCGTATTGCTAGAGACACTTTCTTTGTTGTATTTCCCAAGGTTAAATGGAGAAGATCATCTGGTTTCCCAGAGCAATTCCAAAGCATGTCTTTACTCTTTATAGGCTGGCTAAGGGTTCACAACAAATTGTCCACAAAAGACTGAATGTTGTAGTAATTTGCTAATCTTGATACTTATTTTGTCATTGTTCTTTGTCAATGAGGATAATGTGATCCATAATGAGCTGGGTGCTGTTTAAATTCCAGAGCTCCTTTGGCCTGAGATTATGCTCTATGATGAGAAATCCATTGTGTCTCTGCTGGCATTGGGGTCTACTGGTCAACTGTGTATCATATTGAGCTTCAGAGGAATGCTAGTATTCATCAAGGAAGACTACTTTCTGAAGAAGCTATGGTCAAAATAATCAGGTGGGAAGTGAAGGACAAAGTTGAATGTAACAGTTACTGCGATTCTGTTCAAAACAGGAGAATACTATCTTTGGGGGTATTTCGAGTTGTGTACTTAAGAATAGTAGCAGTTAATGGTCCTTGTCTTCTTTAACTAACAGATTTGGAAATTTCATGTTGTAATGTTTATAGTGTAGTGTAGGCTGTTTCTGTATTGGTGTTGTATTGTTTGGTTGTGTTTTGAACTAATTGTACATCAGTTTCTATTGAAATGAATTGCTCATTCATTCAAAAAAAAAGATTGGTTTTTTTGTTCATGGCTGTAGCTGCTGTCTTTGTTAATTCTGCAATGGCACATTTATGTAGGAGGAATTGGTGGTCGTCATTGGTTTCAGACTTGGTGTACTAAAAGGAGTAAGCATGATGCGATGAAGAAGAATTGGATCAGATTTTCAAAGATACATGTTGCATCGCCATTTTCTTTGGTTGCAAGACCACTAGGACAGCAAATAAGATGGCATCCTCAAGAATGTGCAAAATCAGTTCAAAAAATTGGCTTCATAGATCATGCATTCAAGATCTTGAAGGAGGACCAGTGTCCATTCTCAACATCCTCAACCACTACCTAGAAATAGTGGTGCAAAATCAGTACTTTTTTAAAGGTTAAAATTTAGCTTTTCGTGCCTGTAAATGAACGAGATATACATGTAATTTCCTCAAATACTAAATTAATATTGCACAATAATATTATTTCTTTATGTAGCTTTAGAATTTAGTGCCTGAATAATGAATGCATAATGTGCAATCAATTCAAGCTATGAAACCGATATTATGGTAAGCCATCATTTCACCTTTACCGGTTCAGTGCAAGGGGAGTGATAATGCGAATTTTTTTTTTGTCACCGATAATGCGATATTGAATGGTAGGTGGGGTAACAAAATAAATTAAACTGATGAAAGGTTCCAGTAATAGGCCACTATTTGTATTTTATTATTTCTCAATGCAATCAAATGCTTGAATTTAACTAGAGAACGTAATGTGATGCACCTAAGTTTTACCCTTATGAAAAAAAATTAGAGAGAATACAAGAGCAAAATAGATTAGGGATAGACTTAGTCCCATAGATTAATGGGTCCTAATAGAACATTATCACCGTAAGACCTAGAAAAAAAGATAAAAGGGGAATTAATATTTATAACTATACAAACTCTAGCCCAGTAAAGCACGCTACGACTATTGACTTTTTTTTTTGAGCTTTCAAGTGTTTCGACAACATAATTTGTTGACTAATTTTAGTGCCATGGTGGGCTTTATCAGCACGCAATTGAGAAAACAACTTTTCATGACAGAAACCATTTTTGTTCCCCAACCACCCTTAAATTTTGCCTTTTTGGTCCTCAAAAAATCAGGATCAAATAAACCCCATAGTGACTTGCTGGATTGTCAGAAGGCATTACTAGGCAGTGGGGTTACCCAAATTTATTAAAATCATATCGACCATAATCAATGGGCATAATTAAGAATCACACCTTTAATTTTGACATGATTTTAATTTACTTCTTTAGCTTTATTTTCTCTAATCCTTTAATTTAGCCCCCAAAAAAAAAAAAAAAAAAAGTACTAGCAAAGAACACTATTTGAATAAAGTTAGCACTTAGCTTAGTTGAAGCAATTGATTACTTGCTGCTTTTACCAGACATCTTTTGTTCGCATAGCTGGAGGCGATTTCTTTGTTATGCGTCCCCAGATTGCTTGTTTAACATATAGAGTAAGTTTAATACGGTTGAGATTGAAAGTGAGAATATAGGCTAATTTGGATTGCTGATAGAACAGCAAAATATTCTTGTGCAGGTGCATGGAACCATATAAGGAAGAAATGAACCAAAGTTAAATGGGTGAAGATCATCATCTGGTTTCCCAAAGTAATTCCAAAGCATGTGTTTATAGGATAGCTAAGGATGAGTTGGTGGTCATTGGTTTCAAACTTGGCATACCCAAAAGGAGTAAGCCTGATGAAATGAAGAAGGAAAAGATGGATTGGACTTTCAAAGATAAATGCTGCATTGCAATTTCTCTTTGGTTGGAAGACCAGTAAATATGATGGCATCCTCAAGAATGCACAAAATCTGCTAGAAAAATTGGACTTATGCATTCAAACTCTTGAATGAGGACAAGAATACACATTTAGGGGTTTGGTAGAAACAAGAGTCTCCATTCTCTAACATCCTCAACCGCGAGTCCTCCAATTTATGCTGGTTGTACCTTCCTAAATTATGTTGTGATTCCTTATATTTAAATAATGTATTTCTGGCTTTTAATTAAAAAAAATGCAGTCTTTTGGCATTTTCTTTGGACAAAGTTTAATTACAAAATTGGTTGTAGCCTAAGACTACAATTTCCTTTAATAAAATTAACATTATTACATATTTTGAAAATCTAATCATTGAATTGCATGTTCTTTATACTTTTAATACACACATTAAATTGTGTGCCAATCATATATTATTTACTATATGATCTATAAATTTATATTTTATGCATAATTTTGCAATTTAAACAATTTATTGATGACATAGCTATTGATCTTTAATTTTATAGAAATTTTGCAAACATGGAGGATATAAGTTGAAAATGTAATCCAATGGTGGATTTGTCAAAATTCACCTTCAATAGAAAGATATTAAGTAAGGTTGTAGCTATAAGTTACAACCAATTTTGTAGCTAAACTTTGTCATTTTTCTTTTTCATTTGCCAAAAATAAAGGGTTAGGATTTGGCTTTTCATGCCTGTAAATGAAAGAGATATATATGTAATTTCATCAAATGCTAAATTGATATTGTACAAAAACACTATTTGTTGTAGCATTAATATTTAGAGCTTGAATAATGGATACTTAATGTTCAATCATGTCAAGCTAAAACTAAGAAATCTATCATTTTCTTTTCAAATAGGGTTGAATTTATTCAAGATTTATTTGATTAACTTATACTTTTCTTATATGGTAAACACAACTAAATTTTTTTTTAACCCTTTAGAAATCTATGCTAATAAATATTGAATAAATTATAGTTGAAATCATATTATTTGAGTTAATTAAATAGAATGATCATTGTTAATGAAATCATAAAAATTAGATTTATATTAAACTTTTATAATTAAGAATTCTATATAATTATTACAATTAAAATGGACTATTTATAATAAACTTATACTATCTAATATGAAGCCCATAAAAATGGATTTCCAACAAGGTTTGAGAGAACTTCACAGAAAATACCCTCAAAGGAGACAAGTAGACAACTACCAAAGTCATGCTTAATTTTGAGTCCGAATCCCTATTTTCCAACAAAAAAGAAATTACTCAATTTATTTATTTTATGTAAGAAAAAATTTATCAATTCTTTTTTAAAAATAAAAGCACACATTTGTTTAAATTAAACTAGCCTATGAGGCTCTTTTTTGTTTTTTGGATTTAGTGTCATAATTTTCTATGAATCACAATTTGGTTTAAGTGTTTGTTCGATAATATTATGCTCTTGAAAACTACTCATACAGCCATGAGTGTCATTTAGCTAACTCCAAAAAATGAAATTAGTATCAGAGAGATGAAACAAAAAATGTGTTCATTTTTTAGAGCTAGCCAAATGACACTCATGGCTGTATGAGCAGTTCTCAAGAGCATAATATTATCGAACAAACACTTAAACCAAATTGTGATTCATAGAAAATTATGACACTAAATCCAAAAAAAAAAAGAGCCTCTTGCACGTGCGAAGCTTGTGCAATGAGGCTAGTTTCCAGAACTCATATCTTGGTAATACAATTTTAATTAAAAATTAAAATCAATGCTTTCCATTAGTGAATTAAGACACATCAAATTGATATATTTTATGATAGTTTATAAATATCTGTTGGTAGAGCGCAAAATATTATTCGGATTTGCAACAATTTAAAAAAAAATGGAATTTAAATATTCTAAATAGCAAACGATAATTTTAAATATTAAACATGGAAATTATTATTATTATTATTATTATTATTATTATTATTATTTTGCACATAGGAAAGACATCCATTAAAAGATATAATATATGAAGATAGCATAACAACCAAAAGAGAACTGATAATGTAGAATAAGCTAATTAAAGAATGTAAGTGTTACACATCAATAAACTCAAGCATAATAACGCAATTATTTATTTTACAAAACAAAGAATCACCGAGGAGTTGTGTATGATTGAATGCAAGTTTTAACTTCTTCTCTCACCTGAACTCAACTAACACCAAATTGCGATCCTTGGCCTTTATGCAAGCCACTAAAAAAGTCACCCTGCATTCATTAAAAAACAAAAATGATATGAGTTAAATTTGTTTTCTTTTTGGTGGACATTGAAACAAATACATGGTTGTTGTGTTTTTTATTTTAAATATTTTGACCACGTTAGAATTTAGTGCATATATTATGAAATTAATTTCAATTAGGTTCCAAGTATAAAACGACTGAGCAGGGTTATATTAAAAAAAATAAATTAATTAAAAAAAAAAAAAAAACAAATGTGGAGGTTAGTATACTGCAAAGAGGAAAAGGAACCAAACTGTAGAGGTTAGTTAGGTTTTTTTTTTTTTTTTTTTTTTTTTGTACAAAGGAAATACATTCATTAAAAGGAAAAATTCAGCACAGAGAATGAATTTTCATAAACAGATTCTCAAAAATAATAATAAAAGAACCCAAAAAAAAAAAACCATAGACAAAACCATAATACATGGATTAGAAAACGTACAAACCTTTCTGAAAGAATATACTCAAACACTACATAGGTTTTTGGGAGACTCTCCAAGAATGAAATCAGTGTAAAGGTCGTTCAACAATTGTAATTTCTAGGAATTTTGTGCTATTCGTGATTGAATTTTTCATCCAAAACACACACAAAAAAATGCTTTGAAGAAAACTTACATGCCTTTTCAATGAAATTAAGCAAGGATTGTACACAAATCTTTTGCACCTCCAAGAAGCAAGTTTGTGCAAAGACTGTGCAACAAAAGGAAGTGAATACTTCAACTGTCTATGGATGTTGCACTCAAAGAGTCTGACAAAAATTCTATTTCAATTAGGAATAGGAATAGTTATCCTTGTACACGTTTGTGAGCACCACCTAATACAAAAGTTCTATTTCAATTAGGAATAGGAATAGTAGCCCTTGTACAAGTAAAAAAACTACTGAGAAAGTATTTGTTTACAAGGACTTCATCTATTGGGAATTTTTTGTTTGTAGCGGATGGGAATCAACGTAGGGACTGGGGAGTGTTTTTTTTTTTTTGATAAACAAGGGGAGTGTTTTAATTACATATAACTTCCCACTATAACTATCATATGTGTGGGAGTATAAAAGTTACAAAGTTAGGTTTCTAGAAAAGTTGGTAGTTTTGGTTGCGTACATGGGTGGTGTGAAGTTTTTTATTTTTATTTTTATTTTTTGGCGAAAATGCACTTTTGGTCCCTACATTTTGGGCCTATTCTCAATTTGGTCCCTAAATTGATTTAGCTCTTAGGTCAGTCCCTGATTTTCAAAAATCGTTTTTAAAATAGTCCCTACCGTTAACCCAGTGACAGAAAATGCTGAGGTGGCAAACGGAAGGGCCAGGTGGCATGTTAGATCTGACGTGGCTAATAAAATAACATTAATAAATACCACGTCAGCATCCATGTCAGCATTTTAATTAATAAAAAAATTTAAAAATATTAAACTTAAAAAATTCAAAATCAAAAACAAAAAAAGAAAAAACTTTTTCAGAAGAACATTGTTCTCCTTCCCCAGGACATGAACTTCATATGCTTCATGTTCTTCCCCAAATCAAACCCAATAAATCCAAGAAATCAAACCCATAAACAACCAGTAAATCAAACCCATGGCTTATAATTTCTCTTCTCCACACATAACCTCTCTTCTCTTCGACCCTCACTCTCTCTCTCTAGCTCTCATGCACTCCGACTCTTCTTTCTCTCTTTACCCTTCTATTTCCCTTCTCTCACTCCCGTGACTTGCGATTGTTCTTAGTGGTTTCGTGGTTGTGCTCCGGCGATTCGTGGGTTTGATTTTGTGGTTGTGCTCCGGCGAGTCGTGGGTCTGATTTCGTGGGTTTTTGTTGTCTATGATATGGGTTTGAACTTTGTGGTGGTCAGATTCGTGGGTGAGGACATGCTCGATGGTGTCGCTGTTGGTTTGGCCGCGGGTCATGGTTGACTGTGCTTCGATGGTTCCGATCAGTTTGTGGGTCCGACTGGTTCATGGTTCATGGGTTTTTTTTTTTTGCCATGGATCGTGGCTGATTTGGCCGTGGGTTGTGGCTGATTTGGTTGATTTGGTTCATGGGTTTTTTTTGGCTGTGGGTTGTGGTTCGTGGGTTTTTTTTGTTTGGCTGTGGTTGGTGGTTGCAGATTGAGAAGTGGTGGAAGAGGAAGGTTGTTGGGTTGTGGCTGTTGTGGTTTGTGGTTGTGGCTGGTGGAGCAACGGTGGAGGTGATTCCGTTGAAGCAAGATGACCAAACAAAACACCAACACCGATGGAGTTTCGGTCAATCACGGATCCAAACGAAACCCAGATTTAAACTGAAAAAGCTATGGAGATTCGGGCATGGGTCTTTGTTGAATTTTTTGGGTTTTTTTTTTTGTTTGTTTCCCAAGAAAATTTCTAGGTTTGGGTTTGTTGGAGATTAGTTTGTTTTTTTTTTTTTTTTTTTTTTTTGAGTTTATGGGTTTGATTTGCTGTAGAATTTGGTGTTGATTGTGTTAGAATTTGTTGAGTTTGATTGTGTTAGTTATGTTAGGGAAGAACATGTTCTTATGTTCTTCCAAAAAAACAATAAAAAGCAATTAAAAAAAATACAAATTTAATTATTTAATTTAATGAGATTTAAGGTTTTGTTTTTTTATTTTATTTTATTTTTAAATTTTCTGACATGGATTTTTTATTATTAAAATGCTGATGTGTTATTTTTTAAAAGCCAAATAATTTTTATTATTATTATTTTATTAGCCACGTCAGATCTAACATGCCACCTGGTCCTTCCGTTTGCCACCTCAGCATTTTCTGTCACTGGGTTAACGGTAGGGACTATTTTAAAAACGATTTTTGAAAATCAGGGACTGACCTAGGAGCTAAATCAATTTAGGGACCAAATTGAGAATAGGCCCAAAATGTAGGGACCAAAAGTGCATTTTCGCCTTATTTTTTTTTTGTGTATAAATCTACTAGCTGGGAGTTTTTGTAACAAAAATTTTGAATTTATTTTTTTTGATAAAAAATGTTGAATTTTGAACCAAAAAAAAAAAAGGTAACGTGTGGGAAGTATTATTATTTTTTTTTATAGGAACTTTGAATTTGTCTACTGTGGAGAGTTTTTTATTTGTAGGTTTCTTGTTTTAATTTTTGGTTAATTTACTATTTTAAATTTTTGTTAATTAAACCGGAAAATTTTTGATAAGAGAAAAAATTAGTTTAGGTTTTTTTTTTTTTTTTTTTTTTAAAAGAAAAGATAATGAAGTTTGGATGAGGTATTAAAAAATTAAATCCAAAAATTTTGGTAAGAGAAAAAATTAGTTCAAGTCAGATTTCACGTTACAATTTTTTTTTTTAAAGAAAAAGATAATCATGCCTACTGTAAGGACCATATTTGAATTCCAAGTACAAAAGATGGCTGAACTTAGGCCTAAGAAGCCCAAAATAATGAATTTGTAGAGAGTGGGTTGAAAGACTGGGCTCTAATGAATTAGTCAATAAGCAAGATGGATCTTGTTGACAAGCAAATAAAGATGGGCAAGTTTGAACTTAAGAAAATCGTCTTCGGCAAAGTTCGAGAAGATTGGTTCCTTTGTATTGATCCTCAAATTGAATTACAAATTTTGTTCTTGGTTACTACTTACTAGAGTCTTTTTCTCTCTTTTTTCCGATCTCTCTTTTCTTAGGGGTTTCTTACATTATATACTTCCCTTTCGATGATCGTGGCCCTCCATTTGTTGACCATCCAGGCCACTCCTTGAGTGCTTGATCTATCGGACACCCCCTCTGGCCCTCAATGAGTTAGGGTAGCTAAGGCAACACTGTTCATGGGTCTTCTCCACATAAATGCGACCAGAAAGTTAGCTGCAAAACATTCAATGCAGTGGCAGCAGCTTTTCTTTAGATATTTCCTAGTTCCCATCCTTCCAGTACATTCATAATACATGTCCCTATCAGTGGAGCTTCCTGGAATGTCACTTTGAACAACGGGATGTACATTTAATCCGTGCCTCATTTATCCGAGGAGATACTACTCCTCGGACCAATTTCCCCCAACCTCTCTATTCGCAACATACTCATGGGACTCTAACCTTAACATTCTCCCTACTGTTTACTCGTCCTCAAACAAAACAACGTCCTCGGCCAAGGCCCAAGGCCCAATATATAAACCTGGGCCCTTATCCCTACACCTACATTTTGGATGAGTTTTAAAACCTGAAAATTTTGCTAAAATGTTGTGTAACTGCTTTGTAGTGGGGATGAACCTCTTGAACGTGGGATTTTTTTTAATTGTTTTTTAATTTAGTTACTGAATTTCCTTATATGCCTCATTTTTTATTTTTTGGGTGTAATGATACTATAATATATTAGGGGTATTTTAGTCAATAGAGATAGAAGTAACTAACTTTCTAAGTCTTTTTAATATATACTAGCCTGTAAGCACGCGTGTGAGGCTCTTCTATTTTTTGGATAAAAATTAATAATTTGCATTTATTATAATTTGGGATTTCTAATTTTTCCAATCACAAAAAAAAAAAAAAAAAAAAAAAAAAAAAAAAAAAGGGAATACATGGGGTGAGTTTTGTAGATTGGAGGAGTTTTTAAACTAACAAAAGAGTGATCCTATTTTGTAGGGAATTAATGAGTAGAAGTAGAAATTTAAATCAACATAAAAGTAGAAGTTTATTAAAAGCATGAAGGCATTTCAACGTAGAAGTAAGAATTTATTATTTTTGTCAATTTGCTATTTTAACCCCATTTTTAAATTTTAGGTAGGGGTATTTTTTACAGTAAAAAAAAACAATAACTAACTTTCTTTTGCCAATTTACTATTTTAACCCCATATTTAAGTTGTTGGTTAATTAATTTAGGGGTATTTTTTATAAAGAAAAAAACAATAACTAACTTTCTGAATCCTCTTAATATATACATACATACATACATATATATATATATATATATAGAAATAAGTAAATAAACTATAGAAAGTATCTTATTCATCTTCATTTTGCTCACATTTGCATTTAATTTTACTTTGCCTTAGAGCATTCACATCAGTATGTGTATTTTACACATCTATTTTTAAACTAAAAACCTACTTTTTCTATTTTACACATTCACTCTTACAAAACACCTACATCAGTTCATTTATTTTACAAGATCTTTTAATAAAATATTCATTCTTCCCAATTTTTTTATTATTTCTCTCAACTACCTATTTACATACGCATTCTCTCTCTCTCACTCTCTCTACCCAATTTTCTGATCTGTTGCTATCTCTCTCTACTCATCTCTCTCTTTATCTCCATCTCAAATCTCCACAGCTTCACTCCTCAAACAACAAGACCCAATCTCCAAACAAAACCGGTCAGATCTCCACAGCTTCACTCTCACTCTCGGTCTCCCTCTCAGTCTATCTCTCTATACCCATCTCGTCTCCCTCTCGGTCTATCTCTACACAGCTCCAATTTTTTCTAACTCCGATCCACAAGCACCGGTCTCCCTAGCTCCGATCAGGCTCCGATCCACAGCTCCGATCCAACTCCGATCCACAGGCACCGGTCTCCCTAGCTCCGATCAAGCTTCGATCACAAGCTCCGATCCACAGCTCCGATCCACAGCTGCACCGATCCACAACTCCAATCTCCCTAGCTCGTGTATCTCTGTTTTTTTTTTTTTTTGAGCAAGTGTATCTGTGTTGAGTTGTTCGTATGGATGTGTTTGTGTGTGGGTTTGTTTATGTGCATCTGAGGAAAAGAAGATGAGGAGGAGCTAAGGTGGTTGAGCACGGAGAAGAGAGAGAAAAATTGGTGCGAACGGATAATATTATTTTAATATATACACGAGCTACAGTACCCGTGTATATTTACACGGGAACAGGAGCTCATGGAAAAATATGGCCGGTTTTACACATTTTTACACCCACTGATATGGGTGTTTTTTTGCTCAAAATGTGTAAAATTTGCACTGTATATGTATTTTAGAAGACTATAACTGATCTGATGCGAATGCTTTTAGTTGCAAGAACCAACGTGTGGATCCCAGCATCCCACCTTCAGTCCGCGTGAGAATTTGAGGGAGACAACAGGGAGTTTTTTAGTCAAAATAGAAACTAACACATTCTCTCCATCATAATTGAAAAAATAAAATAAAGAAAAACACTCTAAATTTTTCCTGTCATCATTATTTTTTTGAATTAGCAATTTATGTTGTGAGTCGTGCCTAACCCACAACAAAATGGTGGTGGAAACAAATAATATATTATTGTATAATCGGTACATATACACGGTATAATAAAAAGTAATCACAATTATAAAAATATATAGGTTTAAATTATACCTAATGTAATAGTTACACATTTTTTAAGTTATAGATATATACATAATTTCTACTCCTTTTTTTTGTGTTTTGTTTTTTTGTTTTGGATATACATGAGTTTGCTTTTTTTTTTTTTTTTTTTTTTATGGTTTATTTATATCAAACTCTTCATCTTTTACACAACATTAACTCACCTAGAACAAAAAATTAAAAAAACTTAGATATGACACATAACGCAAAATTAGACAATCATTTGAATTCAATTTAGAATTTTATTGAATTTTTTTCAGTTTTAGCTTTAATTATATATACATATATATATATATATATATATATATATATTATTTTACAGTTTTTGTAAATTAGTTTTAAATGTTGTGAATGACACACCCACACTTTTATAAAGTGAGTTCAGCAAGTCAAGTTAAATGATTTCTTGACTTGACTAAGAGCAAGACGTTGCTCGTTCCTTTATTTAAACCATCAACTACTCAATATAGCAGCTTCACCGACAATAAAATACTACTAATCTGCTATTCCAAAATCTGTAAGTTCTCACCCTTTTTATTTTTATGAGTATCTGTAAGTTTCACTCGTCACTGCGTATCCTTCTCTTTTATTTCCGCTCCCTAGTTTCACTCATTTATTTCCAAATCGTTTCATTTCACATGTTATTTATACATTTTTACTTAAAAAGTTAATTGAATGAAATTTTGACTAGTATCTATAATTCTATATTGTGATTCAAGGTTTACTTGAAAGCTTAGATTGGCTTTCATGGATTCAAAAATCTCATCTTCTTCTTCTTCTTCATCTATTCATAAGTGGGAATATGATGTCTTTTTAAGTTTCAGAGGTGAGGATACTCGCAAAAATTTTACAGACCATCTATATGCTACCTTGAAACAGAAGAGGGTCAGCACCTTCAGGGATGATAAAAATCTCAAGAGAGGAGAACCTATTTCACTTGAGCTTTTAAAAGCAATAGAGGAATCAAGGTTTGCTATTGTTATTCTCTCGAAAAATTATGCATCTTCAACATGGTGTTTGGATGAACTTGTAAAGATCATGGAATGCAAAAAACAGATGGGGCAAACAGTCTTGCCCATTTTTTACGATGTGGATCCATCCGAGGTGCGAAAACAAACAGGAACATATGCACAAGCTTTTGATGAACATGAAAAGTGTTTCAAAGAGAATATAGATAAAGTTCATGAGTGGAGAGGTACTTTGACGGACGTGGCCAATCTCTCTGGATTTCATTTACAAGATAGGTAATTTATGTTAATGTCATTATTTCCATTTATATTTATTAAATAATCGTCTTCAATCTCTCTGGATTTCATTTACAAAATAGGTAATTTGTCTTAATGTCATTATATCCATTTATATTTATTAAATAATCGTCTTCATTGACATGCGGGATTTATTTGTAACTAGTTGTTAGGATATCATTCTAATGCACTTGACATGACAACAATGATCTCTATTTGTGGTTGGGTACTAGTTTCTTTGACATTTATACTTGGTATACCATATAAATTATAACAATATAACACTATAAGGATAGTTCTTTTAGTCATATTTACTTATTATTATCTTCTTTTAGATGTGAGATTACCATTTTACGCGAGGAAATTATATATCTCCTTACTTTTCTACTTTTCAATGCGAAATTCATCTGAATTAAAAATTATTTACAACAAATTTCCACATTTGACTAAAAAATAAACAAATTAATTTTAATTTTTTTTACTACAATAGCCCCACCTTAATGAAGCTTAATCCAAATAAGACAACTAACTTTATACAACCAAGGCTGGGCTTGTGTATGCTTGTCTCGAACCAATTTGATACTAGTTTATTATCATTCCAGAGTGATGTTGCGGAAGCCTGAAGAAAGCACACTCGATACTCTTTTTGATAGAACAGAAACTAAACTATTAGTTTATGGTGGTAAACCTCGAATCCATGAGGGATGATCCCTTGAATCCATAAGGTGATAGGTTTGGAATCTACTAGAGAAAAGTTTGAGAAAAAACTCTTAATTTAATTAATAATCCATTTTGCCTTTGGAGGCTACAAAACATATAAATATTGATGAAGTAAAACCCCAGGACGATTAGGAAATGTTTGAAACCCTAGTTCACACTAATTTCGAGATTAGGTGGCAAAATACCAAATTTTACCAAAAATGATAAAATTGAGTTAAATGCAAAATCATAAACTACTGACCTTAAGGGTTGTCCCAAAACAAACTGGACTTTATTCTGACTTTTGAGAAAAAAAGTTATTAAAGAAACTAAAATTACTAAAAATGACAAAATCACTGTTTTTTGGGCAAAACGAAGGAATTCGCCAAAATCAAGGTGCACCTTGTGGAAAAGCGATGACTATTGATCAGAAGACCATTTCCCTTTAGCCAAATTTCATGCGATTTCGACTCCATCGCCCAAATAATTTCTATGAGTGCCTTTTTGCCTTGCACAATTTCAAGTGCCCTTGAGAGTCCAGGAGAGCTATGGAGGTCTATTCTACATCATAGAGTAGGAAATATGTATTCATACCAATGTTATTGATACCGTTTCGGAACTCGTTTCGGTTTGTCCATTAGAATGGTATATTTTGATACCAACCTACTTCGATGTACTGTTTCGAGATTACCGCTAAAAAAAATAATAATACTAAGAAAAATTTAATATAGTCTTTTTAAAATCATAAATAAAGTAGGGCTATTATTATAAAATATTTATTTATGATTTTCATTTAAAAAAAAATTGTTTAATTGTTTAAGTAACCTTCCCAGAAGGTTCCTCAACCTACTTTTCCCATTTTCCAACCCACCCACATGAAAGCATATTATCAAATAGGCTAAAATGCAAAACTGACCCTCTATCTTTTTTTCATATTTCATTTCAGTTCTTTAACTTTTTTTTCGTTCATTTCAATCCTCTAAGTTTCAAATTTATTCAATTAAAGCCTTTCCGTTAACTTTTGTTAAAATTTTTTGAAGAAAAAATCTGAAAAATATTTTTCAATCATTAATTAAAATTTTTTAATTAAAAATATTTGAAGAAAAATTTATAATATAGAAAAATTAACCACAACATATAACAAATAACAAAAGTTGATGGAAAAGCCTTAATTGAATAAACTTGAAAGTTAAAAAACTAAAATATACAAAAGTAAATTTAAAAGGCCGAAATAAAATCTAAAAAAAACTTAGAAGGTGAGTTTTATATTTTACCATATCAAATATCAACTCACCTACTCCAACTGTAATTTTATTTCCTTTTGTCTCTGTGCTCTCCTGAATCTCTTGTCACTATCTCAGAGCTCCTTTCCCAGGTTCTCCTCTTATTCTCGTCTTCTCTTTCTTTTGTTTTTACCTTTCACAAGTCAGACCGCTTCTGCTCCATCAGTCCATGTTCCTCTTCATTTTTTTCTTCACCTTCTCTGTTCTACTAACGGTGAGACTTGAAAGCGTTTGAGACTAAGAGTGAGAGATGTTAGTGCGAGATAGAGGTGAGAGAATGAGAAGGGTATATTCACTATTTTGTGACCCAGCGAAAAACGATACCAGGTTCAGGAAGGAAGAGTTTATTTATTTATTTATTTATTTATTTTTAAGCCCAAACTTCGTACTGGGCGAAAAAAGCATTTCAACTGGAATTGATCGGAACGCCCAAAGCAGGCCGAAATGGGGCGAAATTTAATTTGAGGCAGAATGAGGGCTATTACTGTTCTGGTGTGCATCTCGGTAGAAATTCTGCTTGCTCCAGCCGGAGCAGAACCAAATAATGATTCCTACAAATAATATATTAGAATATTCACACCAGACAATAATACTCAACATAATTTGGAAAACTGTCTTCATTTTTGGGTAACCCCAACTAAAATACACTATTACCAATATGAATTACAGTCACACCACAAGTAACAAGTTACCGTTGACATTTCAGCTTCCAAAGACAATCGCCCGATATGTACGTGTATTTCAACTAGAACATCTTTCAACCTAATTATTCACATATGAGAGATTACTTCCAAAAAAAGGTTTTCCCCCTTAATCCCTTATATTAGTTAGGTTCTTCCCCCCCAGCCCCTTGGAAATAATAATAGAATCTATGAGTGTTCTCATCAGCTCTCTCATAAAAAATGTCATTTTAACACATCAAAAACCTACTTTATCATTTTAGCACATCATTTTACAATTCACCATTTATCACATTTTCTATTTTTCAATTCTATATATTAAAATAATATATTTCAATATTAAAATAACATTAAAAAAAACCAACAATATATAAAAATACAAAATAAAAAAACCAACCACCCTCACCACAACCCACAGGCCACCCCCGCTGCCAGCAACCATCAACGCCCCACCCACATCCTACCCACCACCGTCTCACACCAGAAATAACACAGCAAAGCACCAAAACCACCACCATAGAAAAACAAAAACAACAAAAAACACAATCCAACCGCATCCCACACACCCACCCACTGCCGCCGCTAACCCATCCACTGCCGACCCACCCACCCATCAACACCCCACCACCGTCTCACACTAGAACCACCACATCAGGACACCAAAACCACTACCACAGATTGGCATCAAATCACCGCAAAAAAAAAAAAAAAAAAAAAAAAAAAAAAAAAAAAACCCCACAACAACAGAGATTGGCATCAGGTGGCGCAACATGGCTGAACGGAAGAGAGGTCGCCACCTACTACCGAACCCACCCATCAAATCACTGCAAAAAAAATAAAACCCACAGCAAGAGAGATCGGCATCAGGTGGCGCGGCGAGGCTGAACGGAAGAGAGAAGGCACCCACTGCTGAACCCACGAATCAAATCACTGCAAAAAAAAAAAAAAAAACCATAGCAACAAAGATCAGCGAGGCTGAACAGAAGAGAGAAAAGCCACAACAATGAGAACGAAAAAGAGTGAAAGAAGAGATGGGTTGTCTGAGGAAGAATGAGAGAGGAGAGAAAAAAAAAAAGGAATAAAGTGAGGAGAGAGGAGAGAGAAAGATGAATAAAAAACCATTAAACAGAAATGGCATTTGGATCCGTACGCTCTAAAAAATGAGAGCGTACTGTAGCATGCTATATAATTTTAGCACATTTAGCCTACCTGATGAGGGTTCATTTTTGTATTTGGTGTGTCAAATGTGCCAAATATTTAGCATTTGGCACATTTGAGAGACCTGATGAGAGTGCTCTTATATAGAGTATATAACCTAATTACCTTATTTCCTTTATGAAGGAGAAAGAAAATTAAGAAACCCCCGAATATTGGTAAACCTATAAAGGAAAATAATTCGTTGTAAAAACAAGATACACCCCATCAAAAAAAAAAAAAGATACACTTGGACCAAAAACATTTGTTCTAGAAAACAAAAAAAATAAAAAAAAATAAAAATAAAAAGTTCTACGAAGAAAGAAAGGAATCCTCCATCCACCAAAACTCTTACTTTTATAAATAGTGGATTGAAAAATTACTCCTCTATCTTAACCAAACCCAACAAATTGTTCTAAATTTTTTTACATATTTTAGGATTCAACTCACATTTGAAAAAAAAAAAAAATTGTCCTTGTATTTCTCTTTCATAACCTTTTTAAACGTTACACTTCTCTCATCATAATGGGACATCCATTTCATTTTAAAAATAAAAAATAAAAAACCAAAGGGGTAAACAATGTGGATGAACTTTTGATTATTAAAATAAAAGTTGTTTTATTTTGTTATTCTTTTATTTTTTATTTTTTATTTTTTATTACCAAAAAATCGTATTGGCGCGAAACCGTGTTTAATTACTGTATATAGGAGTTTCATGCAGATAACAGCAATAATTGGAAATGAAAGTTAGCTACTTAAACTAGGAAAAAGAAAGATTAATTATTGTACAAATTCTTAAATTAAAGCAAAGTAGATACATAATTTCTTGAAATTTATAGGTACTCCTAAGTAGTTAAATTATTTGTTTACATTTCTTATATTTGGGTTTCTCCTTTTAAGTTATTCTCTTTATGACTAGATATTGATATTTTTAAATATATTTTAATTAATAATATGCTTCGAAAAGAAATTACAATTTATACTTAAGTAAAGGAGTCAATTTTGTACCAGATGTGTGGGGGGTTGGGCCCAAACGACCTATGTTAGCCCACCTAATCAAAACCCAACATAAAACTCAAGGCCCATTAGACGAGCTAAACTTGGTACATAAGGAGGGAGTTAAGCCTAGGCCCTATCATAATGGGCCCAACCTGGAGGTTGGGATGGTGGGCCAAAAAGACAACCACTTGAGGAAGTCTTAAGTGGTCGGCTAAACACTGACCAGTGACGAGAGAAGTCGAAGTGAAACACGAGCCTAGCAAGATCGGTAGTCGAGGACTGGTAGCGCCATTAGGGAAACTGCCACCGAACACTATTTGGCGTCTGGAACAAGTTCCAAGGGAATCCTCTAAAGTTGTGAGGATCCCTTGGGATTCTGATGAACATAGGAATATGTGTGCAGTGGGAAAATAATGATGGTCACCCCACTGACAAGAGATTATACAAGGAAGAAGTGGGTAAAGGATCAGGGGTTGGAAAAATTAAGGAGTGAGAGACAGAGTGAAAAACATAGGGAAACACTGGGAAGTTAAGGGAAACTAGGAAGAAGTTCTCGCACTATAGCTTGGAGTAAACGAACCAGCTGAAGTTTGGGGCATAATCTGTAGGATTAAGACTTAACCCACATATAAATAAATTGTGTCCTAAATACTATCATCTATTTAGTCTTTAGTGACTACAGAAGGCTATACCAGTTTAGCCAGTTGAACGAAATATTTTGGTACCGATTAGTACTGGTGTACTGTTTCGGGATTACCGTTATTTTATAAAGAGTTCAAATAGGGATGGCAATAAAAGCCCGATTCGCGGGTACCCGGCCTGGCTCGACCCTAATGGGCTGGATTTTACCCAGTCTGATAAATAATAAGGTCGGATATGGATTTTTTTTTTTAAAACCCAAAACGGGTCTGGGTCTGGGTCGGGTCTCCAGGTTTTATGCATACCTGGCCCGAACCCAACCCGTATACATATATAATATTTTTTAAAAAAAACCCTAGATATAAATACTCTCTTTCTCCTATCAGATTTCATTTCCTAAACCCTAACCCTCACCCTCACTTCTCAGCCGCCCCTCCTCTCTCTCTCTCTCTCTCACTCTTTCACAAAGGCTCTCACACACTGCCATCGACCACCTACAAACCCTAACCCTCACCTCTCAGCCGCCCCTCTCTATCTCACAAAGGCACTCACACACTGTCGTCGGCCACCTACTTTTGCTAATCCTCGAACAAACCACAATACAAATCCAAATCCTTGTTGCCGTCGTCATCTCTCATCGTCGTCATCGTAGTCGTCGTCTTCGACTTATTACCGGCGTTACACCATCATCTTCATCGCAAATCTAACAGCGAGACTGAAATGGCGCTGTCGCAGCATAGAGTCTCTCAACGATCCCATCTCTTCGTTGCTTCAACTCGCTACCATAATCCATAGACGCCACTGAAATTGCTGTCTCTATAAACATCCACACATCCACACCTGAAGTCTCTAGAACCGTTCTTGAAATCATCTATATCCATTGTTTTGTCCTCTCTCTTTTTTTTCTTTTCTTTTTTTTTACAAAAAATTATAAATTGTATCTGAAACGAAACAATATCATATTGAAGATTGAAAATAGTTTCTGTTTGTGATTTGAATTTTTTTTTTTTTTTGATGGGTGTTGAAAGCTCGAATTTGTGTGAATATACAAGAGCTTGTTTAGACCTCCAATTAAAAATTACGGCTCGGTTGCTTTTACTCTAACTTATCTAAGTATGGAATAAGAGTAAATGAAGCGCAATAAATCGATAGAACTACTCTAGTGCATAACATGAACAACAAGCAATAAAAGTAAAGTACAAGAGTAAGGGAAGAGAGATGCAACCACAAGATAACACCAAGACGTGTTATCGAAGAGGAAACTGAAGTACTCGGCGTAAAACCTCTTTGCCGCCCTCCAAGCTATAAATGATCCACTAGACAATAAGTTGGGATACACAAATAGCAAGAGACCCTCCAAGCCTAATCTACCCAATGCACCTAAGCCCTCCAAGCCCCTACTTCAATAAGGCTTCTCGAAATCGTGTCTTGTCTAGCTTTCCGGATCCCGCAACACGCCCAATTGCATCTGCCAAAGCTTGGCTTCTTCCAATGCTTCCCAGCATCACCAAAACCTCACTTAACAGTTAGAATGGGTGTGGTAAGTGTTTGGGCTATCAACCTCTCAAGGATTTGGAAATGGAGAGGTAGGAGTTGAGGAAAAATCACAATGGATTGTGTAGAGAATTGTGGGTATAATAATCTCTCACTCTCAAGGATAGTGGCTGGGGTTTTCTCTCTGAAAAGCACTCATCAACATATATGGGTAATGTGGGTATATATAGTGTAGGTAGAGATAAGGTGTATCAGATATGACAAAATAGCAAACAGAATGTTTCAAGAGTATCTCGTGAGAAGGCCTTACCTGCGAGATACTCGCAAAAACCAACTGTCACCATCCTGTCATGACTCTTCGCATTCCAGTCATGTGTTAGGCATATGCTTCACTTCGTGGGAAGGCTTCTCGCGAGCTACCCGCGAAAACTTCTTTAGTCTTCAATTACCTTAAGTCTTCACACTCTCTCACACACATAACCCTTACAATAAAATCCCACATAAAATACAAGGTACAAACGATTGTACATAATTACAATCAAATTTGGCACGAAATTAAAGCCAACACAAAATAGTTGTAAATCATAACTTTACAATCTCCCCCTTTGGCTGTTCTGTGACAAAACCCCTAAAACAAACTCTAGACTTAAACGTGAGTTTGGGAACAGTGGCAAAACTCACTCACACCTAACTTAGAAGTTGTGAAGCACTTGCATGTATATACTTGTAACCTGAAACACTCGCACACAAACAAAACTTTCATTAAGCTTATGACAAGTTGAATACATGGTACGTATATAAGCAAGTAAAATGTGATTAAGGTAATAAACACTATGTAAACAGTTAAGCATATCTTGATCATACAAGAACAGTCATTAAAGAATGACTACAATGAACCTTTAACTACTAAATGATCATCCGGACACGCAATGCAATTAAGAGCAATGCAGAAATCAATTGCATGTCCAACACACAACCAATGCAAAATACAAGAAGTATTTGCATCAAGGATACAAGATCCGACAAGGGCACAAATGTGTAGTACTAAAAGTACTTAAAAAAAATGCTACAAAGCAAGAATATAAAAGATAGTACTTAATATAAACTGAAAGTTTTAAACCACAGTACATAAAGCTTTAAAAGAAAGCAATATAAATAACCAAGAGTTATAAAAACTATAAAAGTAAACATAAAATGAAACCACTAAACCACTAGACCACCAAAATGAACCCATAATATCTATGCTGTGCTACGCTATTCTCCCCTCAAAATGTACAACTCTAACTCAAAACTTTCTCCCCCTTTTCGACCGGAATGGCCAAAGGAGCTAGAATTGCTCAGATTTTGAATCGGATCCTTGCGCCATCATCAGAGCTTGTTTAGACCCCTAATTAAAAATTATGGCTCGGTTGTTTTTACTCTAATTTATCTAAGTGCGGAACAAGAGTAAATGAAGCGCAATAAACCGATAGAACTACTCTAGCGCATAAACATGAACAACAAGCAATAAAAGTAAAGTACAAGAGTAAGGGAAGAGAGATGCAACCACAAGATAACTCTAAGATGTGTTATCGAAGAAGAAACTGAAGTACTCGGCGTAAAACCTCTCCGCCGCCCTCCAAGCGGTAAATCGATCCTCTAGACAATAAGTTGGGATACACAAATAGCAAGAGACCCTCCAAGCCTAATCTACCCAATGCACCTAAGCCCTCCAAGCTTTTACTCCAACAAGGCTTCTCGGAACCCTGTCTTGTCTAGCTTTCCGCAACACGCCCGATTGCATCCGCCAAAGCTTGGCTTCTTCCAATGCTTCCTAGCATCACCAAAACATCACTTAACACTCAGAATGGGTGATAAGTGTTTGGGTTATCAACCTCTCAAGGATTTGAAAATGGAGAGGTAGGAGTTGAGGAAAAACCACAATGTATTGTGGAGAGAATTGTGGGTATAACAATCTCTCATTCTCAAGGATAATGGCTAGGGTTTTCTCTCTGAAAAGCACTCCTCAACATATGTGGGTAATGTGGGCATATATGGTGTGGGTAGAGATATGGTGTATCAGATATGACAAAATAGCAAAACAGAATGTTTCGCGGGAAGGCCTTAGCCGCGAGACACTTGCGAAAACTAGCTGTCACCATCCTGTCATGACTCTTCGCATTCCAGTCATGTGCTGGGCACATGCTTCACTTCGCGGGAAAGTTTCTCGCAAGCTACCCACAGAAACTTCTTTAGTCTTCAATTGCCTTGAGTCTTCACACTCTCTCTCACACACAACCCTTACAATAAAATCCCACATAAAATACAGGGTACAAACGATTGAACATAATTACAATCAAATTTGGCACGGAATTAAAACCAATGGAAAATAGTTGTAAATCACAACTTTATAGGTGTGATTTGTATTTCTATTTATGTTTGTGATCGAAACAGTTTGTGGTTGTAATTTTTTTTTTTATTAAGATTGGATCAGATTGGGCTTCTGAATAGGAGGCAGAAGTGGCTGGACAGGGCCTGTGGAGCCTGTAGGGCCTGGCGGGGCGGGTTTGGGCCTCGCAGAAAAATCCGTTTGATACGAGTCAGGTCCAGGTCGCGGGTCCAAGCCTACGGGTCGGGTCCGGGTATCAAATAACTCGGCCCGAACCCAACTCGTTGCCATTCCTAAGTTCAAATTTAATAATGATAGAGTGTAAAACTCACGTTAGTAAAAATTAAAGTGCACACAATTTATTAAAAGTATTTATAAATTATAAAACATCTCATTTAAATATCTTTAATACGTAAGTTTTAGTTAAAATGCTATCTTTTAAAATTCATTATACATTGATATTATTTTTAATAATACAAAGTTTTTTTTTTTTGTAGATGACACATGGTAGTAGGTTTTCTTATTTTTATTATTATAATAATAAATTCATTAGATATTGATATATTTGGTGTACCGTAGTTAGGGCCGTCTAGCGGGCCAGAGACTCGGTCAACCGACCAAATCCAACTAAACTGAAGTCCAATGGGTGGATCCAAATGGCTTGGTCAGTCGGGTACAGGTCTACTTTCTTTGAAAATCGATATTTGAACCAAAATGAAACACAAGTGTTTCGGTTCCGTTTTAAGCTCCGGTAAGGAAAATACAGGTCGTACCAGCCAGTACGGTACGGTATCTACTCCATTGCGTTTGCGTTCAATTATATTTTATGTGAAAATTAAATGTTTGTTTATAAATTTTTATTTTTTATTTTTGAGAATTAAGATAATAATATTATCCCTTCTCAAAAAAAAAGAAAAGATAATAATATTATTAATTAATATTTTTTAAATCAATAATATGTCAAACTGTCTTTTATTCTTGCCCCTTTGAACTAAAATTCTGGCGCCTCTGCCTGTACTTAATAGCATTGTTATATGATATATGTATGGCTCCAACGGTAATTCATTACTTTGATCTTAGTGATATGGGATTAATACCCTCGTATATGAGTTATTGCATTTACTTAGTTCTCTGCTTAATTCTTAGTGTGAAATTTGCTAGAATCTGAGGGTAATTTACAACGGAACATAATACTAAATATCTATTTTCTTTTGGGAGGTGGAGGGTAATATGGATGATTCAAGTGCATTGCTTAAATGTCTCTCTTCTTAGTGATATGGAATTACTACTCTAGTGTATGCGTTATTGAATTTACTTAGTTCTCTACTTCTCAGTGTGAGATTTACTAGAATTTGAGGGCAGTTTACATTAAAAGTTAACACTATTCGGAAGGTAGAGGGTAACATGGGCAATTCAAAATTGCAATGCTTGATTGTCTATCTTCTTTGCAGGCATGAGTCAAAATTTATCCAAGATATTGTGGAAGAGATAATGCCCAAATTAAGTTTTGCATTCCCAAGAGATACCAAAGGTTTAGTAGGAATAGAATATCGAGTGAAGGAATTAATGTCACTTTTGACTATAGGATCAAATGATATTCGCATTATTGGGATTTGGGGGATGGGGGGAATTGGTAAGACAATTCTTGCAAGAGTTGTCTATCAGATGATTTTCAATGATTTTGAAGGTGGTTGTTTTATCAATAATATTAGAGAAGAATCTGAAAAGCATGGTTTACTTCCATCACAACAAAAACTTATTTGTGAAATTTTGGGGGAGAGAAGTACGAATATACGGGATGTTGAAGACGGAGTTCATATGATCAAGAAAAGGTTATGTCATAAAAGGATTCTTCTTGTTCTTGATGATGTTAATCAATTCAACCAATTAGACAAGTTAGCTAAGGAGCTTAATTGGTTTGGTCCAGGTAGCAGAGTTATCGTCACAACAAGAGATAAGAGTTTGTTGAAAAGATATAAAGTATTTGGAATATATGAGGTTAAAGGATTGAGTGACTATGATGCTCTTCATCTTTTTAGTTTGAAAGCTTTTGACAAAGATCATCCTGCCGAAGATTTTCTAAAGTTGTCTAAACAGTTTGTAAATTATGCAAAAGGCCTTCCTCTAGCTATTGAGGTTTTGGGTTCTTTTTTGTTCAATAGAAGTAAGGAGGAATGGGAAAGTGCGTTAAACAGGCTCAACGAATTTCCTGAGAAAGGAGTTATCCAAATACTTCAATTAAGTTTTGATACACTTCATGAAACAGAAAAAGAAATCTTTCTACATATTGCATGTTTCTTTAATATGAAGGCTAAATATTATGTGGTAGAAATACTAGATTGTCTTGGCCTTTGCCCTAAAATTGGTTTAAGGGTTCTCATTGAAAAGTCTCTTTTAAAAGAACTTGGAAATGAATATAGCATGCATGAACTACTACAAACGATGGGTCAAAACATAGTTCGTAAAGATCATCCTCAAGAACCTGGGAGGTGGAGCAAATTATGGTTATACAAGGACATTCGCAATGTATTGGTAAAAAATTTGGTAAGAGATCATTTGTAGAAATTGAGCATATGTCTTAATTCAAAACAGTTACAATTTGAATAACTCCAGTATCTTGCAATTCACCCATTCCTTTTTCTTGATTATCAGGGAACAGAAGCAAATCAAGGCCTAGTCTTAAAGCTTCCTAAAGTTGAAAAACTACATAAATCTGAAAAGAAACATTGGAACCTAGAAGCCCTTTCAAAGATGTCTAACCTTAAATTGCTTATAATTCATGGGGTTCAAGTTCTACATGACCCCAAACATCTTTCTAACAACTTAAGACTTCTTGATTGGAGTGGGTATCCTTCAAAGTCTTTGCCATCAGATTTTGAACCAGATGAGCTTGTTGAACTTCAATTGTTGGATAGCAAAATTGAACGGCTTTGGAAAGGGACAAAGGTAAGGTTGTTATTTAAGTACTCTAATACAACTTTGTTTTTAATTTTCAATTAATTTTAAGGTTTGTTAAATCTAACTCTTGTACTGTATATTTTGGTTTTAACAGTACTTGGACAAGTTAAAGTTCATCAAATTGAACAATTCCTTAAACCTCATTGCAACCCCGGACTTCACTGGAGTTCCCAATCTTGAGAAATTGGTTTTTAATGGATGTATAAATTTACATGAGGTTCACCCATCTATTATGGTTCTTAAAAGGCTTACCCTTGTTGATCTAGAAAACTGCAAAAGCCTTAAAAGTCTTCCAAGCAAGTTTGAAATGGAATCTCTTGAAGTTCTCATTCTTTCTGGCTGTTCAAAAATCAAGAGAATTCCAGAATTTATAAGAAATATGGAACGCTTATCAAAACTTCACTTAGATGGCACTGCTATTACGAAACTTCCCTCTTCAGTTGAACATTTGTCTAACCTTGCTTCATTGCAACTAAGAGATTGCAAGAATCTTTTGTGTCTCCCTAGTACAATTTGTAGCTTTAAGTCGGTTAAATATCTCAATCTAGCAGGCTGCAAAAACCTTTGTAGTCTTCCTAGCAAGTTTGAAATGAAGTCTCTTGAGGTTCTTAATTTTTCCGGCTGTTTAAAAATTAAGAGGATTCCAGAATTTATGGGAAATATGAAACGCTTGTTGTATCTTCACTTAGATGGCACTGCTATTACAGAACTTCCCTCTTCAATTGAACATTTGACTAACCTTGCTTCATTGCATTTAAGAGATTGCAAGAATCTTGTGTGTCTTCCTAGTATCAACTATAGCTTCAAGTCACTTAAAGATATTAATTTGGCTGGATGCTTGAAGCTTGACAATTTACCGGAGAAGCTGTGCAATGTTGAAAGTCTAGAGGTGCTTGATGTGAGTGGAATTGCTTTTAGAGAGCCACCTTCCTCTGTTCTTACCTTAAAGAATCTTAACGTATTATCTTTTCGGGGATGTAAAGGGCCACCACCTAAACTATTGAATAAGCTTTTCCCCCTTAATTTAATTCAAAGAAGAAGCCTAAACCCTGTGAGCTTGTTATTGCCTTCGCTTTTGGGTATTTGTTCTTTAAAGAGATTGGACCTAAGTGACTGTAATCTCCAAACAATCCCTAATGATTTTGGAAACTTATCCTCTATAATTATTTTAAATCTAAGTGAAAATCACTTTAGTTGCCTTCCTGAAAGTATCGTGCAACTATCTAAATTGCAGGAAATTAATTTATGCAATTGCACAAGACTTCGTTCATTGCCACAATTGCCATCAACGACTTCTTTGGTTACAGCAAATGGTTGTACCTCATTGGAAACATTTCCAAATGGATTAAAACCACACGATTACACCCAAACAAATCTTTTCTTCATCAATTGCTTCAGATTGGCTGATAATCATGGTCGGAGTGACATGTTCTTTAATGTGCTGAGAATGCTATTAACAGTTCTCTCTCTCTCTCTCTCTCTCTCTCTCTCTCTCTCTCTCTCTCTCTTTATATATATATATATATATATTTGTCAATTCTTAGCAGTTTATCTTGGTTTGTATGTTTCAGGAAATTTGCAAGCGATCTATAAATGTGAATATAGTTATTCCTGGAAGTGAAATTCCGAAATGGTTTAGCCATCAGAGTGTGGGGAATATAGTTAATGCTCAAGTTACTCATCCCAACAAAAATGTGAATATACAAGTGCTTTCTCATTCGAGAAATATGTGGATTGGAATGACCGTGTGTGCTGTTTTTTCATTCCCCAATTTTTATCCCTCTGATATTCAGCAATTTTTGAATTGTTGCATTCTAATCAATAAACTTGTTGGTTCAGTCATTTATGCAGGCTTTTGCCCTAAAGTGGTTCAAATTAAATCACGCCATCTTTGGATGTCCTATATACCCTCACAAGCGTTTAAAGAGAATGAGAGAGCAGTATTGAGTCAAATTGATGAGAATGAATTCATACATATGGAGGTTAGATTTCGATGGTATTTCAACCAATACGTGGAGTTTAAGAAATGTGGGTTTCGTCTAGTATACGAACAAGATATCGAAGATATCAAAGAAATGATATTAGCTCAATCCAGTAACAGCACCTGCGTCACTCCGTATGAGGGTTTGGATGTTCATCATAATTTTGACAATTCAACGAAAGGAATCAAATTGAAGCGAAGCCGTGATGAATATGATGGGACTGGACCTATTGGTGAAGACAGCTCTAACGATGTCCCACACTCAAAGAGGATTGAAAGATAGAGTGTATGGGCTCATGCTAACTCTTACTGCAAGGATTCTAATGAAGGTTGCTTGGGACTGGTAAGTCATCGTTACATTGACTCTGTAGCTTCATATCTGCAGTTTCTCATTCTTCTCTCTCTCACTCACCGTCAGCAGCTCCTGAAGTAGAGCAACCATCTGTAAAAGGTGAGTGTGCCTTTTTTTTTTTTTGGTCTCATACCCGAATGTATCATTTGATAAAATCATATTTCTTTTTTTTTTTTTTTTTGAAATGAGATGAAGACATATGTTAGAATACAATAGGCTATATCTAAAATCGAGTAGATCATGTTTTTGTAGAATACTTCGATTTTGCAATACAACTAGCTACTGTGATTTTAAGATTTTCATAATGGACCTAATGTTTTCCTATTTTTACCCTTCGTTGGACTCTTTCTAATATACAATTTAATAAAATAAAGATGTACTTAGTCAAGATTAAAAAAAAAAAAAAGGGTCCTGATTTTAACTTTGGGGCTGCTGCAATTTGAATCAGAAGGAGTAAATGCCTGCATTCGGTCCTATAGATGAATGGGTCCTAGAAAAAAGATAAAACGGGAATTAATATTTTTAACTATACAAACTCTAGCCTAGTAAAGCACTATAAATATGTTTTGGTGCTGCTGCAATTTGAATCAGAAGCAGTGACTGCCCCCTGCTGCATTTTATGTATATTTACTATAAGAAATCATTAAGCAGATAAATACATAAATAAATAAATTAGAAGCTCTAATTCAGATTATGGCAGGTTCATGCATTTCAAAGGTACGCCAGAGGCTTTCATGTTATTTGCTTTGTATGTTATAGTAGCTTCTAATTGCCATAAAATCTGATGCAATGAGATGGTACTTGAAAGCTTTTACTGGACAACTCAAAGAGGATTGGAAGACATATAAAGGATGTATGGCTCATGGTAACTCCGATTATATTAACTGTTATTATGGTGACTCTAATTGCAAGGATTCTAAGGAAGGTGGCCTAGGACTGGTAACTCATCATTACATTGACTCTGTAGCTTCCTATTGGGCACATATATACTACTTTTTTTTTCTTTTTCTTTTTTTTTTTCAATTTAAACTTTTGAATTTAGTTTAAGTGCAGCACTTGATTCATAGACTCTGTAGCTTCCTATTGGGCCTGTGGTACCCTTGATTTTTTTTTTCTTTCCACAGAAAGTTGGCCATGATACAAAGGAATCTTCCTTGTCCACAAGATTGTTTACAGGAAATCCATAATATGCGAGTTTTTTTTTTTTTGTCAAAATGTCATTGCCATTACTAGTTTCTTAAACATGCGAGTGCCAGAAGCTTACCATGCCATTTTCATTTTACCACCCCATTTTCATTTTACCACCTTGCTCAAGTTTTTCCATAAAAGAATAAATTCCAAATTTTAGTTAAGTAGTTTTGATAAACTTATATTGGGAACAAGGTACAAGGAAATTTAATGCAAATCAACTGTATATACATCATTTGCTTATTGTTTGTAATTTTTTTTAATAGTTATTTTGCACTAAATTCTTATTAATGCTGCATTTGTTTTGGGAAGGTTTATTCAAAGTTTCAAATCAACAATTGTCTTTGTTTTGTTGAGTACATCAGCCTCAGTCCCTCCATACTTGAACTCCCTGAAGTTGTCTCTTTTGTTTTTTGTAGGATTTCTTTTTGTTGAATGATATTTCTGTGTTTGATGTAATGCGATGAAGACATATATGTTAGAATACAATAGACCATATAAATAGAGTAGATCATGCCTTTGTAAAATACCATGATTTTGCAATACAACTAGCTGCTGTGATTTTAAGATTTCATGCATAATGGTCCTAGTGTATTCCTATTTATATCCTTCATTGGACTCTTTCAAACTTTCAATTTAACACAATAAAGATATAGTTAGTGAAGGCTGTCAAGCTGAACCATGAAAATATTTACTTTTGCTCTCTCTTTCTCAGTCTCAATTCTGAAAATTTCTATTTTAACATATTCTAACAATTTATGTAAGTGACATTTGGAATTGATAGGCTTAACTCATGCAATTATATTCTTGACAGATTGCCTACAAGGTGGTCATGAAGATGTTTGACTATAAATTGTTTTTACTGAATTTTGGCTTATTCACTTTAGCTTTCTCTGATTAGTTCAATTTTTTTTTTGATTCCCAGCTTGGGGGTGTGAATCAATTTGGAAAAAGATCCATTTTCTTCTGCTTATGGTTCTGCTATGAAACTTGTTGGGTTTCTTCGGCTTTTATTTTATTTTGGACTTTTCTCCATTTCTCCCTTTTGGTTTTGTTGTATTTCACTTATTATTATTCTATGTTGAATGGGTACAGACATGGCTACGGGTATAGGTACGGTGGTACGGTATTTCTTGAAAAACTAATGTACAACAAATAATTAATTAATTAATATTTTTAAGGTATATTTTAAATATTTTTGGACATAATATGTTTATTTTAAGCTTTAAAATTAAGTAACAAAAACAAATGCTTGAAAACATATCTAAAATTAATTTAAAAGTAATAATAAATAGCAAAGAAGTACGTTGGGGCACCCATAAAATGTTGTCTAAATAAATTGAACATCTAAGTTGTATGGGTTCCCACGGTCTGGGTACTTGGCTATTTTAGGCTCGTCCATGCAATATAGTTATTATTATGAGTCCGAATTTGATAAGGATGGGGTGTAAAACCCATCTTTTACACCATCCAATAAGAGGTTGCCACATCACATTTTTACTTAAAACTCAGTACATCCTATCATACATAATAACATCTCAGTAAACTTATAGTTGAGTTGGATTTTCAAATGAGTTTTAGAATTGATTGAGTGTGATTGTGCCTATTAATTAATATGTAATATAATGATGTGACATATTGAGATTGAAGGAGTAAAACTTAGATTTTACACCACATCTTTATTGAATTTAATCTCTATTATTATTATTATTATTATTGCTTTTTCACTGTGCTTAATTCCGGTTAGTTTGGAATCTTGGACTAATGGGGTTAGATAATTGCCATGACACTGATTGTATTGCCTTGAAAAAAAAAAAACTCCTACTTTTAAAAATGGTGCTGCTGCAATTTGAATAAAATGAGTAACTACTCTGCTGCATTTTATGTCTATTTATTATAAGAAATCATTAACCAGACAAATACAAAGTTAAATAAATTAGAAGCTCTTATTCAGATTATGGCAGGTTCATGAATTTTGAAGGCATGGTAGAGGCTTTCACATTATCTGCTTTGTATGTAATAGCAGCTTTTAGTTGCCACAAAATCAAATGCAATTAGATGGTACTTACAGCTTTTACCAGACAACTTTCGCATAGCTGGAGGCGCTTTCTTTGTTATGCATCCCCAGATTGCTTGTTTAACATCTAGAGTAAGCTTAATCTGGTTGAGATTGAAAGTGAATACAGGCTAATTTGAATTACTGAGAGAACAGCAAAATATTCTTGTGCAGGTGCATGGAAGTGGAACTGTATAAGGAAGCAATGCCCCAAGGTTAAATGGTGAAGACCATCATCTGGTTTGAGGTTTCCCAAAGTAATTCCAGAACATGCATTTATAGGATGGCTAAGGGTTCACAACAGATTGTCTACAAAAGATCGAATGTATTAATGATATGCTAATCTTGATGTTCAGTGTGTTGTTTGTAAAAGAAGAATTAAAAGTATGTACCACTTATTTTGTGATTGTTTTCTCGATGTGGATATGATGAACCATAATGAGTTGCTGTCTAAAACCCAAAGTTCTGTTGGCTGATTATGTTCTATGATGAGAAATCACTTGTGTCTAAACTGGCATATGGTCTATCATATTTGGCTTCAGAGGAATGCTAGTATTCATCAAGGAAGACTATTTTCTAAAGAGGCTATGGTCAAAATGATCAGGTGGGAAGTGAAGAACAGAGTTGAATGTAACAGTTACTACAATTCTGTTCAAAACAGGTGCTTTCTTTGGGGGTATTTCATGTTCTGTATTATTAATGGTCCTTGTGTCCTTGAACTAACAGATTTGGAAATTTCATTTTGTAATATTTATGGTGTGGTGTAGGATGTTTGTGCATTGGTGTTGCTTTGTTTGGTTATATTTTGAACTGATTGTACTTTTTTTTTTATAAATGAATTGCTCATTCATCCAAGAAAGAAGATTGCTTTTCTTTCATAGCTGTAGCTGCAGTCTTTGTTATTTCTGAAATGGTCATTGGTTTCAAACTTGGTGTACCCGAAAGGAGAAAGCATGATACTGTCAAGAAGGAAAAGATGGATCGGATTCTCAAAGATAAATGCTGTGCTGCAATTTCTCTTTGGTTGCAAGACCAGCAAATATGATGGCATCCTCAAGAATGCACAAAATCAGCTACAAAAATTGGATATATGCATTCAAGATCTTGAAGGAGGACAAGAATCGCTGTTTAGGCGTTTGATAGAAACAAGAGTCTCCATTCTCTAACATCCTCAACCACTACTCCTCCAATTAATGCAGGCTCTACTTTCCAAAATTGTGTTGTAATTCTCTATTTTAAAATAATATATTTCTGGCTTTTAATTAAGAAAAACAATAGTCTCATGGCATTTTTTTTTTCCTTTGCGTATATTGATTACATCGGAGACACGGAACATGTACTGCGATGTTTACATGCATGTTAGACATTGAGCATGCTTGGTCATGTGGGTTCAAGCCTCAATCCAGGCTTGAATATAATAAAAACACTAGTGCCTAGGCATGCCGCAATGCATGCATGCCTGATGATGAGTATATTCTACCATTCTTAAGGCCTTTGCTCATGATGAAGCACCAGAATTTCGGCTTAGTGCAGCTCTTGAATCTTGATACATAGATTCTATAGCTTCCTTTTGTGTGACTTGTTGGGCTTACACAATTGGTTCAAAGAAACAACCTTAGTAACGCCGTTTGAAAGTGCTGCTGGGGAAGTCTAGTTGTTGGATGGGCTTACCTTTGGGGCCTGTTGTGGTGTTCTCTATTTGTTATTAGGAATGGGCCTTTACTGGCTTGCTTTCTTGTGATGGTGTAAGTAAGAACTGTTTAGGTTTTTTTTTTTGATAAGAGTACCTGTTTAGTTTTTGTTTGGTTGTTTATTTGTTTTTTTTTTTCTCTCTCTCTAAATTATACTCTAGCATTTATATCTAGGCTTCAAAAAGATGGAAACAAAACAAACATTTTGAGTGTCCCTTTGGAAATAGTTTGTTTAACTAAAATTAAAAATTTTTTGCTGAAAGTGTAGAAAATAAGTTAAAAAATAAGTTGAATAGTATAGTGAGACTTATGAATAGTATCAAAAAGTACAGTAGAACACATAAATATTAGCAAAAATAAATTAAAAATGTAAATAAACTAAAATTTTCAACTCATTCCAAACTATTGCTAAGACGAATTTCCACCATGTTGGAGGGAACTTAACAGAAGATACTAGACAAATAGCCAACCATCAAAGTCAAACTTAATTTCGAGTTCAAATCCCCATTTAACGACAAAAAAGAAATTACTCAATTTATTTATTTTATATAAAAGAAAATTTATAAATTATTTTTAAAAATAAAAGCACACATTTTTTTATTAAAATTAGATAAGTAAATAGTATAAAAAAAATAAAAAATAAAATAAAAACTATAACAAATTACCTCATCCCACCTTCATTTTGCTCACATTTGCATTTTATTTAGCTTTGCGCCTTTGCCTTTAGCACTAGCAACAGCAGGAACCAACGTCTTGGATTTTGGATCTCTCCATTTCTCTTTCAACTCCAAGACGTTTGTAGTTGATTCTGATTCAAGTTTTCAATGTAAGTTCTCAATCTCTCTCTTAGTTTCTCTCTCAATAATCAATATACTCTGTCAATTTTTTTTCCATACCCATCTTCTTTTAGGAGCTTCTCTTTCGGTATAAATTATGAAAATCCATCTTTCTTTATTCTTGCTTGTATAGACTCATACCCAGAAAAAATTATTGGCCGTTTATCAATTTTGCTGTCGTAGTTCCTCATATTTAATAATATTTGGCACCTATGGGAAAGTCTCTGAGTTGATTATTTAATAATATTTGGCACCTATCAAATTTAAGCAACATGTTTGTTTAAGATTCTGATTAGTGGTTTTTAGAGTCATAAGCTCAATGTAGTTGGGGGTCTCTCGTGTTCTTAGATATCAATTTATGCCACATGCCTTTCCATTGTTTCCATGGCCTTTATTGTGATCTTAATGAACACAGGGATTCATTTTGAATCATTGATTGACCTGAAATCAAAATTGAACTGTGATTAATTTAATTGAGTTCACAACTTAGGTTAATTATTTTTGAATTCCAATTGTTTGATAAATTGTCCCAATGAATTAACTTTGTGATTCCTGTCCCTAGTTTCACTCATTTATTTCCAAATCGTTTCATTTTACCCCTTATTTATTAATTTTTTCTTTTAAAAAGTTAATTGAATGAAATTTTGACTAGTTTCTCTAATTCTATATTGTGATTCGAGGTTTACTTGAAAGCTTAGATTTGATTTCATGGATTCAAAAGGCCCATCTTCTTCCTCTTCTTCTAGCCATAAGTGGAAATACGATGTCTTTCTAAGCTTTAGAGGTGAAGATACTCGCAAGAGTTTTACAGATCATCTCTACACTACTTTGAAACAGAAGGGAATTTTCACCTTTAGGGACGGTGAAAAACTTGAAAGAGGCAATCCTATTCAACCTGAGCTTTTAGAAGCAATAGAAGAATCATTGTATGCTATTGTCATTCTCTCGAAAAACTATGCATCCTCAACATGGTGCTTGGATGAACTTGTAAAGATCATGGAATGCAAAGATAAAATAGGATTAATAGTTCATCCCATTTTCTATGATGTGGATCCATCTAAGGTACGAAAGCAGACAGGAACTTATGCACAAGCCTTTGTCAAACATGAAAAAGAGAATATAGATAAAGTTCACATATGGAGAACTGCTTTGACAGAAGTGGCCAATCTCTCTGGTTTGTCTTTACATGATAGGTAAATTTTGCTAATAACATTATTTCCATTGAATATATTAATTTGTTGTCTGCATTTACATATACTAGATTTATTTTGTAACTAGTTGTTGTTATGATGTGATTCTAATGCATTTGTCATGAGAAAAACTACATTCATAAATGATTGTGTATTTTGTCCCTTTGACATGTATATTTTGTTGGGTCCTAATCTAATCCTGTGTGAATTAAGAAAATTAGTTAAGAATTTTAATCAATCTTTAGAAAATATAATCACCAAATTCACCAAGTCAACATATCAATCACACAAGAACACAGAGATTTTCAATATAAATACAACGATTGAGGGGTAGTTCTTTCAGATTTGGGTTTACCTTGACATGTAAGGCTGAAAAGTTTGCTTAGATTAGTTTATTTAGCAAATAAGTCAAGTTCATGCAAGCTTAAGTTTAGGTTCAATTATAAATAATTTGAGTTCAAATATGATAACGTGTTTATAAACAAACTCGTGAGTATGAGATTTGATTTAACCATGTATTATATTATATGTCTATGTATATACATATACAAAAATATACTCATATAGGTTTGAGATTGGATTGTGTAAGTTTGTAAAATGGTTCAAATTATTATTTGTAATTTATTGATAATATAAATAATCTAATTTGTAATAAAAATTACATATATTTTTTAACAATGCAAGATTAGTGAATTCAATTTTTATAAGTTTATAAACGAAATAAGTCTATTTAATTAACTCAAATAGTATAATTTCAACTATAATTTAGATATTAATTATCATAATAGATTTGTAAATTGGTAGCAAAAAATTTAGTTATAGTGTTTATTCTATATGGGTAAAGGATAAGATAATTAATAGAGCTTGAACATTTTATATAATTTGGTGATAAGCTCGAGCTTTGATTGTATTCTAAATAAAATTAAATGAATAATAATAAAAATTTTACCCTCTCATCTCATTTAAAACTCTATTATTTTTGTTTATTATAATTATTAATATTACACAAAAATAAGTCTTTGATGATTGTAACTCATTACTATCTTCTCTTTGATGTGCTAGTACGATTTACAAAAATTTATTACTTCTCCTTCCTTTTCTAATTATCAATGTGGATCCATTTGAATTTTAAACGATTTACACATTGACTCAAATTCCCTCAACCAAATCCAAGCTTGCATTGCGTGCGCTTATCTCAAACCAATTTTGTATATCCACTAAATATCTTATTCTCTTGAATTAGGTTTGGATAGAACTTTAAAACTTTGATGCTATTTTGACGTAAATCTAGGATAGCATATATAAGTGCATTCATATGTGTACATATATTTCAACCTTATTATTCCTCATATGAGAGGACCACCTTGATCAGAAGTCCCTTTTTGTACAAAAGCTATTAACTATCAAACCCTTAGCCTTTAACAGCATTGTTTATATATAAACAGTAACTCATTAATATGTTTTCAGTGATATTGGATTATTAATGTTATTAAGAAATTATTTCATTGAATTAGTTCTCTACTTCTCAATTGAGATTTAATAGATTTTGAGGCTACTTTACAACAAAACTTAAAACACCCAATATCTGAATTTTTTAGGGGTGGGGGTGTATTGGGCGGTTCAATCATATTTGCTTAACTGTCTTTCTTCTTTGTAGGTATGAGTCAGAATTTATCCAAGATATTGTGGAATTCATATCACATAAATTGAGATATCCATTACTAAGAGAAATCAAAGGATTAGTTGGAATAGATTCCCAAGTGGAGGACTTGATGTCACTTTTAGCTATAGGATCAAATGATGTTCGCATTATCGGGATTTGGGGAATGGGTGGAATCGGTAAGACAACTCTGGCTAGAGTTGTTTACGAGATGATTTTTAGTGAATTTGAAGGTGATTGTTTTATCGCTAATGTTAGGAGTAAATCTGAAAAATATGGGTTACTTCCATTACAACAAAAACTTATTAGTGATATTTTGATGGAGAAAAGTGTGGATATTTATATTAGGGATGATTATGATGGAGTTCGTATTATCAAGAATAGCTTATCTCATAAAAAGATTCTTCTTGTTCTTGATGATGTAAATCGCTACAGTCAACTAGCAAAGTTAGCTGGGGAGTCTAATTGGTTTGGTCCAGGTAGTAGAGTTATCATAACAACAAGAGAAGGGCGTTTGTTGAAAATGTATAATGTATGTGGAATATATGAGCCTCAAGGACTAAATGATATCGAGGCTCTTCGTCTTTTTAGTTTGAAAGCCTTCAAAATAGATAACCCCCCTGAAGATTATCTAAAATTGTCCACATATTTTGTAAATTATGCTAAAGGCCTACCTTTAGCTATTGATGTTTTGGGTTCATTTTTGCATGGTAGGAGTAAGGAGGAATGGGAGAGTGTATCATATAAGCTCAAGGAATATCCTGAAAAAGAAATTAATGAAACACTTGAAATAAGTTTTAATGGACTTAAGGGTATAGAAAAGGAAATATTTCTACATATCGCATGTTTCTTCAATATGAAGGACAAAGATTATATAGTAGAAATACTAGATTGTCTTGGCCTTTACCCTACACTTGGATTGGATGTTCTCATTGAAAAGTCTCTCTTAAAAGATTATGAAAATAAATATTGGATGCATGACTTACTACAAATAATGGGACAAGACATAGTTCGTCGAGATTATCCTCAAGAACCTGAAAAGTGGAGCAAATTATGGCTGCATAAGGACATTCACAATGTGTTAATGAAAAATACGGTAAGATACGTTTAGAGAATATACCTTATGATGTTATTCAAAGAAGTTGAAATTTGAACAACTCTAAGTAAGCATATATCTTGCAACTAACTCATTCCTTTTTCTTATTGTTAGGAAATGGAAGCAATTGAAGGACTTGTTCTTGAATGTGGCGAACTACATAAATCAGAAATGGCACATTGGAATCTTGAAGCCTTTCCAAAGATGCCTAACCTTAAGTTGCTTATAATTCATGATGTTCAACTTCTGCATGGCCCCAAACATCTTTCTAATAAATTAAGAATTCTTGATTGGAGTATGTATCCTTCAAAGTCTTTGCCATCGAATTTTCAACCATATGAGCTTGTTGAACTTCAATTGTTGCATAGTAAAATTGAACAGCTTTGGAAAGGGACAAAGGTAAGATTGTTTTAAGTACTTTGATACAACTTTGTTTTTAATTTTCAATTAATTGTGAGGATTATTAAAGCTAACTCTTCTACTATATATTTTGGCTTTGAACAGTATTTGGACAAGTTAAAGTTCATCAAATTGAACAATTCCTTAAATCTCATTGCAACTCCTGACTTCACCGGAGTTCCCAATCTTGAGAAATTGGTTTTCAATGGTTGTATAAATTTACTTGAGGTACACCCATCTATTATGGTTCTTAAAAGACTTACTCTTCTTGATCTAGAAAACTGCAAAAGCCTTAGAAGTCTTCCAAGCAAGTTTGAAATGGAGTCTCTTGAAATTCTCATTCTTTCTGGTTGTTCAAAAATCGAGAGAATTCCAGAATTTATGGGAAGTATGAAACGCTTATCAAAACTTCACTTAAATGGCACTGCTATTACAGAACTTCCTCCTTCAATTGAACATTTGACTAATCTTGAAGAACTATCTTTTCGAGGATGTAAAGGGCCACCATCTAAACTATGGAATAAGCTTTTTCCCTTTAATTTAATGCAAAGAAGAAGTCAAAATCCGGTGAGCTTGTTATTGCCTTCCCTATTGGGTATGTGTTCTTTAAAGAGATTGGACCTAAGTGACTGTAGTCTCCAAACAATTCCTAATGATTTTGGAAACTTATCCTCTATAGCTATTTTAAATCTTAGTGAAAATCACTTTAGTTGCCTTCCTGAAAGTATCAGGCAACTATCTAAATTGTCAGCAATTTATTTACGCAATTGCACAAGACTTTGTTCATTGCCACAATTGCCATCAACAACTTTTTTGGTTGTAGCAGATGGTTGTACCTCATTGGAAACATTTCCAAATGGATTAAAACCACACCATACACATCGTACACATCTTTTCTTCTTGAATTGCTTCAAATTGGCTGGTCGGAGTGACATGTTCATTAACGTGCTGAGAATGCTATTAACAATTCATCAGGTCTCTCTCTCTCTCTCTCTCTCTCTCTCTCTCTCTCTCTGTAAATATGTGTGTGTGTGTGTGTGTGCGTGTGTGTGAATTCTAAACATCTTGGTTTTTATGTTTCAGGAAATCTGCAAGCAATCTATAATATTATATCCCTTTGGTTCCTTTAATATTGTGATTCCTGGAAATGAAATTCCGAAATGGTTTAGTCATCAGAGTGTGGGGAACAGAGTTAATGAACAAGTTACTTATCCCATCAAAAATGTGAATATACAAGTGCCTTCTCATTCGAGTAACATGTGGATTGGAATCACTGTGTGTGCTGTTTTGACATGCCCCAATTTTTATCTTTCTGATATTTTGAGATGTTGCATTCAAATCAATAACCATAAAGGTTCAAACTTTTTTGTAGGCATTAACCCTAGATTGGTTAAGATTAAATCACATCACCTTTGGTTGTCCTATATACCCTCTCAAATGTTTATTGAGAAAGTGAGAGAAATATTGAGTCAAATTGGTGAGAATGGAATCATACAGATAGAGGTTAGATTTCAATGGGATTCCAACTACTTCCTGGAGGTTAATAAATGCGGGTTTCGTATGGTATACGAACAAGACATTGAAGATATAAGAGAAATGATATCAGCTCAATCCAGCAACAGCACTTGCATCACTCCTTATGAGGGTTTGGATATTCACCATGATTTTCACAATTCAACAGAAGGTATCAAAATGAAGCGAAGCCGTGATGAATATGAAGGGGCTGGAGCTAGTGGAGAAGGCAGCACTAACAATGTCCCACACTCAAAGAGGATTGAGGGATAGAGAATATATGGGCTCATGCTAACTCTGATTGTGACGATTCTAACGAAGGTGGCCTGGGACTGGTAAGTCATCATTACATAGACTCTGTAGCATCCTATTGGGCATATATACTTTTTGTTTTTGTTTTTGTTTTTTTTTGTTTTTTTTTTTTTTTAAGCTTAGAAATTACGTTAAGTATATGTTACACAGACTCTGTAGATTCCTATTGGGCCAGTGGTAACCTTCTTTTTTTTTTTTTTTTTTTTTTGAGAGAAAGTAGGCCATGATACAAAGGAATCTACGGACTCAAAATATCATTGCAATAACTAGTTTCTTAAACCTGTGAGTGTCAGAAGCTTACTATGCCATTTTCATTTTACCATCTTGTACAAAATTTTCCTTAAAAGAATAAATCCCAATTTTTAGTTAAATATATATATATATATATATATTGATAATAAGGTATAAGTTGCTAGTGAAGATATTTGACTATAAATTATTTTTACTGAATTTTGGCTTATTCACTTGAGTTTCTCTGTTTTTTTTTTTTTTTTTTGAGAGAGTTTCTCTGTTTAGTTCACTTATATATGCATACATACATACATACACATATATATATATGCTCAACTTGGGTGTGAATCAATTTGGAAAAAGACCTATTTTCTTCTGTTTTTGGTTTTGCTTTGAAATTTGTTGGGTTTCTTCTACTTTTAGTTTATTTGGGCTTTTCTCCATGATTTTTCATCTTCTTATCCCTTCTTGTTTTGTTGGATTTCAATTATTGTTATTTTTTATTTTCTAATTGCTTAAGTACTTGGCTTAATTTGGGTTAGTTTTGGATCTTGGACTAATGGGGTTAGATAATTGCAAAGACATTGGCTGTATTGCTTTAAATAAAAATTTTTTTAAAAAAAAAGTCCTGATTTTAACTTTGTTGGTGCTGCTATTTGAATCCGTACGAGTAACTGCTCTGCAGCATTTTATGTCTATTTACAATAAGAAATCATTAAATCGATAAATACATAAATAAATAAATTAGAAGCTCTATTCAATTTTGATGGCATGCTAGAGGCTTTCACATTATTTGTTTTGTTTGTTAAAGTAGGTTCTAATTGCCACGAAATCTGATGCAATTAGACGGTAGTGGCAGCTTTTAGTGGACAGCTTTTTTTTTTCTTTTTTTTCTTTTTTCACTAGAGGCACTTTCTTTGTTATCCATCCCCAGATTGCTTGTTTAACATCCTGAGTAA
This sequence comes from Quercus glauca, assembly GCA_023736055.1. NCBI lineage: Eukaryota > Viridiplantae > Streptophyta > Magnoliopsida > Fagales > Fagaceae > Quercus > Quercus glauca. Next base: position 7,346,564 of record CM043323.1, read on the forward strand.
TCTTAGTTTGGTTAAGATTGAAAGTGAATATAGGCTAATTTGGATTACTGAGAGAACAATAAAATATTCTTGTGCAGGTGCATGGAACTGTATAAGGAAGAAATGCCCAAAGGTCAAATGGTGATGATCATCATCTGGTTTCCCAAAGTAATTCCAAAACATGTGCTTATAGGCTGGGAAAGACTAACGGTTCTCAACAGAATGTCCACAAAAGATTGAATGTGTAGTGATATGCTAATCTTGATGCTCAATGTGTTGTTTGTAAAAGAAGAGTTAAAAGTATGGACCACTTATTTTGTGATTGTTCTTTCCCGATAAGGATATCGTGAACCATAATGAGATTATGCTCTAGGATGAGAAATCCATTGTGTCTATATTGGCATTGTGGTCTACAGTGTATCATAATTGGTTTCAGAGGAATGCCAATATTCATCAAGGAAGACTACTTTCTGAAGAGGCTATGGTCTAAATGATTGGGTGGGAAGTGCAGAAAAGAGTTGAATATAGCAGTTACTGCAATTTTGTAAATGGTGCTTGTCTCTGTAAACTAACAATGTTGGAGTTTTTACTTTGTAATGTTTTATAATTGTTAGAGATTTTACTTTGTAATGTAGATGGTGTAGGCTGTTTCTGTATTGGTGTTGTATTCTTTAGTGGTGTTTTGGACTACTTGTACGTCTGTTTCTGTTGAAATGAATTGCTCATTCATCCCAAAAAAAAGAAAGCATTCTTTTTCAAATTAGGAAGGTTGAGTTTATTCACAAATTGTTTGATTAACTTAATACTTTTCTTATATAGTAAACACAACAACCAAATATTTTTAGTCCTCTAGAAATCTATGCTAATAATTATTGACTACGTTATGGCTGAAATCATTTTATTTGAGTTAATTAGATAAAATGATATTCATTAATGAACTCATAAAAATTAGATTTATATTAAACTTTTCTGATAAAAATTTCTATATAATTATTATAATTAAAATGGACTACTTATAATAACAAATTTATACAATCCAATTTGAAGTCTATATAAGAATGCAATATATATATATATATATATATATATATATAGAGAGAGAGAGAGAGAGTTCTTAAATTAAATCTCATACTTAATTTTATTTATTAAAAAAAAATTATTTATCAGTTTGTTTATGAATACATTATTATAAGCTCATTCTAAATAAACAAACAAACAAAATAAATAAATTATGGATCAAGTTTGAACTATTCATAAACTGTTGAGTTCATTTACGTTTGGGGTCGTCAGATTTCCAAATTTAGCTAGGTTAAACTATTTCTATTTACATTATCTTCCTTCAAGTTTTGGGCTTCCATAATTGGTGCAAAGATTGGAACGTGCCTAGTAACATTGTTGGAAAGTGCTAGTAAGAGTCCAGTTGATGGGCATTAGCATATCTTTTAGACCTGTCGTTTTCCCTATATTTCTTCTAAGGAAAAGCTTAAAGGCAATTAATGCTGCTAAAAATTTAGTGAATGGACTATTGGGGAGCCTGGTTTCTTGCATGGGACTGAAATCTGAATGTGCCCGCGCAAAATAAAATGAGAGAGAGACCAAAAAAAAAACCACTCAATTTATTTATTTTATGCACAACTTTTTAATCATTGTCTTAAAAAAATAAAATCATACAACTGCTTAAATTAGCAGCGGGAACCAAATTGTGGATCCCACCTTCAGTCCGCGCGAGAATATAAGGGTAGTATGAGTGTGTGTGTATATATATATATATATATATTTATTTCTTTATATAAAAAGCGGATATGTCACTACAGTGTACTGTGCACTTAGTGTGTTTATACTGTGCAAGTACTGTAGCGGCAACAGTTTTTTTTTTTTTTTTTTGGGTTTGTTTTGTGCTTTTTGGTTTTTTGTCTTTTCTTTCCGTTCACATTTATATTGTTATACTGACGCAACAAATTTCATAATATTTTCACAATTATTGATGTGTCAATTTCTTAGAATTTTATTTCCATTTAACAATAAATATAAAAAAATTTAGATAGTTATCACGTTTCAAAACAATGTTGAAAAGTAGCGTCTCGAGTGTCTAAAACTCGAATTCCATGATAAAACTCGAGTTTTTAAGTCTTGCTTTGTAAGTGGATTGCTTTGAGGCGAAAAAAAATTCAAGTAAAAATTGAGTTTTAAAGACTCAAGTTCCGAAAAACGCTGCTATATGGACTTAAAAACGTCACTATAGAGCTATAGGGCTCACTGTAAGACACTTAGAAAAAAATTTTGCAGGAAAACGCCGCTATAGGGCTATAAAACGTTACTATAGAGCTTAAAAACGCCACTATAGGGCTTCCTAAACCTAGCATGGAGATTTATAAAAAAAAAATTTTGCAAAAAAACGCCATTATAGGACTTTAAAACGTCACTATAGGACTTAAAAACGCCACTATAGGGTCGATAAAACTAAAAAAAGATTTGCATGGAACTCGAGTTTTGAAAACTCGAGAGCTATGTGAATGGATCTCAAGTTTCTAAAACTCGAGATGTCTAGTTTTCCTTATAGTTTCAAGCGTTGCCTAACTAACCATATACAACTCTCTCTCACAGTTATTCTGCACATTCCCCCCAATTTCTTACAAGTTGAAATAAAATAATAAAATATGAGACTGTAGCCAACTACAACTGAAAATAAATATTTTAAAAAAATGTTACAACACTTATTGTTATCACAATATTTTTACAATTGTTGAAATCTTAGTTTCTTATATATCAAATAAAAAAAAATGCCAAATCCACAATATTTTGACATTAATTTCACAACAAATCATAGGTAAGCTATTATTAATGGATAGCACTGGAGCTACAGTGCTTTTGGTTTATTCAACTAGCACTGTAGCTACAGTGCCTAAAGGGTTTTTTTATTTATTTATTTTTTTTATTTTAGTAATCGGTTTGTGTTTTTTTTTTCTTTGAAATATTTATGTAAGCTGGTATATATATTGTTATACTGATACTACAAATTTCACAATATTTTCAAAATTATTGATGTGCCAATTTCTTGCAGGTCAAAATAAAATAATAAAATATGAGACTATGTCTAATCACAACTGAAAATAAATGTTTTAAGAAAATGTTACAACACTTATTATTATCACAATATTTTTACAATTGTTGAGATCTCAGTTTCTTATAAATCAAATAAAAAAAATGCTAAGTTCACAACATTTTAACATTAATTTCTACCGTGCCTAAAGTTTTTTTTTTTTCCCAGTAATCAGTTTGTGTTTCTTTTTTTTTTTAAATATTTATGTAAGCTGGCATATATATTGTTATACCGATACAACAAATTTCACAATATTTTTACAAATATTGAAGTATCAATTTCTTACTAGTCGAAATAAAATAATAAAATATAAAACTGTGACCAACCACAACTGAAAATAAATGTTTTGAGAATAATAATAACAATGTTATTAGCTTAAAACCAATAATAACTTGTCATTTATAATTTGTTCTAAAAATGTTATGAATGTAACATTTCTCTCAAATAAAATAAAAAAATATCTATTCGGATCCTAAAAATGAAGATATTGTGAAAATATTGCGATATTTTGTTGTATTCTTAGATTTTTTTTTTAACATAATCAAATTGGGTAAGCCAAAATTCACGATTTCACACACAAAATCTATATTAATTTTCTTACTACTGGGGGCAGCACGTGCCTTGCACGTGCATCCAACACTAGTATTTATTGAAAAGAGGGTATAATATTTTTAGTTGTGATGAGTATGGTATAATATTTTATTATTTTGTTCTATTTTATTTTAATTTATGATAGAAGTATAGAACAACTCTTTAATATAGATCGTTTTATACTAAATTCTAAAGATATTGTGGGTTCTAATTAACTCAACTAGTAAAGTCTCTGATGATTGAATAAGAGATTTGAGGTTTAATTCCAGTCTACACCATACACCAATTGGTGTTTTGGCATGATAATAAAGAGCTATTATCATGAGCGAACACTAAAAATTGAAACTCTCTTAAAAAAAATAAAAAAGTCTACAGATATTTCATACTTTAAAAAAGCAAGGGCCATTACTTAGAGTGAGTTTGGTTAAGTTTTTGATACTGTACTTTTAGAAAAAGTAGTGGTTTCAAAAAGTATGATATAAAATTAGACTTTTTTAAAAAGTAGAATGTTTCGTAAAAATTGCTAAAAAATAATTTTTGAATAAATTGAGTATTTAACTAGCACTTCTAAAAATAGTTGTAGGGATAAGGGCCTAAAATTGTATATTGGGCATTGGGCTTTGGCCGAAGACGTTGGTTGGTCCAAGAGCGAATAAACGGTTGTAGAGGTATTCAGCTCAAAATCCCATGAGTAGGTTGCAAACAGAAAGGTTGTGGAGGTAGTCCGAGGAGGAGTATCTCCTTGAATAAACAAAGTACAGATCAAATGTATATCCTATCGTTTAAAGTGACCTTCTAGAAAATTCCACTGATAGGGATGTGCATTATAAGAGTAGAAAGGGGGATGGATGCTCAAAAATATCTAAAAGAAAGTTGATATCATCGCATTGAATGTTCTGTAACTAACTCTCTGACCGCATTAATGAGAAAATGATATCTAAATAGTGTTTTTCAGCCTTATAGCTACCCCCAAAGACTTCAAAAAAGTGTTGATGGGACTGAATATCAACACCAACCATCTGGCTAGCAAGTGAAGAGTAGAGATGAAAGGGGAAGATAGTATAAAAAAAGAATAAGGCAATGAGAGAAAGGGATCGAAATGAGGAAAAATAAAGACTGTAGCAATCACAAATTGCATTTGTAACCGAACTTGAGATAAACATATAAGAACTAGTCTCTTCAAACTTTACCGAGGACAATCTTCTTTAATTTAAACTTGTGTATCTTCATTCTTTTGTCATCAAAGTCTACTTTATTTGTTGTTTAATTTACTAAAACCCAGTTTTTCAACCCACTCTCTGCAAATTCATTATTTTGGGCTTTTTGGACCTTAATCCATCTATCTTGTGGGCTAGGAATTCAAATTTAGTCTTTACAGTAGCAATTTAAATTGTAAAATATCAAAAATGACAAAATGTATATATAAGGGAGTTTTTTTTTAAGAGAGTTTCAACCTATGGCGTCCGCTTCCGATAATAACTATTATTAGATCAAAACACCAATCAGTTTTTGATGTAGGTGGAGATTGAATCTTAGATCTCTTACACAACCATCAGAGACTTTACCAGTTAAGCTAACTGGAAACCACATATATATAAGGAAGTTTATTTCATATTTAGTATCAACTTCTTAATAATAATAGTAATAATAATAATGATAATAATTACTTTATGCTAATAATAAATGATTCTCTTAATAAAAGATTTTGTAAAAAAGTATTTGATTTTAGCATTTTTCTTTTTAAGAAACTTTAGATTCATAATATTTTTGTAATATTTTCACAACAAATCTTATATTGTAAGTTATTATTGGTTTTAATTTTAACTTATCGATTAAATTGTGTTTTTATTTATTAATAACAATTAATTTTTTAAATTTTATTGTGAAAATATTATAAAATAACTCATCTTCTTTTAATGTTTTTGTCCTTTTCTTTTACTTTCCTAAGCACATTTCTTCAGGCTACTTTACCCAAACGCGTAGTTTTTTCTTTTTTTCTCATCCACTCGTTCACTTCTTTCTTGCTCATCTTCTATTAATGTTTTGTCCTTTTCTTTTACTTTCCTAAGCACATTTCATTTCATCCAAATTTTACACCGGCACTTTTTAGTAAAGTGAGTTACGTATTTAAGAAAAAAAGAAAAAGAAAAAAGAAATTATTGGCTGGACCATATATAAACGGAAGACTTTCTCTCTCTCTCTCTGCGCACAAAACGTTGCAGATTCCTTTGAAACCAACAATCTCACGATAGGAGCTTCACAGACAATACTGCAATTCTCCATAATCTGTAAGTTTTCACTTCTTACATGCATACTTATCTTCTTTTTTTTTTTTTTTTTTTCCTCTCTTCTTTTAGTTTCACTCTTATCTTTCTAAATCGTTTCCTTTTAATCCTTTTTTTTAGCCTTTTAGAAATCTATGATTATAATTATTGACTAATTAAATTATAGTTGAAATAAAATTATTTGGTTTACAACAAAAAATCAAATTATTTGAGTTAATTAGATATATAGAATAATCTTCATTAAGAAACTCATAAAATTATATTTATTTATATTAACCTTTTATAATTAAAAATTAATTCTATATAATTATTACAATTAAAATGGACTAAAAATGTTATACACACACTTACTTAAATTAAGTTTCATACTTGTGAGTTTGTTCGTGAATACATAATTGTGAACTCATTTGTTAAATAAACAAACATAATTAAACAAAAATATTTCTGAGTTAGGTTTGAACCAGTTATAAACTGTTGGGTTTTTTTTTATGAATGGACTATTGGGGGGCTTGTTTTGTTGCGAATTAAGAGAGAGAGAGAGAGAGAGAGAGAGAGTAGATATTAATTAGTTGGATTCACTAATTGCCAATGGATTCTGCGTATATTGATTAGCTCGGAGACATGGAACATGTACTGCGGCGGGGTTAAGATGCTTGGTCATTGGTGTACCATGTATGCTATATATGATTGATTTCTCATGTGGGTCAATGCTCAATTCAGGCTTGAATATAATACTAACTTCACCGACAATTCAAAACTGCTAATCTGCCATTCTCCAAAATCTGTAAGTTCTCACCGTTTTTTATTTAATGTGTACCTGTAAGTTCTCACTTGTTACGTTCATTCTTCTCTTTAATTTCCTCTTCTTAGTTTTACCCTTTTAATTCTACATAGTTTCCTTTTACCCCTTATTGGTTTATTTATTTATACTTCAAATCTAATTGAATGAAATCTTGACGAGTATCTATAATTCTATATTGTGATTCAAGGTTTACTTGTAAGCTTAGATTGGCTTTCATGGATTCAAAAAGCCCATCTTTCTCTTCTTCTAGCCACAAGTGGAAATACGATGTCTTTCTAAGTTTTAGATGTGAGGATACTTGCAAGAATTTTACAGACAATCTATACACTACCTTGAAACAAAAGGGAGTCAACACCTTCAGGGATGATAAAAATCTTGAGAGAGGAGAACCTAATTCACATGAGCTTTTAAAAGCAATAGAAGAATCATTGTTTGCTATTGTCATTCTCTCCCAAAACTATGCATCCTCAACATGGTGTTTGGATGAACTTGTGAATATCATGGAATGCAAAAAAAAGATGGGGCAAATAGTCTGGCCCATATTTTATGATGTGGATCCATTTGAGGTGCGAAAACAGACGGGAACATATGCACAAGCATTTGATGAACATGAAAAACATTTCAAAGATGATATAGATAAAGTTCACACATGGAGAGCTACTTTGACAGAAGTGGCCAATCTCTTCGGATTTCATTTACAAGATAGGTAAGTTGTGCTAATGTCATTATTTCTATTTATATATTTTATTAAATAATTGTCTTCATTGACATGAGAGATTTATTTTGTATCTAGTTGTTAGGATGTCATTCTAAGGGAAAAATGCCCATACACCCCCTGAACTTTGAATTAGTGGCTAAGACACCCTCTGAACTTTTCTATTGGCCAATACTCCCTAAACTATACACACTTGCCAAACCAATACTTCAGTTAATTTCACGTTAAAACGCTAACGGAATAAGAGCATGTGAGAATCACATGACCTTTAAAAACTAATTAAATCACTATTTACAAGATTGAAAGAACAGAGAGGAGAGACTGACAGGCAGAGAAGAGAGAGAGAGGTGGTAGCACCATCAGAGTTGATATCTTGTGAGAATATTCCCTTACTGTCACGCACTTCATTTTCTTCAGCCAGAAGGTTCAAATCCAGATACCTAGTTGATGTTTTGTGAGCCCGTTTGGCCATTTCTGAGATTTGAGGCTGCCCCAGAGAGTCAATACCACTGACAATCTTCCTTTTATTGAAAAAGATTGGGTTATAGATGTCTTTTCTCATTGTATCCGATACATTCGTGCTCTGGCTTTTGGTGTTGTCTCCAAAGGCTTGTGAAATTCTACTTTGCATTCGCCACCATTTTACTGGTAAAATTCTTTCCGCAGAGTATTTTGAGGGTTCCCTTCTGACAGTGTGAAGATAGTTTCCCCTTGAGAATGTTGAAGCTGTCACAAATATCGTGTTATTGATGTTGATTTCTCTTCCATGTGAGTCTGAATGTTTACCGGTCCGAATAGCCTGAGAAAAACTATTTTGAGCCAGTACATCAGCTTTATCTACATTTTCAAGGAAGGCAATGGATAACAGGACAAGGGTTTCTTGGTTAACTCCTCAGCAAGACAATCAACAAGAGTTTTCCCCCTGAACTTTATATCATAATCATTCATTTCTCGCCGACCAATGATTGTGTTTGAATTAATCATCCCATCTTGGGAACTCAGATCCATAAAAATAAAATGTTCTTGGCTTCCATGTAATTTCTCAGCGAGGGCAAGAGCTATTTTCTTCTTACCAAGCCTATCAGGTCCAACAAAATTAAACCATATATATGCTCTTAAACTTGCTCCATGGCGTTTTTTACTTCTTGCTTGGCAGCAGGCTATTGTTTGGCTATTAACACAAATTGCTTCGTCTTGCCAACCAACCCTCTCAGTTAGTGCTCTAAATAGTGTCTTCAGGTATGAGTTGTCCGATCTTTGTTGGAACTAAGTTCCAAGCTTTTCCTCTAGTGCTTCTACCGCCTCTCTCTCTCTTGCTCTTATTTCAGCCGGTCAATCTCTCCTCTCTTTTCTTTGTGTGTAAATAGTGATTTTGTTAGATTTTAAAGGTCATGTGCTTCTCATGTGCTCTTATTCTGTTAATGTTTTAACATGAAACTAACTGGAGTATTGATTTGGCATGTGTGTATAGTTTAGGGAGTAAATTAGCCAATAAGAAAATTAAGGAGGTGTCTTGGCCGCTAGTTCAAAGTTCAAGAGGTGTTTGGGTATTTTTACCTCACTCTAATGCTTTTGGCATGACAATAATAACCTCTATTTTTGGTTGTGTACTAGTCCCTTTGAAATGTATAATTACTTGTTACAAATTATAAATTATTCAAATTTACAATATAACACTATAAGGGTAGTTCTTTTAGACGTAAGATTATCTTGATATGTATAACCTAAATTTTTAGTTATAGCTCGACATTGTCTTCTTTTAGATGAGGGATTACTATTTTTACATGAGAAATTGTATCTCCTTACTTTTCTACTTTTCAATGTGGAATTCATTTGAATTTAAAATGATTTATAGCAAATTTCCACTTTTTACTCAAAAAATAAATAAATAAATTTTTATTCTTTACTACAATAGGAAATAATATATTCACAACATTTTCATAACACTTTCACCACAAATCCTAAGTAATAAGTTGTTATTAGTTATTATAGGTGGGCAAAAAAGTAATTTAAGTTGTGAGATTCAAATTAGAACCAGTAACAATTTACCACCTATGATTTATTGTGAAAATGTTGTGGACCTAGCACTTCTCTACTTCGATAGCTTCACAACAAATTCTAAGTGGTAGGTTGTTATTGGTTGTTATAGGTGAGTAAAAAAGTAATTTAAGTTGTGAGATTCAAATTAGAACCAATAACAATTTACCACTTATGATTTGTTGTGAAAATGTTGTGGACCTGACACTTCTCTACTTCGATAGCTTCACCTTAATGAAGCTTAATACGAGTAAGATAACTAACTTTTTACAACCGAGGCCAATCTTGTAGAGGCTTGCCTCGACCAATTTGATACTAGTTTGTTGTCATTTGAGAATAGCAAATGTGCAATATATATAGAAACAATACGTTAGAATATTTGCACATGACAAACAACATATATGTGTGATTATTTCACCGAGAAAAATCTTTCCTCCTCCTTATTATTCCCCAAATGGGACTCCTCCAAAAAAATGTTTTACCCTTTATATCAGTCAAGTTTCTGCTCCCGTCCCAGCGAAAAAAAAAGTTCTAAAAAGAAGAGAATCCTCTTCCAACAATTTGTAGTGGATTTAAAAATTACTCCTTTATATTAGCCAACCCCAACAAATTGTTATAAAAATTTATTTTAGGATTCAAATAACATTTGAAAAAAAAATTTGCACTTGTATTTCTCTTTCATAATATTTTAAAGGTTACACTTCTATAATCATAATGGGACATCCATTTCATTAATTAAAAAAAAAAAAAAATTGATGTGGTACGTGATGTGGATGAACTATGAATTATAAAAATAAAAATAAAAGTTATCCTATTTTTTTTGTTCCTTTAAAAAAAATTGTAATACTGTAGAACCTTGTTTAGGAGTTCATACACATAATTTCAATAATTGAAAATGAAAGTTAGGGACTTAAACTAGAGAAAATAAAGATGAATTATTTTACACATTCTTAAAATAATCAAAAGCACATATATAATTTCTTGAAAATTAATAGGTACTCTTACGCAGTTAAATTATTTGTTTAGATTTCTTTTTATAAGTTATTATGTCGATAAATATATATTGATTATTGATATTATATTTAATTAATACTATGCTTTAATAGAAATTACAATGTATGATTAATTTATGTTTTATGTGAAAAATAATTTTTTTAAGTTTTTATTTATTTATTTATGACAATTAAGATATTAAGAATTTAATTTATTTTAATATTTATATTAATTAAAAATTTTTGAATCAATATTGTGTCAAACTATGTCTTATTCTTACCCCGAAACTAAAATCCTAACTTCAACTATACTTAATAGAACTGTTTATATGTGACTCCAACAGTAACTCATTTCTTTATTCTCAGTTATTTGAATTTTGTAATTACTGTTCTTGTGTTTGAGTAATTGAATGTGCTTAGTTTTCTTCTTCTCAATGTGAGATTTGCAAGAATTTGAGGGTAATTTACATTGAAACTTAACACTAAATATACGTTTTCTTTTGGGAGTTGTAGGGTAATATGGGTGATCAATTGCATTGCTTGATTGCTCTATTCTTTGCAGGCATGAGTCAAAATTTATCCAAGATATTGTGGTAGAGATATTGCACAAATTAAGTTTAACACTAAATATATGCTTTCTTTTCGGATATGGAGGGTAATATGGGTGATTCAATTGCATTGCTTGATTGTCTATCTTCTTTGCAGGAATGAGACAAAATTTATCCAAGATATTGTGAAAGAGATATTTCCCAAATTAAGTTACAAATTCCCAAGATCAGATACCAGTGATTTAGTAGGAATAGATTCTCGAGTAGAGGAATTGATGTCGCTTTTGGCTATACGATTAAACGATGTTCGCATCATAGGGGTTTGGGGGATGGGAGGAATTGGTAAGACAACTCTTGCTAGATTTGTCTATCATAAAATTTTTAATTATTTTGACGGTGGTAGTTTTATCACTAATATTAGAGAAGAATCTGAAAAACATGGTTTACTTTCACTACAACAAAAACTTATTTGTGAAATTTTGATGGTGAGAAGTATGAATATTCAAGATGTTGATAAAGGAGTTCGTTTGATCAAGCGTATCATGTGCAATAAAAGGATTCTTCTTGTTCTTGATGATGTAAATCAATTGAACCAATTACAAAAATTAGCCGGGAAGCTTAATTGGTTTGGTCCAGGTAGTAGAGTTATTATCACAACTAGAGATGAGTCTTTGTTGAAAAGACATAACGTATTTAAAATATATGAGGTTAAAGTATTGAATAATGATGATGCTCTTCATCTTTTTAGCTTGAAAGCTTTTATGAGTGATTGTCCTGCCAATGGTTATCTAAAGTTGTCTAAACAGTTTGTAAATTATGCCAACGGCCTTCCATTAGCTATTGAGGTTTTGGGTTCTTTTTTGTTCAATAGAAGTAAGAAGGAATGGGAAAGTGCATTAAATAGGCTCAACGAATTTCCTGATAAAGATGTTATGAAAATACTTCAAATAAGTTTTGATGGACTTCGTGAAACAGAAAAGGAAATCTTTCTACATATTGCATGTTTCTTTAATATGAAGGAAAAATATTATGTGGAAAAAATACTAGATTGTCTTGGCCTTGACCCTAGAATTGGTTTAAGGGTTCTCATTGAAAGGTCAATTTTAAAAGAATTAGAAACTAAATACAAGATGCATGAACTATTACAAACGATGGGTCAAAGCATAGTTCGTAAAGAGCATCCTCAAGAACCTGGGAGGTGGAGCAGATTATGGATATACAATGACATTCACAATGTATTGGTGAAAAATTCGGTAAGAGATCTTTTGTAGAACTTAAGCATATGCCTTATAATGTTATTCAACACAATTACAATTTGAATAACTCTAGTATCTTGCAATTCACCTATCCCTTTTTCTTGATTATCAGGGAACAAGAGAAAATCAAGGCCTAGTCTTAGAGCGTTCAAAAGTTGAAAAACTACGTGAATACGAAAGAAGATATTGGAACCTAGAAGCCTTTTCAAAGATGCCTAACCTTAAATTACTTATAATTCATGGTGTTCAACTTCTGCATGGCCCCAAGCATCTTCCTAATAAATTAAGACTTCTTGATTGGAGTAAGTATCCTTCAAAGTCTTTGCCATCAGATTTTCAGCCAGTTGAGCTTGTTGAACTTCACTTGCTGCATAGTAAAATTGAACGGCTTTGGAAAGAGGCAAAGGTAAGATTGTTATTTAAGTACTACTGATACAATTTTGTTTTTAATTTTCAATTAATTATAAGATTTGTTAAATCTAACTCTTCTACTATATATTTTGGCTTTGAACAGTACTTGAACAAGTTAAAGTTCATCAACTTGAGATGTTCTTTAAATCTCATTGCAACCCCTGACTTCACCGGAGTTCCCAATCTTGAGAAATTGGTTTGTGAAGGTTGTATAAATTTACATGAGATTCACCCATCTATTATGGTTCTTAAAAGGCTTACTCTTCTTGATTTAGAAAACTGCAAAAGCCTTAGAAGTCTTCCAAGCAAGTTTGAAATGGTGTCTCTTGAGACTCTTATTCTTTCTGGCTGTTCAAAAATCGAGAGAATTCCAGAATTTATGGGAAATATGGAACACTTATCAAAACTTCACTTAGATGGCACTGCTATTACGAAACTTCCCTCTTCATTTGAACGTTTGACTAATCTTAAAGAACTATCATTTCGTGGATGTAAAGGTCCACCATCTAAACTATGGAATAAGCTTTTTCCCTTAAATTTATTGCCAAGAAGAAGCCAAAATCCTGTGAGCTTGTTATTGCCTCGCCTTTTAGTTTTGGGTATGTGTTCTTTAACGACATTGGACTTGAGGGACTGTAATCTCCAATCAATCCCTAATGATTTTGGAAATTTATCTTCTATAAGGTACTTGAATCTAAACGAAAATCACTTTAGTTGCCTTCCTAAAAGTATCATGCAACTATCTAATTTGTCGGAAATTAATTTATGCAATTGCACAAGACTTCGTTCATTGCCACAATTGCCATCAACGACTGATTGGATTGAAGCAGTTGGTTGTACCTTATTGGAAACATTTCCAAATGGATTTGAACCACAGGATTTCGCCCAAACACATCTTTTCTTCTTCGATTGCTTCAAATTGGCTGATAACATGTTATTTAACATTCTGAGAATGCTACTAACATTTCATCAGGTCTCTCTCTCTCTCTCTCTCTCTCTGCGTATATATATATATATATATATATATGTCAATTCTAAACATCATGGTTTGTATGTTTCAGGAAATCTGCAATCAATCTCCAAGATTAGGTAGCTGTGCTGCCTTTAATGTTGTTTTTCCAGGAAGTGAAATTCCGAAATGGTTTAAACATCAGAGCTTGGGGAATGTAGTTAATGCACAAGTTACTCATCCGAACAAAAATGTGAATATACAAGTGCCTTCTCGTTCAAGTAACAAGTGGATTGGAATAGCTCTATGTATTGTTTTTTCATGCCCTTATTATATTTCTGATAATTATTTGAGATGTCGCATTCTAATCAATAAACATGAAGGTTCAGACTTTTTGGTAGGCATTTGCGCTAGATCGGATGGGAGTAAATCACGTCACCTTTGGATGTCCTATATTCCCTCTCAAATGTTTAATGAGAATGATAGAGCAGTATTGAGCCAAATTGATGAGAATGGATTCATACAGATGGAGCTTAGATTTCGATGGGATTTCTTCAACGAACGCATTGAGATTAAGAAATGTGGGTTTTGTCTACTATACGAACAAGACATCGAAGATATCAGAGAAATAATACCGGCTCATGATTGTCATGATTTTGACAACTCAACTGAAGGAATCAAAATAAAGCGAAGCCGTGATGAATATGAAAGGGCTGGAGCTAGTGGAGAAGGCAGCTCTAACGATGTCCCACACTCAAAGAGGATTGAAAGATAGAGAATGGATGGGCTTATGCTAACTCTGATTGCAACGATTCTAATGAAGTTGGCCTATTACCAGTAAGTCATCGTTATATAAACTCCATAACTTCCTATATACCTTTTTTTTTTGGTAACTCTGATTGCAAGAAATTACATTAAGTTAATGTTGCATAGACTATGTAGCTTCCTTCTCAGTCTCAATTCTAAAACTTATATTTTACATATTCTAACAATATATGGAAGTGAGATTTGGAATTGATAGGCTTAACTCATGCAATTATATTCTTGACAGATTACCTACAAGGTGCTCCTAAAGATATTTTGGCTTACTCACTTGAGCTTTCTCTGTTGATCTCTCTCTCTCTCTCTCTCTCTCTTTTCCCTTCTTTTTTTAATTTTTTTTTAATTTTTTTTTTTTATAAATACTCAGCTTGGGTGTGAATCAATTTGGAAAAGGACCTATTTTCTTCTGCTTTTGGTTTTGCTTTGAAATTTGTTGGGTTTCTTCTGCTTTTATTTTATTTGGACTTTTCTCCGTGATTTTTCATCTTTTTATCCCTTCTTGTTTTGTTGGATTTCAATTATTGTTATTTTTTATTTTCTAATTGCTTAAGTACTTGGCTTAATTTGGGTTGGTTTTGAATCTTGGACTAATGGGGTTAAATAATTGCAAAGACATTGGCTGTGTTGCTTTTTTTATTCATTTAAAAAGTCTTGATTTTAACTTTGGTGCTGCTGCAATTTGAATTAGAACAAGTAACTGCCCTGCTGCAGTTTATTTCTATTTATTACTATATAAAATCATTAAACCGATCAACACATAAAAATGAGAATCTATATTTCAGTTATGGCTGGCATGCTGGAGGCTTTCACATTATTTGTTTTGTATGTTATAGTAGCTACTAATTGCCACAAAATCTGATGCAATTAGAAGGTACTTGAAGTTTTTACTGGACAGCTTTTTGTATTACTGGGGGCACTTTATTTGTTACATGTCCCCAGATTGTTTGTTTAACATCCAGGGTAAGCTTAGTCTGGTTGAGATTGAAAGTGAATATAGGCTAATTTGAATTACTGAGAGAACAACAAAATATTCTCATGCAGGTGCATGGAACTGTATAGAAATGGTGAAGATCATCATCTGGTTTCCCAAAGTAATTCCAAAACATGTGTTTATAGGCTGGCTAAGGGTTCACAACAGATTGTCTACAAAAGATGAATGTTTTAGTGTGTTGTTTGCAAAAGAAGAATTAAAAGTATGCACCGCTAATATTGTCATTGTTCTTTCTTGATGAGGATATGGTGAACTATAATGCTGCTGCCTAAAACCGAAGATTCTGTTGGCTTAGTATGTTCTACGATGAGAAATCACTTGTCTCTCTAGACTTGCATACTGTGTATCATATTTGGCTTTAGAGGAATGCTAGTATCCATCAAGGCGTGTAATACTTCATTTCTGGCTACCATTAGTATTGTTATTCCTGGATATGAAATTCCAAGATGGTTTAACCATCAGAGTGCAGGGACTACAGTGAATACATGTCACTCATTCTTGTAATAAGTGGATTGGAATGGTTGTGTGCACTTTTTTTTCACTCCATTATCTTCATCAAGAAGATATGATGAAGGGTTGTTATATCTCTGTCAATAAACCTGGAAATTCCAGATGTTTCAGATTCTTAAATCATAAATTTGTTCAGACTGAATCAGATCACCTTTGGCTGCTTTGTATTCACCCTGAATGTTTTTCTGAGAATAAGAGAGCAGACTTGAGTCAACTTGATGAGAATGCAATCATTCATACGGAGGTTGAATTTGATTGTAAGCCCACACTTTGAGTGTAAGAAATGTGGGTTTCGTATGGTATACAAGCAAGACATTGAAGAGATCAGAGAAATGATGGCTCAATCCAGCAACAGTAGCTGCATCCTTTTGAGGTACTGAGATCTCATGCAATACCTATACCTCATAATCATCCTTACAAGGGCGTAGATGTTCATGCTCGACATGATTTTGAAAATTCAACAGAAAGTAGCAAATTGAGAAAAACCGTGATGAATACAATAGGGCTGGACCTAGTGGTGAATGCAGCTCTAATGATGTACCACACTCAAGGAGGATTCAAATATATACAAAGGATGTATGGCTCAAGGTAGCTCTGGCTATGGTAACTCTGATTGCGGGAATTCTAATTAAGGTGGTTCAGGACTAGTAAGTCACCATGTTTCTTTCTATTACAAGTATTGTTGGTTCCTTTTTTATTTTTCCATTTTCTTTGGCATATATATACTTCTATTTTTTTTTTTTTTTAAATTTTAAATTCAGAAACTGTTTTTATTGCAGCCCTGATTTAAGTCTCTGTAGCCCTCTCTCTTTGACCCGCTCCACCAACGGTAACAAAGCATACCCCTCTCTCTCTCTCTCCCTCCCTTTCTGTTCTTCTCTGATGTTCAATTTTTTTGAGCTAATCTTTTCTTTGTTGAGTATGTTGGCCTCAGTCACTCAACATCTGCACTCACCTGTGGTTTCTCACTCTTCATTTTCTCACCCACAGTCAGTGACTCCTAAAGCAGCAAGCAGTATTGTCTCTGCAAGGTACATGAGTGTTTTTCTTTTATTGGTCTCATACCAGAATGCACCATTGTTGTCCCTTTTTTTTATTAGAATGATATTTCTGAGTAACTGTGTTTGATGTAATGCGATCAAGACATATATGTTAAAATATAATACGCTATATCATCAATAGAGTAGACCATGGTCCATGGTTTTCTAGCTACCATGATTTTAAGTGCGTAATGTATTCCTATTTATACCATTCGTTGGATTCATTGTAGCATACAATTTTACATAATAAAGATGTCTCAAGTAAAACAACTTCTGTTTTAACATATTCCAACAATATATGTAAATTTTGGTTTGAATTGATTGGCTTAAATCATGCAATTCTGTTCTTGACAGATTGCCTACAAGGTGCTCATTAATGAGCTCCATTGTAATTTTTTAAAAATGAAATTTGGCTTATTTATTTAAGTGTTCTCAGTTGGGTTTACTTTCTTCTTTTTATGATTTTTTTTTTTGGTTGCAATTGTATCTTTTTTATTCTGCTTAGCTTGTGTGCAAATTGATTTGTAATTTGTAAACAGACCCATTTTCTTCAGTTTCTGGTTTTGCTGTGAATATTGGTTGGATTTCTTCCACGTGTTTTATTTGGACTTTTCTCCATAATTTTTCATCTTTATATTCCTTCAGGTTTTGCTGTATTTCATTTAATTTGTCTAATTGTTTAAGCACTTGGATTAATTTAGGTTAGTTTGGAATCTTGGACAAATGCAAATACAAATGCTATATTGCCTAAAGAAATTGGCCCTGCTACATTTTTAATCCAAATTTATAACTGCCCCACTGCATTTTATATCTATTTGCTATAACAAATCATTAAACAGATAAATACAAAAATAAATAAATTAGAAACTCTCATTCAGATGATGGCAGGTTCATGCATTTTGAAGGATTCTTGAGGCTTTCACAATAACTTTGTATGTTATAGTAGCTTCTAATTGTCACAAAATCTGATGCATTTAGATGGTACTTGCAGCTTTTACTGGACAGCTTTGGCATTGCTGGAAGCACTTTCTTTGTTATATGTCCCAAGATTGCTTGTTTAACATACAGAGTAAGCTTAGTCTGGTTGAGATTGGAAGAGAAGATTTGCTAATTTGGATTACTGAGAAAACAGCGAAATATTATTTTGCAGGTGCATGAAACTGTACAAGGAAGAAATGGCCCAAAGTTAAATGGTTAAGATCGTCTGGTTTCCCAAAGTAATTCCAAAGCATGTGTTTATAGGCTGGCTAACAGTTCACAACAGATTATTAACAAACGATCGAATGTTGTAGTGCTGTGCTAATCTTGATGCTCAGTGTGTTCTTTGTAGAAAGAGAATTCAAAGTAAGATCACTTAATTTGTGATCGTTCTTTCTCGATGAGGATATGGTGAACCATAATGAGCTGGTGCCTAATAAAAAATATAAAGTTCAGTTGGCTTGAGATTATGCTTTATGATGAGAAATTCATTTGTGTCTAGACTGGCATTGTGGTCTACTGTGTATCATATTTGGTTTCAGAGGAATGCTAGTATTCATCAAGGAAGACTACCTCATGAAGAGGCATGGTCAAAATGATCATGTGGGAAGTGAAGATCAGAGTTGAATGTAACAGTTACCGCAATTCCGTTCTAAATGGGAGAATAGTAGCAGTTAATGGTCCTTGTTTCTGTTATCTAACAGACTAGGAAATTGCATTTTGTAATGTTTATGGTGTAGGCTGTTTTCTGCATTGACGTTGGATTGTTTGCTTGTGTTTTGGACTGATTGTACATCTGTTTCTATTGAAATTAATTGCTCACTCTGTTTCTGTTGATTACCTCGGAGACATGGAACATGTACTGCGGTGTTTACATACTTGTTAGACATTGAGCATGCTTGGTCATTGGTGTACCATGTATGCTATAAATAAATAATTTGTCATGTGGTTCAAGGCTCAAGCCAGGCTTGAATATAATAAAAACAGTACTGCCTAGGCATGCATGCCTGTTAGGTTGATGATGAGTAAGTTGCACCGACACGGACACGGGTACGGATACAGAGGTACAACAATTTTTGAAAAATAAGGGTACAACACGGCGTGGATACAGCAATTAAATAATTAATTAAATTTTATATTTAGGCATATTTTTTAATAGTTTTGGGAAAAGAAGAATAGAGAGAGCTGCTCAGTAAGAAAGGAGTAGAAAAAAAGAAGAAAGACAAAAACTAAAAAGAAAAGAGAGAAAAGAGGTCCGGAGAATGAGAGTAAAAAAGAGAGCATTTTAAATTAAAATTACATGTAAGAAATAGGAATAAAATAATGTTATAAAATTTAAAAGTATAAATAAAACCTGTGAGGTAGGGTACTGTTGAAGGATACTGTGTGTGTGGGGCTACATTATATATATGTTTGACATAGTTGAAAATACCTTTTGTGTGTGTGGGGCTACATTATATATATGTTTAACTAATTGGCATTGTTAAAAGTAGGCTACTGGTTAGGTTCGCCTGCCTTGCTTTTTATTTATTTTTATAAGTTTTTTGTAGTGTAATTTGTAATTAAATCTTTAGAATTTTCTTACTGATTTAAAAGACATGGAGTAACCATTATTAAAGTAGGTCATTAATCACCTACTTTTAACAATGCCAATTAGTTAAACATATATATATTTAATGTAAATTTCTTGACACTCATCTCATCTTTTAATTTTTGTTCTCGTCATCGTCATCTTCATCTTCATCTTTTCTTTTCTTTTTGGCTATCGAACATGTACCGGCCGAAAATGGGCCCAAGAAAAATGACAAAAAAGAAAAAGGCCCATTAACAATAAGCAGAAGTCCAAAAAACCCATTTACATTTCGCTCCACTTCTCTACTGAAACGCGAGAAGAGAAACACATCTGATAGCAATGGAGGTACGCAGAGAGAACCACAACATCCACGTCAACCAGCGCCGTCGAAAAAAAGAAGAAGACACCGGTTTGGGTGTCCGACACGTGTCGGACACCGGTACTTTGCCAAAAATGGCGTGTCGGTGCAACCTATTCAATACTCAAGAATGTAACATCGTCGTCAGCTTTGTTTACTCCATTCTTAAGGCCTTTGTTGATGATGAATTAGCACCAGCATTTGCGTTAAGTGCAGCCGCTTGAATTTGATTGATACATAGATTTCAATGATGTACCGCACTCAATGAGGATTGAAAGATATATAATGGATGTTACTCTAATAATATTAACTCTGATTACGGTGACTCTGTTTGAAAGGATTCTAATGAAGGTGGCCTGGGACTGGTAAGTCATCGTTACATTGACTCTCTAGCTTCCTATTGGGCATATATATACTTTTATTTTCCGATTTTAACTGTTAGAATTTATGTTAAGTGCAGCCTTTTTCCATAGACTCTGTAGCTTCCTCTTAGGCCTGTGGTAACCTTGATTTTTTTTTTTCCAGAGAAAGTGATCCATGATACAAATGAATCTTCCTTGTCCGCAAGATTGTTTACAAGACATTCATTATATGTGAGTTTTTTGTCAAAATGTCATTGCCGTTACAAATTATAGATAAGCAGTTTTGATAAACTTATATTGGGAACAAGGTACCAGGAAATTTGATGCCATATATACATCTTTTTTTGCAACCCAGGCTTTGATGATAAGAAATTTGGGTTTCATTTATTATATGAGCAAGACATGAAAGATATCAGAGAAATGTTGGCTCAACACAGCAACAGCACTTGCATCACTCCTTATGAGGGTTTGGATGCTCAACATGATTCTAACAATTCAACATTAGCAAAAGAAGGTAGCAACAAAATTAAGCGAAGTCGTGATGATTGCATTGGGTCTGAACCTAGTGGTGAAGGCAGCTCTTAAGATGTGCCACACTCAAAAAGAGGATTGAAAGATAAAAGAATTTATGGCTCAAGGTAATTGAGAATGCAAGTATACTAATGAATGTGTCTGTTACTGGTAGTAACAATCATTTTGCTCTTAGATACATGTAAGTCATTGTCTTTCTATCTATTACAATTTACAAGTTTTGTTGGATGTTTTTTATTTATTACTGTCTACTTTCTCTGGCTGTAGTAACCTTTTTGTCAGAGAAAGTAGGCCATGATGAGAAAGAAATCTTCCTTGTCCACAAAATTGTTTACAAGATGTTACTCTGCCATTTCCATTTTACTATCCTATCACCTTGAACATATTTTTCTTTGATTATAAAATAGTTAAAGTTTAAAAGGGAAACAATTTAAACATATGGTTAGTTGCAATTGGTGGAGTATAAAGTGGAATACAACCACATATACATCAATCATTTGAGTTTAGGACTTTTAAAAGTTATGTTATTGCACCAAATACTTATGAAAGATCCATTTATTTTGGCAACAAGTTAATGCAAATCAACGACCATAATCCTTGCTTCGTTGAGTATATTAGCTTCAATCAATTGCTCCATATTTACACTCAAGAACAACACCAACAACAAGAAGAAACAACTAACAACAATACAGCCTAAGTCCCAAAATTTGGGGTTTGTTATGGATCCTCGATAGATTAGATTGGGTTGGCCACATGAATTCTTTTTCTCAATTCTATATTATTTGAAGTCATGTTCTCTGTTTCTCCCATATTTGCAACCGTTAGTGGTTTTTCACTCTTGGCTATCTCACTCACAGTTGGTGGCTAATCAAGTAATCGCAAGTAGTGTCGTTTCTACCAAAGGTGAGTGTGCTTTTTGTTTTTGTTTTTGTTTTTTTTTTTAGGCTCATATACCCAATGCAATTGTCGCCCTTGTTGTTTTTATTTGTATTTCTTTTGATTGAATTATGTTTCTGTGTTTGATGTAATACGACCAAGACATGTTAGAACTTAGAATACAATAGGCTATATCATTAATAAAGTAGACTATGGTTTTGTAGAATATCGAGGTTTTATAATACTACCAGTCACAAATCCATGAGATGCATGGAAGGTTAGCCATTACAAAAATACAAAATGATTTACATATTGTTTCCAGCATAATCCTCCCAAACGTGTAATTTCTAAGTAGTTCACTGAAGATAATGTCCAATTCAAAAACAAAAACAAAAAAATATATATACATGAAAGATTACTACTACTAACAAAGTAAACCTGTTTTTTCCTTCAATCTTCTGCTTGCAAATACTTGAATTAACTGCTTACAAATATAGAAAATATATTACTGAGACCATGGACCTTATCCTCCCACCCTAAAGTTTCTTACATAGAAATCTCACAAAAATAGACAGAATGTAAGGAACACTCAAAATTTATAAAGCAGAAAATGAACTATATCAATGGATATACAAAGTATCGCATTAGACGTGTCACCATTGGCACTTCAATATTAGTAGCTTTGTCGTATGGCTTCACGTTGTCCCAAGTCTCAAGCACAACAAGTTCATCATTGTGTTGTTCAATCAAATTAGCAAAGTGCGAAAGTGCCATTTGTCTTTTCTGGATATTAAAAAAAAAAAAAAAAATCCACTCTTAAAATTTGTACAGTAACATTTTCTTTCTACATCAAATTAAAGTGACAAATAAGAAGCACAGTAAGAAATAGTTACATAAGTGGTCATCTTTGGCCATGGTCCTTCATCAAATGCCTTGGAAGCAACAGCAAATCCTTAATTTATATCTTTAGCATCGCTTTCAATAACATTTTGCCAGGTACCTTCAACAACATGAGCATCACATCCCCTGCCCAGGGATCCAATGTCGGAAAAGTTTTACCTGAGGCCAAAAGTAGCCATAGCATAACTTTCAAGTTTCAGTATACATTAGAATAACAAAATGAGATACCAAATCACCTAAAAAGTGTAGTTAAAAAATATAGTGATGCTTGGATGGTTTATTTTTTGTTTTAATTAGTAAAATATATATGGATTCAATTAGTTTTGAATCACAGGCTTACCTTTCACCCATCCTTATGGAAGAAGGAAGTACCATTTCAGTAAGAATTCATTGCCGTTACCAATAAGCTCATGAATTCTGGAAAGTCTTACCTGATGCTGCATTGACAAACTACCCAACAATCAAAGCTGGGCATAATTTCCTTAGATTAATTAGGTCCTCAACAGTAGCAGCAATGCTATATCAATATATTCATCTGCTCAACTTAATTAGAAGGATTCTTGATTTACTTTGAAATCAAGAATTCTTCTCTCTTTTTCATCAAAAAATTTCATATGACACCACTAAATTTCTATGGAATATATCAAAAATCTAGTAAGTTCATGCATGCTATTATGGACCAATATGGTTTATGGAATTTTAGAATTAATTATCATGCAAATTTTCTTTCCCATTGATCTTTGCAGTACATGGGTTCTTAGATAAAAATATAACTTCATATGCCTACGTCTTCAAAGACTTGAACATGTAGGCACGATAGAAACTCTGCTCAACCTAACTGATTAAAGTCAAAACTTTTAGACTTTGTTTAAGATGATGACATAAATAAGAATTCAAAAATTAGAGGTTGGTCCTACTTTCAAGGGACCTCAAAGTCATAGGGAAAGTAATATTCACAAATCAAAGGCAAGCAAAAACTTACCTATCCTTTTAACAACCTCTACACCAACCTGATGACACACGTCACACACAGGTTATACCTACCATGATAACACATAAAATATGCACACAAACTTATATATTGTTGCACAGATATAACTTCAATACCCCCATGTTTTTTTCTTTTTAAAGATTAATTTAGGTCCATTTCGGTCCAATTCAGTCCATTCAGTCTATTTCGGTTTATTCAATCCATTTCAGTCTAATTCGGTCCATTCAGTCCAATTTGGTCCATTTCAAAATTTTCATTTTCTTGAAGGGCCAAACAAAAAATTGAATCAATCATGAAGAAAGTCATTATTATACGCTTATTACGGAAAAAAGACAATCACTTCAAACTTTAGGGATAAAAAGTGTTTTAATTGCTAAAGTTTAGGTACCATCAGTATATATATTTTGGTCTTTAATTCATTTTTGCTTGTCGCATGTAGAAAACACAGTTGAATGATCTTATCCAAGCCTCCAAGCCCTTGTGCGAAGAAAGTGGAATACATCTCTTCATAATACCTTATACCAAAAAAAAAGTATATAAATACAAGAGCCAATGTGAGGTTCAAGCCCAATAACAAATGAATTTATCGCCTGGATCTGAAGTTAAATTTGGAAAAACAAAAATACAAGTACATATATGCATGGCAAGGAAATGGAAAAATTAAAAGAAGTGTAGCAACTAACAAAACCTGTGATAGAAAGAAAGACGATGACTTACCAGTCCAAGACCACCTTCATTAGAATCATTACAATTAATGTTACTGTGAGCCATACATGCTTTATCTTTGAATCCGCTTGGAGTGTGGTACATCATTATAGCAACCTTCATCACTAGGTCTAGCCTCACCATATTCATCACGGCTTTGCTTAAGTTTGCTATCTTCTCTTACCACTGTTGAATTGTCAAGATCATATTCATGAGTAAAACCTACACCCTCATAATGAGGGATGCAGCTACTGTTGCAGCTTTGACCCATCATTTCTCTGATATCTTCAATGTCTTGCTTGTATACCATACGAAATCCACATTTCTTAACCTCAAAGCAAGGGTTGTGAGGCTTTGGAATTCTAACCCCCATTTGAATCAATTCATTCTCATCAGTTTGACTCAATACTGCTCTCGCATTCTCATAAAAACAATGAGAGGGAAAATAGAGCATCCAAAGGTGAAGTGAGTCAATATGACCAAAAGTATTTACAAAATAAGCCGACTCTCTTGCACCTTCATGTTTATTGACTTCAATATAACAATCAAAACAACAAAGATTGTTTGGATGAAGATCGCGGAATGACAAAACAGAGCACACAGCCATTCCCATCCACTCTTTTGAATGAGTAACCTGTGCATTCTCTATATTCCCCACACTTTGATGGCTAAACCATTTTGAAACTTCACTTCCAGGAATAAGAAGTCTACAGGCAGCCCGAGGTCTTTTATTTTTAGGTGCACTGTAGAGTCCCTGAAACATACAAGCTTTTGATGTTTAGAATTTAGCAAGTTACACCTAATTTAACTTTTAAGGCCTAAATTTTATACATGTTTCTGATTAAATACAAGATTTTTAATATGGTAAATTACACCACCTTCCCTTGAAGTTTTACCAAATCACACTTCACCTTTTGAGGTTTGAAATTTGTATAAATATTTAAATATAACTTTTTAAGGTTTTTACAAATGGAATTGAGAGGACTTGGATTTAATTGTTGCATTTATGCAATCAAATGGGAGAATGTCATTTTAATAACCTCAAAGGAGAATGATATAATTTACCCTTTTAGTTTTGTCAATTAAAGTCCAAATGTATGAACTCATTTCAATATAAGTCATGTCCATATCTCATTATTAATTTTTGTTATTTTGGACAACAACAGCGCAGATAGAAGTAGGAAATCATTTTTTAAACTTTGTATTTCACCCATGGTTTGTTGATAAATCAATTTGGCATTCATTGAATTGAGAAAATAGAGAACGAAAGCTTTGCTTGTAGTAAGAAAGTGAATCCCACAAAATCAAAATTGATTACCTAGATAAAATAAATAAATTTCAACAATTTCCCCTTTCTCCTCTTCTGCATTATTGCCTAGATTAAGGTATATGAATAACAGATATGGAAATATGCAACAAATTGAAACAGTTTCATATATTCAGGACTTTATTTGATAAAATTAAAACCTAGGCAATAAATTGAAACAAACAATGTATAATCTCTTAGCCTTTTATATAATTTCCCCTTTATAATATATATATATATATATATAGAGAGAGAGAGAGAGAGAGAGAGAGAGAGAGAGAGAGAGAGACCTGAGCATCTGCTGATAGCATTCTAAAGAACACGTTGCTTCGGTGTTGAATGTCAGCCAATTTGAAGCAATTGCTGAGAATTAGAGATGGCGGGTATAGTTTGTCTTGTGTTGATCTATTTGGTAATGTTTCCAATGAGGTACAATTTTCTGCAACAACAACTGAAGTGCTTGATGGAAGTTGTGGCAATGAACGAAGCCTCGTGCAATGCGTCAAAAAAATATTCTTCAACTTAGATAGTTGAATGATGCTTTCAGGAAGACAATCAAAATTATTTCCACTTAGATTAAATACTTCTAAAGAGTATAAACAGCCACAATCATTAGGGATTGTCTGAAGATTGCAATCACTTATATCCAATCTTGTTAAAAAACGCAAACATGACAGGGAAGGCAATAACATGCTCACAGGATTTGGGACTCTTCTTGGCATCAAATTAAAAGAGAAAAGCTTGTTCCAGAGTTTAGGTGATGACGCGTTGCATCCTTGAAGAGATAGTACCTTAAGATTTTTCAAAAGAATGATAGAGAAAGGCGGCTCTCTAAAAGTAATCCCACTCACATTGAGCTCTTCTAGATTTTCGACATTCAATAGGCTCTGTGGCAAATTGTCAAGTTTCAAGCATCCAGCCACATTGATATCTTTAAGCGACTTGAAGCTACAAATTATGGTAGGAAGACATACAAGATTTTTACAATCTCTTAAATGCAATGAAGCAAGGTTAGTCAAATGTTCAATTGAAGAAGGAAGTTCCGTAATAGTAGTGCCATCTAAGTGAAGTTTTGTTAAGCATTCCATATTTATAGTAAATTCTGGAATTCTCTTGATTTTTGAACAATCAGAAAGAATAAGAATCTCAAGACACTCCATTTCAAACTTGCTTGGAAGACTGTTAAGGTTTTTGCAACCTTCAAGATTAAGAAGAGTAAGCTTTTTATGAGCCATAATAGATGGGTGAACCTCTCGTAAATTTATACAACCTTTAGCAACCAATTTCTTTAGATTGGGTACTCCAGTGAAGTCAGGGGTTGCAATAAGGTTTAAAGAATCATTCAGTTCGATGGACTTCAACTTGTCAAAATGCTGTTAAAATCCAAATACAATAAATTAGAAATAGTATATTAGGTTTTACAAAAATGGGGATTTATTGATTACACACACACGCGCGCGCACACACACACAGATATATATATATATATATATATATGTAAAGAGTATCTAAATAACAATTGTACCTTTATTCCCTTCCAAAGTCTTTCAATTTTGCTATGGCACATGTGAAGTTCAACAAGTTCATTTGGTTGAAAACTTGATGGCAAAGATTTTGAAGGATATAAACTCCAATCAAGAAATCTTAAGCTATTAGAAAGATGTTTGGGGCCATGTAGTAGGTGAACACCATGAATTATAAGCAATTTGAGATTAGACATCTTTGAAAAGACTTCAAGGTTCCAATGTGCATTTTTGAATTCACCAAATTTAGGCAACCAAGGAAGCTCTAGGACTAGGCCTTGAATTGCTTCTGATCCCTAATAATCAAGGAAAGGGGATGGGTGAGTTCCAAGATATATGATAACAGAGCTATTCAAGCTCTAACTTGGTTAAATAATATAATAAGCTATATGCTCAAATTCAATAAATGATCTATTACCGTATTTGTCATCAGCACATGGTGAATGTCCTTATATAGCCACAATTTGCTATGCTTTCCAGGCTCTCGAGGACAATCTTGACGTACTATATCTTGGCCCATTTTTTGTAGTAGTTCATGCATCCAAAACTTATTTTCATATTCTTTTAAGAGTGACTTTTCAATGAGAACCCTTAATCCAATGCAAGGATATAGGCCAAGACAATCTAGTATTTTTACCACATAGTTTTTATCCTTCATATTAAAGAAACATGCAATATGTAGAAATATTTCCTTCTCTGTTTCTTGAAGTCCATCAAAACTTGTTTGAAGTACTTTGATAATTTTTCTTTCAGGAAATTCTTTGAGTCTATCTAATGCACTATCCCACTCGTCCTTACTTCTATTGAATAAAAAAGAGCCCAAAACTCCAATTGCTAGAGGAAGACCATTAGCATAATTTACAAATTGTTTAGACAACTTTAGATAATCCTCAGTAGGATGACTGTTGTTAAAAGCTTTCAAACTAAAAAGATAAAGAGTGAAAGCTCGAAAATGTGTTAAAAACACACGAGCGGTTTAGACCCCCAAATTCAAATTACGGCTTGGTTGATTTTACACTAACTTACTAACAAGTGCGGAATAGTGCAAACACAAGCGTATAAACAAACAACTACTCTAATCCATAAATTAAAGCAACACAGCAGTAAAAATGAAATGAACAAGAGTAGGGAAGAAGGATGCAAACACAAATAACACCGAGACGTGTTATCGAAGAGGAAACCGAAGAACTCGGCGAAAAACCTCTCCGCCGCCCTCCAAGCGGAAATCGATCCACTAGACAATCAGTTGGGATACATGGATTAGCAAAAGACCCTCCAAGCCTAGTCTACCCGATGTACCTAAGCCCTCCAAGCTCCTACTCCAACAAGGCTTCTCGGAACCGTGTCTTGTCCTAGTTATCCGGATCCCGCAACAAGCTCCATGTTGCATCTGCCATTGAAGGCTCCTTCCAATGCTTCCCAGCAGCACCAAAAACGTCACTCAGCACTCTCTAAGGTGTGTCAAGTGTTTGGGCTATCAACCTCTCAAAGATATGGACAATGGAGAGGGAATGGTTGAGGAGATACCACAAGCAAAATGTTTAGAGAAGGTGGGGAAGACAATCTCTAATTACCAATGTGTTTGGCTAGGGTTTTTCTCTCTGAAGCATCCCTCAACAATTGTGGGTAAGGGTGATATATATAGGAGGGGTGCAAAAGGTGTGACTCAAAAAGTACAGGCTGGCAGAACAGCTAGTCTCGCGGGTGTCTCGCGGGAAGGCCTTACCCGCGAGATACTCGCGAGACACAGTTGTCTCCACCTGGCATGACTCTTCGCATTCCATCATGTGCCTGGCACATGCTTCACTTCGCGGGAAGCTTGGTCGCGACATACCCGCGAGATACCCGCGAGAATCCTTTTCTTCTTCAAATGCTTGAGTCTTCAACACTCTTTCTCTCACACACCCCTTACATCAAGTCCCACAACAAATACAGGGTATTAAACGATTGAACATGATTACAATCAAATTTGGCACGGAATAAAAGCCAACAAATACACAGTTGTAAATTACAACTTTACAATCTCCCCCTTTGGCTATTCCGTGACAAAACCCTAAAACAGACTCTAGACTTAAACGTGAGTTTGGGAACAAAGGCAAAACTCACTCACACCTAATTCTAGATTCTGAAAAGCTCTTGAACATATGAACCAGTATCTCCTGAAATACAACAACACACTAATATCATTGCATGTAGAAAACTTGAAATGCATATGGAGCAATAAAGAAAACAGGATCAAGCTATATGAAATAGAAACACTAGATCATGGCAAGATCAAACAAGTAATCACTATACACAAGCAATTACTATGCTCATTTACACATGAAATGAACATCCGGATATGCAAGATGATAAGCTCATTTGAAGAGAATCATTTGCAACTCCAACACTCAACCAATGCGAAATACACGAAGTATTTGCATCTAGGAACAATCCTACTAGGGCACAAGAGTGATGTACTTGAAGAAACAATGCATGACATTGAACTACAAGCAAACATGCATCAAGGTTGCATAAGCATGGTATAGCAAATGCATGGCACAAACCACAAAGACCTACAAATTTTATGCATGGAACAAACCCTTAAAGCTTACATAAGCAACATGGGTACAAGAAAATGCCACATAGCACATATGCCACAAAGCATAGAACAAAAAAAACACAAACTACTGAAAATATACTGAAATTAATACTAAAGTTAAAGCCATAAGTGTCAGAAGTATAAACTTAAAAACAGTAAGACATTAACTATAAACCAAGTAAAAACTTAGTAAACCCGTCTGTAAAAACCAATAACCAATAACCAATATCTAAGCTATGCTCCCCCTAAGGCTGTGCAAGCTCTTGTTCATCAGCTCCCCCTCAAAATTTTCTCCCCCTTTTTGACCGGAATGGCCAAAGGACTAGAATTGGTCGGAGTCGGAGTCTGAACCCTGTGTAGGGGATAAGCTCTGAATCTGAGTGGATAGAGTGGTGATCTGCTCCTGAAGGTAAGCAAACTGATCGGCTGTGTGCTGTACATGAGTGTCAAGCACTGTGGACATGAGATCCATCTTTGCTAGGATCTGATCAAGCTTGCTGAGACCCTGTGGTTGTGCTGGAGCAGAAGATGAAGGCTGATCAGTCTCTGGGGCAGAAGTGAACCTGTCAATCTCCTCCTCAGTATCTCCACCCTCCTCTGGGATATCCTGAGGGGCACCCCTAGGCGGTGGAATGAGATGAGGACCAGTCTTCGGGCCTTTGATGTGTGCTGTGCTCCGAGTCAGAGTGTTTGCACCAATGGGGTAATCCCTCTGAACAACAGTGAGGCCACTAGGAAACTTCAGCTTTGTCTTGGCAATGAGACCCATGATCAGTGAGGGAAAGGGCATTATTGTTCTGGAATTCTGCTTCTTGATGCTCTTCTTCAGAATGTGAAAGATGTGGCTGCAGATATCAATTTCCTTGTGAGTAAAGAGGTCATAGAGAAACCTCGTCCTTGGAGCCGAGAGAGTAGTGAGGTTGGTGACCGGATACAGGTTATGGATCATGACATAGCTGAGAGTTCTCATTTCTGGAGAGAACTTGAGAGTGTCCATTGATGATTTCTTTGGAACTCCACCAAGTGCTGATATCATCTCCGTGATATGCCCCAATTTCTCATCATATTGAGTTGTCATTGGCTGTGAGGGAGGACGAATCTCCAAGAAGTCTTGAATGCTGTCCCTTGTGATCTCAAATTCCTTGCGCCTCACCCAGCAAAGAATCTTATTCTCTTCCACCTCAGCATTGGAGAAGAATTCTCTGATTATCTCTGAGTACACAGTTCCAATAGGATTCAGCAGTTTGGTCCAAGTCCGTTCTTTGAATGCATCTGGAATGCACGTGTTCTCAAGCTCTTCCAACTGCACCACCCTTTCCATGACAATGGTTGCTCTCTTGTAGCAATCATTGTACTTCATATCTGCCTCTGCGGATTTGAAGTTATCGGAGTCAGTACGAGCACGCTTGGGACCCTTCTTCTTGGTACCGGCATGCTTGGTGGGAGACATCTGTACAAGAGGACATAACACAAAAAGCACAAGTGCACACAACACAAGAACAAAACTTGATTAGATTCAAGTTAGTTTAAATCAAAATGTGATACTACCAAAAACAGAGTAGCATTCAAAACAGGGCATGACCAATTCATATACGCATGCTACACAACATACATCCTTAAACTAAAACACAAATGCATGAACAAAAAGACAATTTGCATGAAATTAAATTATTGTGCAAGTGTGTGTTTGTGTGTATGCATATGTGTGTGTAACATGAACTGCATGAGTGTGTGTCTAGAGGGTACCTAGGTGTTTGCCAAGTGAGTGCAACATGTGCAAGGTGTAATACACACATGATCAAAGATCAATTTTAGACCAAAACACGGTAAGGTATATGGAAACCTTGAAATTGGGACTCACTTGAGACCAATTAGGCACAACAATGTCATTTAGACATTCAATCAAACACCTAATGTGCATAACAACACTTTAAGTATGAACAATGCATGAACATGGTGAAAATATGCCTAAATACACTTTAAAATGCCACAAGGGGCCAACACAGATGCAATAAGATCAAAAGAAACAAAACCCAATCAAAGATTTAACACAAACATTGCCCAATTTAGAAAACCAACCCAAAAATTCGAAAATCCCCAATCATCATAACCCTAACTAAAAATTTCTGCATAATCTAAGTAAAAACTTAAAAAGAAGTGAATGATCAACATACCTTGAAGAAGAAAATGCAGAAAAAGGCTTGATTTGGAGAGGGATTTTGATGAAATAGTGTTTTTGGGTAGAGAGAGTTTCGAAGAAAAGAGAAGAGGGAAGTTTTATGTTTTGAAAAACTGTCACATCAGCCCTTTAAAAACTGAAAACACGCGTTTTTCGCGGGATAGGGAGCCGCGAGATAGACGCGAGACAACCGCGAAAAGTGCCACTGAAGCACAAAATTTTCGCGAGAAGCTCTAAGTCGCGAAACAGTCGCGAAACAGTCGCGAGATTCTCTGTCTGATTTTTAGAAAATCTCAGTTTTTGCCAAACAGCTTTTCGCGGGAAGCTTCTTAGTCGCGAGATTCTCGCGAGAAAGCTACTGAACCAGTTTTTTTTTTTTTTTTTTGATGAAAAACACAAAATTCATTTTGACCAAAAAGAAACACACGAAAGTCTAAAACCACTTTCAAAAACAAATAAAACTCACAAAAACCTTTTTGGATTTGATCAACAAAGATTGAGCATGTGAAACACATTTAATCAAGTACAATCACACAAATGATTATGACATTCATAGAACATAGACTTGTGTGTTGTGTGTGGATATCAAAAATGAGATAGTCCTTAGACCAATGTGAGGCTTCAATGATCAATTCAATCAAGGCATACACAACTAGCACTAGATTATGTGACCTATCTCAATTATGGAAACATGCATATATGACCTCCCACACGAACTTGATAACAATTCATTGAAGCTTTTCATTTGGCTCCATTCTTAACACTTCATTTGCAACTTTTGAGCAAAGAGAATCACATTTAGAGAGAGATGCCTGAAATTTTTGATATTTCAATTGATGAGTTAGCCTTTGGCTTTTTGGGCATCATACATTTTATTTTGGTCGCTTTCCCTTTTTCCTAGTCGAATACTAGTTTGTGCGACAGGCTTTTGCAGCTCTATATCTCTTTTCATTTGGAGATTTACATTTAGAGAGCTCTTTTAAGCAAGAAAAATAAAAGTGGGAAGATATATAGGCATGAGTCTATGCATGTATC
This sequence comes from Quercus glauca, assembly GCA_023736055.1. Lineage (NCBI taxonomy): Eukaryota > Viridiplantae > Streptophyta > Magnoliopsida > Fagales > Fagaceae > Quercus > Quercus glauca. Next base: position 7,379,490 of record CM043323.1, read on the forward strand.
AAGATCAACACAACCATTCACTAATCATTCATGACAGGGTTGAAGATCTATTTACAACCGTCACATAGATTTCAGAATTTCTTCCACTATGATATGAGTGCATGAGGGACAAGCTAAGCTCGTTAAATGCACAAAGCCATAAGTACAAAGGTACAAGGCAAAACATGATTTGAGACAAAACTCAACAAAGTGATCAAACTTTTTAGATTTTATAATTTTTATGGGTTTTTGAATTTTTTGAAACACACCCAAAACAGAACAAGAAAGGAAAAAAATAGTAAGTGCAAACCATGAAAGTAATGCATGATGCAATGCAACAACAAATGTCCCTAAACATGGAAAGAATTAATGCATGGACATATTATAGTACTTATGCATGAGTACCCCTCTTCACCCACACGTCACGTGCGTTTGGGGTGATATCCTTGACGGATTGGGTACGAGAGTTTGGACTTTCAAACCTCCTGGTGAAACTCTCCAAGCAAGTGGTGAAGGCACCGATCATCTTCATCACGTCTGTCACTCCGGCATCACGAGTTTGGCTTCTTGAGTTCTCACCACCCCAAGCTCTATTGTCATTCCTTCTTCCACGTGATCGAGGAATGCTTGCATTATTGTCTGCTCTCAATTTTTGACAGTTGGGTCTGGTGTGTCCTTGCAATCCGCAATAGTGACACACATAATCCGTTCTAGGACCCCGTTGAGGTCTTGAGAGAGATCTTGCTCTGGTTTCGTGTCTACCTCCAGCTTGATTTCGAGGCTTATTCATCATCCGTTGCTCATTTACATTCTTCTTTTCAACCTTAACATTCTCAGGAACGGCCTCCTCTACAATTTGCTCTACGGCCTTCACAAATTTCACTTCTTTGGTAGCTTTGACTGATGAGCTACTTCCTCCGGTATATCCCAATCCGGACTTGTCTGAAGAATGTTTTTGGGATGAGATAACATCATCCAACTTTCTGGAGGAGACCCTCTCTATCTTGGCTTGCGCTTGCACCACCTCTTGCTCAAGAAATCTGATCTTTAAGTATGCTTCTGACAGCTCACCATTCAGCCCTTCTATTTCGCATTTGGCCTCCTTATGTCTGATCATGAGACTTCGGTAGTCTTCCTCTGCTTTCTTCATTTTTCTCACAGCTGCCTTGGCTATTCTTGCATATTCCCCTGACTTCTCAAGAAGTGAGGAGTAATTCTCTTGAAGATTAGTTATATTCTCTTCCTCTTCAGCGTCTGATTCTTCCACAACTCCAGCAGATTCTGAATCAGAATGTTCACCAAGTTCCTTCTCAAGTGCACCCAAGTCATCCGAGGAATCTTCATGAGCAATAGTCATGAAAGCGGAGTAGTTTCCCTCACCGTCACAGCTCTCTTCCGAGTCAGAATCAGAAGATTCAGAGTCACTGAGCGTTGTAGCATATGCTTTTCCTTTTCCCCTGAGAAAATTCGGACACTCCTTCTTGAGATGTCCATGACCGTTGCACTCATAGCACACAATGTCTGGAGAGGGTTGATAGTCCTTTCCTTCTTTTCTCTTAAACTCTTTCTTATCACCTCTTGAAGAAGAGAACTTTTCTCTATTGAACGGTTTCCCACTGTTCTTCATTTTCAGAAACTTGCGGAAGTTCTTTGCAAGATATGCTACTTCTTTCTCCACTCCGTCTTCTTCGGAGGAATCATTCAATCTTTCGTTGATGGTTTTAAGAGCAAACGATTTGCTCGTTTTATGGGAAGGCAATCCCAGCTCATAGGTTTGGAGAGAACCGATCAGCTCTTGAATCTTAATCTCATCCAAGTCTTTGCTTTCTTCTATGGCTGTAACCTTTGCTCTAAAACTCTCAGGCAAGGACCTCAATATTTTTCTCACCACCTTAGTGTCTTCAATCTTCTCCCCAAGATTGAGTTTAGCAATGACAATTTCATTGAGCTTCCCATAGAATGAGTCAAATGGTTCATCATCACTCATCTTGAGTTCTTCAAATTTGGTGGTGAGCATTTGGAGCTTTGTATCCTTGACTTTCTTTGTACCCTCATAGGTAGTCTCCAAAATCTCCCAAGCTTCCTTGGCTACTGTCATATGAGAGATCCTGTGGAATTCATCAGGGGACACACCACAAAAGATAGCATTTAAAGCTTTACTGTTAGCATTTGCTGCCGCAAGGGCTGCCTTATCCCAAGTGGACTTAGGAGCCACCGGCTTGGTCCAACCTATCTCAACCGCATCCCAAACGGTATCATCGATAGAACATAAGAATGCTCTCATTCTAACTTTCCAGAATGCATAATTGTTCCCATCAAAAAATGGTGGAACATTGAGCGATTGAGACCGGTCCATCTCAAGAAGGGTCAAGGATCACACTTAGGTAATTAAACCTCAGCAAGTGTACCCGCTCTGATACCAATTGAAAGCTCGAAAATGTGTTAAAAACACACGAGCGGTTTAGACCCCCAAATTCAAATTACGGCTTGGTTGATTTTACACTAACTTACTAACAAGTGCGGAATAGTGCAAACACAAGCGTATAAACAAACAACTACTCTAATCCATAAATTAAAGCAACACAGCAGTAAAAATGAAATGAACAAGAGTAGGGAAGAAGGATGCAAACACAAATAACACCGAGACGTGTTATCGAAGAGGAAACCGAAGAACTCGGCGAAAAACCTCTCCGCCGCCCTCCAAGCGGAAATCGATCCACTAGACAATCAGTTGGGATACATGGATTAGCAAAAGACCCTCCAAGCCTAGTCTACCCGATGTACCTAAGCCCTCCAAGCTCCTACTCCAACAAGGCTTCTCGGAACCGTGTCTTGTCCTAGTTATCCGGATCCCGCAACAAGCTCCATGTTGCATCTGCCATTGAAGGCTCCTTCCAATGCTTCCCAGCAGCACCAAAAACGTCACTCAGCACTCTCTAAGGTGTGTCAAGTGTTTGGGCTATCAACCTCTCAAAGATATGGACAATGGAGAGGGAATGGTTGAGGAGATACCACAAGCAAAATGTTTAGAGAAGGTGGGGAAGACAATCTCTAATTACCAATGTGTTTGGCTAGGGTTTTTCTCTCTGAAGCATCCCTCAACAATTGTGGGTAAGGGTGATATATATAGGAGGGGTGCAAAAGGTGTGACTCAAAAAGTACAGGCTGGCAGAACAGCTAGTCTCGCGGGTGTCTCGCGGGAAGGCCTTACCCGCGAGATACTCGCGAGACACAGTTGTCTCCACCTGGCATGACTCTTCGCATTCCATCATGTGCCTGGCACATGCTTCACTTCGCGGGAAGCTTGGTCGCGACATACCCGCGAGATACCCGCGAGAATCCTTTTCTTCTTCAAATGCTTGAGTCTTCAACACTCTTTCTCTCACACACCCCTTACATCAAGTCCCACAACAAATACAGGGTATTAAACGATTGAACATGATTACAATCAAATTTGGCACGGAATAAAAGCCAACAAATACACAGTTGTAAATTACAACTTTACAAAGAGCATCATCATCATTCAATCCTTTAACCTCATATATTCCATTTACATTATGTCTTATCAACAAATGTTTATCTCGTGTTGTGATGATAACTCTACTACCTGAACCAAACCAATTATGCTTTCCGGATAACTTTTCTAATTGGTCAAATTGATTTACATCATCAAGAACAAGAAGAATCCTTTTATGATATAACCTATTCTTGATCATAAGAACTCCATCATCAATATCCTGTATATTGATACTTCTCTCCATCAAAATTTCACAAATAAGTTTTTGTTGTAAAGGAAGTAAACCATATTTTTCAGATACTTCCCTAATATTAGTGATAAAACTACCACCTTCAAATTCATTAAAAACCATATGATAAACAACTCTGGCAAGAGTTGTCTTACCAATCCCCCCCATCCCCCAAACACCTATAATGCGAACATCATTCGATCCTATAGCTAAAAGTGACATCAATTCCTCCACTCTAGAATCTATTCCTACTAGATCTTTGGTATCTCTTGGGAATGCATAACTTAATTTTTGCAATATCACTTCCACAATATCTTGGATAAATTTTGACTCAGGCCTGCAAAAAAGAGAGACAATCAACAAATGTGATTGCACCATCCCTAACACCCCCCACCCTGTGTGTGTATATATATATAGTGTTAAGTTTTGTTATGAATTTCCCTTAAATTCTAGCAAATCCCTCACAGAGAAGTAGAGAACTAGATAAATGCAAAACTTCCTACACGAGTGTAGTAACTAGTAACTAGTAATTCCATATTACTTGAAACCGAGTAATGAATAATGATTTACTCTTGTAGCCGTACAGTCAATTCTACAATTTTGATGGCTAATAGCTTTGGTTCAAATACGGACTTAAGCATATGGGGAATAATAAGGTTGAAAGACGTTCACTTTCAAATATACACATAGTACATATAGTATGATTGTGTTTGGACTTTGGAAACTGAAAGACACATGGTAGTTTTTGGGAAAAATAATTAAAAAGCATTGTGTGAGTTTTTTTTTTTTTTTTGGTTGAGATAATATAGTAACTAGTAACTAGTACTTACTACACGAGTGTAGTAAGTAGTAACTAGTAATTCCATATTACTTGAAACCGAGTAATGATTTACTCTTGTAGCCGTACATTCAATTCTACAATTTTGATGGCTAATAGCTTTGGTTCAAATACGGACTTAAGCATATGGGGAATAATAAGGTTGAAAGACGTTCACTTTCAAATATACACATAGGGTCCGTTTGGATTGAACTTATTGTTGCTGAAACTGAAAACTGAAAACTGAAAACACTGTAACAAAATAATTTTTAAATGTGTGAATAGTACCGTGGGACCCAATTTTAATATTTTTTATTGCGTGAACAGTGCATGAACAGTGCACGCACTGTTCATGCACAGTGTTTTTTTCTCTCATAGTCAACATAAGCGGCTGGAAAAAAAAAAAAAAAAAAAAAAAGAACCAAAACGCGGAACTGAAAACGTGCCGCAAGGATAATCTCAATCCAAACGGCCTCATAGTACATATAGTATGATTGTGTTTGGACTTTGGAAACTGAAAGACACATGGTAGTTTTTGGGAAAAATAATTAAAAAGCATTGTGTGAGTTTTTTTTTTTTTGGTTGAGAGATAATATAGACAGAAGACACAGAGGATGGGAAAAAGTAAACTCTAAATACAATACTTAAAGTTTGCAAATGTCCTTTGTAAGAGTAAATGATGTGATTGTAATTTTGTATTGTTGATAATTGATTTTAGATAATGTTATTTAAAGATGTTGATCACCTGGAACAAGGGGCCAATTTAATTTTGACTCCAAGTTCAAGGGGATCTTTATGTATTTTTCTCTTCAATATATTCAATGAAATAATATTACTCATTGAAATTACCTATCTTGTAAAGACCATCCAGAAAGATTGGCCACTTCTCTCAAAGTAGCTCTCCACTTGTGAACCTTCTTCATGTTCTCTTTGAAACTTTTTTCATGTTCAGCAAATGCTTGTGCATAAATTTTTGTTTGTTTGCGTACATCAGATGGATCCACATCATAAAAAATGGGTAGAATTTTAAGCCCCATCTTTTCTTTGCATTCCACAATCTTTACAAGTTCATCCAAACACCATGTTGATGATACATAGTTTTTTGAGAGAATGACAATAGCAAACATTGATTCTTCTATTGCTTTTGAAAGCTCAAGTGAAATGAGTTTTCCTCTCTCAAGTTTTTCATCGTCCTTGAATGTGAAAATGCCTTTTTGTTTCAAAGCAGCGTATAAATGGTCCGTAAAACTCTTACGAGTATCTTCACCTTTGAAACTTAAAAAGACATGGTATTTCCACCGATGGCTAGAAGAGAAAGATGTATCCATGACAACCAATCTAAGTTAACAAGTAAATCTAGAATCACAATATAGAATTATAGATAAGAAATGGTATATACGCATGAAAAAAAAAATCATTCAATTAGATGTTGAGGAAAAAAAGCAAAACAATTTAGTAATAAAATTGAAACTAAGGGGGAGAGAGATAGCAAAAAAGGATGTGCATGACAAATCAAAACTTACAGATTTTGGAGAAGGATGCTCGTGACAAGTCAGAGCTTATACAGATTTTGGAGAATTGCAGTAGTGTTAGTAAAGAACCGTGCAATTGATGGTTAAATAGGAAAAACAAGGCTTGGCTCGAGTACTATTGTGCATTGGATTTAACATGATGCGAACACATGACATATTTTAGACATGCATCCACATTGTATTAGGTCTAATATGCAGGAGTAATACACCCAAATCATATTCAATTAGGAATGTGTGACGCAACTGTAGTTAAATTGACACTTACTTTTCTTGTAAGTCTTAGGTGAAAAGTGTAATGACACTTGTAATTTACAAATAATAAGAAAATAAAATAAAGGAATATGTTAACGGCATTCACTTGCGGGTCCTATTGTATTGAGAAGTAGCTAAAAAGCTCAGCCTTGACCAATGCACATACTTTGATACTCATTAACGGAACTCTAAGCATGAGTTTGGTTATAGAGAAAAAGGGGAAAAGAAAATGGAGTATTTTCCACTGTTTGGTTAGGAAGGAAGAGTGGGTTGGTGATTTTGCACCCGAGCCCACAAATCCCAATCTCTCTAAACTAGGGTGATTTTCGGGGAGAAAACTTGGGCTAGAGATACATTGATAACTTTACCCCTCTATAATTTGAGTCAATGTCGAGTACGTCATTTTTTTGTGTCATCATCTACAATTGCAATTTGATTTTCATGGTGGTTTGGGCAAATTTTAATAATTATATACGGTAAAAAATCATTAAACACATAATAGAAAAATGATAAATTTGACCTAATATATATTTCTAAGAACTATAAAGCATTTTTTATTTCTTAACTTATATATAAATATTTTTTTAGATAGGTTGAAACTATCTCCAAAAATATATATATATTTCTTAACATACTTATGAAAGAAAAGAACAATGTTTCATAATCAAAGCTAAAATTTCTAATACTATAATTTTTAAAAATTAAAAAAAAAAAAATATATATATATATATATACACACACACTATATTTAACTATAAATTAAAAATATTAATTAAAAGGAAAATTTTAAATCTTGTGTTATATATATAACATATTTATATAAGCTTAGAGCAGTCTTCGTAGACCAAAATAAAAGAAAATAAAATACAAAAACAAAAAAGTTGTGGGCAAATGAAAAATCAAAAACGGCAACCCATTAATATCTCTTCTACCCACGCTCCCCACCTACTACCATATCCTCTTTTCTTCTTCCATGTTTATCCGTTCGTCTTATCTCTCTCTCACTCCCTTGCATTCAAGTAAATATCATTATTTTGGGTTTGATTTTTTGTTCTACTGATTGTGAAATCTCTGACAAAATTACAATTTTGGGTTACCTAACAAAAATTTCAACAGATTGCGGTGCCTAAATCACATAGATCTAGTTGCTCAGAAAGAAACAACAGCTAGGTCATCGCTATGGCTTTCACTGTTCTTTCAATCGCGCTTCGACAGTATTAATTAATATCCCGTGAACATTTTCCAAGTCTCTATTAATAGCTCTCCCACTGCCATTTCTACTATCACCGGTGGCGATAGAAGAAGCATTAAGTTGCGTAGAGTGGTATTTGTGGCTATGAAGTTGTTGAAGAGCATAAAGTGCGAGTCGGGATAAAAAATAAGTAATAAAAGAGAAATTAAAAAATAAAATAAATTATAATGAGGTGTAAATTTGTATTGCTTGCAAAGCTAATGTGTCAAAATTTTAAAAGGTCAACAAAAAGTCAAAGGTTTTGATTTTATAGTATAGTTGATGTGTCAAAATTTTAAAAGGTCAAAAAAAAGTCAAAAGCTTCGGTGTTATAGTATACTAGTCATTAACCCATGTAATACACAGAAATAGCTGCTAGATGAGTTTCAGGAAAAAAAAAAAAACCATTATTTTTTAGTTGGAGTACTAAGCAAAAATGCATGAAATTAAATAAAAAAAATGATATCGAAAGAAATAACACAAAGTTTTATTAGTTAGGTAGAAGAAAACAATGTTTTATTTATTAGTTTTTTTGTGGGAAAGAATAAGAGACAATGTTGTGTCTCTAGTTTAATTTGTATTGTATATATAAGTATATACAAGATAGGTTGTAATATATATACACCAAAAGATGTCTATTAACCGAAAAGATGCTCACATTGGTGTGGGACCCACATCCATATGAGCAGTGCGTCAAGTGACATAGGTGCTGCTTTACGTCAAATACTATCTCCAAGCGGCCAAGTCAAGTCAAGATCTCATTTTAAACCTTAACTGGCTTTTTCAAAGAGTAGGTGAGAAAATATCTAGCGGTCGGTGGCCATCACTTTCCACAATTTTTTTTCCAAATCGATTAATGTGGTAAGCTTAATATTAACTAGTCGCTAACTCGTGCAATGCATGAGGAAGCTATTGATAATAAGATCTAATAAAAATTTAGAAATCGAAAATTGAGTTAATAATATGTATATTATAGACACTTCGCAATATAGCATTTAAAAAAAATGAATGGTCATAATAAAATAAAATACAATAGGAATAAATATTTTATCTTCTATAATTTTTCATGGTTTAGAAGTGTTGTCCAACCTAGAACGTTATTGAATTGCTAGGAGAAATCTTTATAAACTGTTAATACCGAACATACATGCATATGTTGTCAACAACTCACTGAAAATGCATAGTTACTGAAACCTACAAAATAATTCACAAATTTTAAATTAATATTAACTAAGAAGTCAGAAACTATAAATGTCATTAAATATTTCATAATTCTATTTATATATCAAGCACATTACAGTTGAACATTGAGAGAACTGAAGGAAAAAATTTCAAAGTTATCCATTAAAGAAAATCAACATTAGAATGTTCTATTGTCTGAGGGGAATCTGATTTCACATGAGAATAATCTAATCTCACATCAATGTTTTGATTTAGATACTATTTATAGCATAAAAACATACACATACACATTGTTCTTCTTTTTCCCTGTGGTTATGGGTATTATATTTATCTATTTGTGAGAATTTCAAATGGAATGAGATGACATGGGACTTGAATAGAGCATTATTTATGAAGCTATATTACTAAAATTCGTTCTTATTATTAAAAAAAAAAAACAAATTCATAATTACTTTGTATGTTGATTAATCACTAAAATTTTGACTTTGAACGGTTTTTAGACCCCTTAAAACACAATTAGATTAACCTAGTTAATTAGTCAAGTGATTAACTTAGTCAATTTATGTAAATCTAGGTTATCACAATCATACAATCATATCAAGAATATATAAAGCAGCGGAAAATAAATAACACAAGATATGATGACCTAGGAAACCACACGGTAAAAACCTGGGGAGGATTTGACCTAGCTATCCTTAAGGTAAACCTGAATCCACTATGAAAGAATCGAAGTTCATACAAAAGGACTTAGAAGCTCCCCGCTTGACTTCCTAATGCTACCCACCAGTAGAACTTACTGACATGACCACGTGCAAGCTCCGAATCCACGGACTCCTTCTTTCTTGGATTCTCCAATCAGCTACAAGCTCCCCGCTTGTTTTTCTTTAAGCTTTAATGGCAGCAACCGAGTTGATCATCAAGATGTTGAAGTAATCTCTACCTTGAAAACCCTAAGTTTTGTGTAAAGGAAAGCTCTTCTAGATCTCACAAGAGATTTACACAAAACAGAAAATATAAGCAACAATACAACTAAAGCAACTCACAAAAATGTGGCTAGGGTTTTGCCTTATATACCTAGGGCAAAAACATAAAACCCTAAACATTTAATGAGGTAGGGCTGAGTTGAAAATTCTGCAAAAAAGATGATCTGGCCGACTTTCGATCGATCGAGTCTATCCTTCAATCGATCGAGCCAGGCCGAAAGTCACAAAGACTTCTGCAGCCACTTGATTCCAACTTTACAATAATTAATCAACTTTGAGCAAGCCTAAATAAGACTAAACATATTTTTTTGATCATGGTTTGCTAACATTACACATTAGAGTTCTAAATACATAAAATCCTAAATCTTTAAAACCTTACAGACTTTATCCATAAAGTAACAATGAATATTAACAAATATACTTAATTTTCAACACATTTTCTCCAAATATTTTAGTGAGAAAAATCATTAATAAGGTGAAAATCACTAATAATAATTATATATCGTAAAGAATCATTAAAAGCATAAAAGAAAAATGATAAATTTGACCTAATATATATTTCTAAGAACTACAAACCACTTTTTATTTCTTAACATACATTTTTTTTTGGATAGGTTGAAACTATCTCCAAATATATATATATATATATATAGATATTTCTTAACATACTTATGAAAGAGAAGAACAATGTTTCATAATTAAAGCTAAAATTTCTAAAACTATAATTTTTAAAATTAAAAAAAAAAAATATATATATATATATATATATATACTATCTTTTAGGCCAGTTCAAGAATTCACCGGTGCCGACAAAACCACTCGAAACCGCGCCGATCTGACCGCTGAAAGCTCCACTGAAGGTTCCTGGCGTGATGATCAGTAGGCTTTTTCCGTTACCGAAGTCGGCCGGTGCGGTGGTCGGCAGCAAGATCAGCAAACCGAAGAGAAACCGAACCGAACCGATATATATATATATATATATATATATATTTAATTTATACATATATAATATATAATCATTCATCAGTTTTAAAATAAAAGAAATTTAGAGGGAGACAGAGAGAGTACCAGTTAGTTTGGCGTGAAACTGAGGTCTGAGAGAAGCAAAGGAATTAAGGAAGAAGAAGGAAGTTAGAACGACACTGTTTCATTTAAATTTTTTTTTTTAAAATCTGATTCAAAACGACGCCGTTTTGGAACAATTTTAAAATTTTACTATCAGGTTCAAAACGGCGTCGTTTTAGTGTCAGAATTTATAAAAGAAAAAAAAAAAAGAGGAACGCCAGGAACGACTAACGAGGTCGTCCTTATCAAAAGAAATTTTTGAATAAAAAAGTCAGGGGTAATAGTCATGAAGCTTGTGTGTGTCAGGAGGAAAGTCTAAGGCTTTGTGTGGTCTTGTCCAAGTGTTTCCCACTTGCATTTTTTGAAAAAAATATATTTAAAAAAAAAAAAAAAAAAGCTGTGGCCATATATGGGTTAATGTGCTTTCATTTCAGTCATGCCACTGCCACTTGCGTTTTTTGAAAAATAAAATTAAAAAAAAAAAAAAAAAAAGATGCCTGTCACTGATAGAGTCATTTACTGTGAAAGATTTTTTTTCCTCTCGTTATCTCAGCCATAAACGTCTTTTCTCCTCCTACTCAATTCTCATTTCTCATCTTTACACTTTAGACTTCTGCTACTCTCAAGACTCCAGAACTCAGTCATCACATTCATAGCTGCTTTCATTTCTCTTCCATACCCTTATCCCGCCGAACAAAATATTAGTTTTTCCCTCTCAATCTTAGGCTCTCACCTAACTTGATTTTCTCTTCTTTTTTTGCTCTCAGTCAACCACATAATGTTTCTTCCAAACCGTAATCCCATAGTGTTTCCCTCTCAATCTCAGATTTTCAGACTCCCACCAACCATTTTTCTCTTCTCTTTTGCACTCACCCACATAATTTTTTTTTCCATACTCTAATCCCGCCGAACAAACAGTACTTTTTCCCTCTCAAATTCTTAGTCTTAGGCTCCGACCTAACCTTCCCCTATTTAAGAACCCAAGCTCTCAGTCTCTTTCTCAAAACTCATCTCTGACTCTTAGTCTCACTCTCTCACAAAGAAAGACTTTCTTCTCAAGGTCTCACGAAATTCCTAAAACCTAAGACAGTGAATCTCCTTTTCATCTCCGTTCTCCACCGTGGCTCTGCTACTATATAGTTCTATCTTTGGTAACCCTAACCCCTACTTTGTTTTAGTTTTATTTTATGGTCACTAAATATTTCTTGTTGATTCTCTTTTTTTTGGTTATTTTCTTGTAATTTTCAGGGTAATTTAAAAGATTCAGCTTCAGCCTAGTAAAGAAATAAATCTCAAAGGCTTAAATAGTTCCTGGGTATTTTCTCATGTTGTTTGTTGTTTGATTTTGTTTCTAGGGTTCAAAGATTGTAAATTTATTTGTTGATCATCCTATTGACTGATTATACTGTTGTGACTTTAGTTTATTATATCATGCTAGTGTGTTGTGATTTTAGCACTGAGAAAGCTGCTTGTATAGTTTTTATTTACTAGTATTTTATTGAAATTAGCATCGAATGAACTGCACTGAACTGCTAAGATTAACCGCACCTTGTGTAGACCGGTTTTTATCTTTCAAATGTGAGGTGCGATTAAGCATAGGGTGAAACTGCACCTTATAGGTGTGGTGCAAAAAACTTCTCCAAAACTGACCGAATCGAACCGTGTACACCCCTACTATCTTTAACTATAAATTAAATATATTAATTAAAAGGAAAATTTTAAATCTTGTGTTATATATATAACATATTTATATAAGCTTAGAGTAGTCTTCATAGACCAAAATAAAAGAAAGTAAAAACAAAAAAAACAAAAAAAAAACAAAAAACAAAAAAGTTGTGGGAGGTTTAAAACTTGTGCTGTGTATCTAAGAGTTAGACACTTTTGGATATACACCACTGTTAGTTTTTTAAAAACTTTCTCCCCTCTCCCCTTTTGTGTGTGTGTTAAAATACTTAGTATTCTCCAAAAAAAAAAAAAAAAAAAAATCAAAATGGCAATCCATTAATATCTCTTCTACCCCACGGTCCCCACCTACTCCCACATCCTCTTTTCTTCTTCTCTGTTTATCCATTTGTCTTATCTCTCTCTCACTCTCTTGTATAACAGTAGGTTTCATTATTTTAGGTTTGATTTTTTATTCTACTAATTGTGAAATCTCTGACAAAATTACAATTTTGGGTTTCTTGATAGGCCAAGAATGTATTGACCCATTTGGTAAATTAATTAGCCAAATTAATTAATTAGATTCAATTACATGCAATAAGCTTGGTAGCACAAACAAATCACCAACTAAGTTAAATGCAGCGGAAAATAAATTTGACACTGGTGATTTGTTTGCGAATGGGAAAAACCATCAAGGCAAAACCCCACCGGGTGAATTTAAGGTCACCACTCCCAAGAATCCACTATTAACAAAACAAGCGGTTACAAGTAAAAAGAATCTCAGTACCTAATACCAACTTAAGGTTGAATATTTACCCCAATACCCAATTGGACTTGTAATGTAGTGACAATTTCTTCTTTCAATGCACAACTCCAAGTACGTGACTAACCAATTAATGCATGGATCCCAGTATATGACTAACACACCAACTTGAGAAAGATGTTGGCTGCAAAGTTCTTCAGTTCATCCACACAATGAAGATTAAGAAGCTCTTTGGTTACAAAACCCTTGGTGCACAAACGCAACAGCTTCTTCAAGAGAAAGATGAACTAGGGAAAATTGTCTCCGGTCACAATTTGAGTGTATAATCACTTTGCATCAAGTTACATCGCCTTTGACAGCCCTTAGAATAATCCTTATATATGTCTAGGATTGTGAGAAAAGAAACCCTACACAAATAACTTGGATATGCATGAAAAATAGATCTGAAAATCTGAATTTCGTAATTCTTGATAGATACAGCTTCTATTGAGAGCTGTTGAGAATCACATATTAAATCTCGATAGATACATCTATCGAACTTTAATGAACAACACTTCTTCACTTGATTCTTGGACAGATTTGCATGGCTTCAATATTAGACTTGAATTCTTGTTCCTTGAAATATTAAACACATCCTAGATCTACCAAATTACAAGTAAAGTGCGTTTTGTCAAAGGATTAGCCAATTCTATATGACATATGTTCTAACAAGTTCTACATATATCCTAACAATCTTTCTCTTTGGCAATTCGTGACAAAACCACAACAAACAATGAAGTATGAGGGAAGTCATAAATCACTCAACTCATAATCACTTGTTGAATATTGTTGGGGACATATTTTTATGTAATTGGCATATCCTTTGACAAAACGCACTTTACTTGTATTTGGGTAAATCTAAGTAGGTTCAAGATGATCACTATAAGTGGTAAATTGAAGACATGAAGACTACTCAAGAACTGTTCAAGAAAAGTGTAATCTGCAGGTCTCGATACCTTCTCGATAGAAGCTCGATCTGTCGAGATTCATTAAATCTCGATAGATGCCTCGATCGATCAAGCTTATGAGATTTTCAGATTATAGCCAGCAATGTTTTATTTTAAAAGACTATTTGTTTATAGGTTTGTATAATCTTTATTGGACTAGGAAAACCCAAGGTTTGTGTAAACTTATTTGGAATATGAGAGCCCATTAAACTCCTATTTAAAGGAGGTGGAAAAAGAAAAACCAAACCCTAGAGAGCTTCATAAGATTTTCTTTTTGAAACCCTAGTCTCCTCCTACAAAAGAAAGAGTTCTTGCTGCATTTCTTGTATGCCTTTGGGTTTTGTAACCAAGCAAAGTCTCTTGCACCAACATTGAAGATCTTATTGGTGTTTCTATGTGAAACTGCTGCAAATCAACTACAACAATCAAAGGGTTGTTGTGGAGTTAGTCACATACTGGGATTCGTGCAAAGAAGTAAGCCGCGTACTGGGATCTGCGCATTAAATTGGTTAATCACGTACTTGGGAGCCGTGCATCAAAAAGTGGGAACTGTCACTACAGAACAAGTCCAATTGGGTATTGGAGTAAGGGTTCAACTATAGGTTGGTAAGGTACTTGGGATTCCTTTACTTGTAACCGCTTGTTATGATAATAATGGAGTTTCGAGAGTGGTGACCTGAAAATCACTTGGTGGGATTTTTGCCGCGAGGTTTTCCCCATTCGTAAACAAATCACCGTGTTATTTATTTTCTGCTGCATATTTAGTTTATTGGTGATTTGTTTGTGCTACCACGCGTTTGCATGTTAATTAACTTAATTAATCAACTTGGTTAAATTAATTGGTTAATTAGTCACAAGGAGTCAATTCGTTTGTGGCCTATCAAATACAATAAAATCTAATCCTAACACAAACTCTTGAAAAACTTTGCAAGAAAAGAATTCATGGCATGATAGACTTTGACAACCTCTTTTTCTGAAACACTTTAAACAAAACTCATCAAGGCATCTTAGTGTAAAATAGAAATATAAGATTGCATACATAATAAGAAACATATGTATAAAGAAAGAGAAAAAACAACACATGGAGAGATAGGTGAAAATGATAACATCATATTATATAAGATAAAAGAAGACAATGTTTGCTATCACTAAATGGTCACAAGACCAGTATACAAAAGGATAATGTATCTAAAAAAAAAGAAAAGAAAAGTACATAAATCCTCACTACATCCCTCAAAAGATATAAACACTGCCCCTAACAAAAAGTCCTATACTAACTCTCCCCCTAAGTACAAGACTACCCTCATATCCAAAACTACTCCTCCTTTTTGTCACGAATGACAAAGTGCAAGTCACTGAGAATCGGTCATCTCCTCATCACCAGAAGAGCTAGCATCCTCGTCCTCATCATCATCATCATCACCAAAGCCATCATCATTATCCTCGTCCTCTGAAGCCTATGGAGATGGAGAGGGAGAAGCAACAAAGCCACTAAGGTGAGTCTCACGTCGTGCAATACGACCCACATGGGTGGTCACCTGACTCATCTCATTAGTGAGAGTGTCAAGGCGAGCATCCATGCACTAAAGCTGCGCTATAATCGCCTCAAGAGTCATACCACCGCTCAAAGAAGAGGAAGGAGCGGAGGTGGATGGAGTGGAATGGGCTGGAGGAGTCGCCGTCTTTGTCCGTGGCCACTTCGGTCGAAGCTGGGCCTCATTCCATCGAACAGACGCTGCACTAATGGCATCCATGACGATGAAATAAGCTGTCTCGAGATAAGGGACAAAAGAATGGAGAATGATTCGTGTGATAGCTGAAGAGAAAATGAGCTTATCACGGGTCGTTGTATCTCTATAGACATCCATGAGAGAGAGAATGAAGTGAGAGAGAAAGTCTATAGTAAGGTCCTCAATGAGGGAAAGTAGAAATCGAGCACGAGGCTCGATAATGGAGTTATAGTGAGACAAGGGATGGATAACAAATGTCATCACTATGTTAAGGAACCTCGAACTTTTTGCAAAGCCCGAGCATGAGGTGTTTTGGCAATCACCCCATGAAGAAGGTGTCTCATAGAAGTGAGACAAAAGATTGTCTTTAGACACAGTTCTCAAACGTGGACATTTGGGGTAATCAAGATGCGATACCCTCGGAACATGTAGCACATCAAAGATAAGCTCCAAAGTGACTACTATATGTGTACCTCGAATAAAAGTAATAAACCGAGGCACAGAAGAATCAAAACCATGCATATTGGAGTAAAACTCCTGTATGATCATTGAAGGACAACTCATAGGTATCTCACATAAAGATTCCTAACCCCTACAATGAATGACAGTGGGTAGAGTAGTATCGGAAAAATCCAATAGAATCACGTGGCGTTTCGAATGAATGCCATGTTTGGAGAATGTTGTGAAATTTTAAAATACTCGCAAGTGTACGAACCGTACCGAAGTATAGTTTGACAAGTACGAGGTCGAACCCACAGGGACTTGAATAAACGTAGGAAAATTAATCAAATCTTAACCAAATTAATCCTAATCTAGTTTAATAAAAATTGATTGTTTGCAATTAAATATACTAAGAAAATAATTAAACTAAGCAAAGATGTAATATAAAGCAATAAAAAGATGTAAACAATTAAGGGAATGGAATTAAGGTTTTGGAATCCGCCTTGTAAATCATATCAGCATATATTTATGATCATTAATTTTTCCCAACTCACTACATGATAATCTAGAAATCAATCTTGCTACCATGGAAAATATCATCATTAAAACTTATGTTTAAAAATCTAAAGCATGTTCTTCTTCGCTTCTTAAGTATAAAATCAAATCATCAATTGTATCCGTAGCCAAACAAATCACAAGATATATCCAATTCTAAAAATCAAATCATAAATTGTATCCATTGGCAGACAAATCACAAACGATATCTAATTTTATAATCAAGAATTAATAAACCAAGCATTCAATTAATTAAGACAAATCCTAAATCATGAGAAAAACATGATTGAACTCATATCTAGAATCTCATCTTAGTCAATTGATATGAAGCAAGAACAATTTAAATCATTAAAGTACAACTATTGTGGGAAAAATCAAATCACATAAATATTACTAATAATCCTTAACAAGGTTTCATCCTCAACCCTAATTATAAATTTAGCTACTCATGATAATTGAAAGAAAAAACAAGAATAAAATACTAAACATTAAACTAGACAAATAAAATAGAGAAAGAAATAGTCACAGTGCTATCATGGAGAAAAGCTACAAAGAAGCCACATGCGGCACTGCCTCTTGCTCCAATTTTCTATTTTACATCTCAGCCCTAGCACTAGCCTCCCTAAATTTTGCCCTAAAAAGCCTTTAAATAGGTCAAGGAATCCTATTACAAGTTGAATTCCCGTTTGGAGAAAATTCCAGATTTTTAGGTTTCACTTAACCGACTATTTTGGCCCATTTAACGTCAGAATTCGGGCTTTTGGTAAACTACAAAGTTGTAGCCCTTTAAGTTAACTTTCCAGCCCAACTTGAATCATCTCGATTGGACATCTGAGCCGAAAGTTATGCTGAAAATACTAACTGATATCCAGGCTGGAATCCTAATCCGAATTGGACTTGAATTTGGTGCAAATTTCCTTTGATTCCTTACTCCAATTGGACTTAAATTTAATTCAGTTGGCCTTCTCTTGAATTCATGCATGGCTGGATGTAAGTTGGCTTAATTCAATAGGCTTAGCCCCACTTTGCATGTAAAACCCTTGTTAGCTGCAATACAAAGATATTATATAATCAGTCACAAAATAACATAAAAGTAAGGCTAAATATGTAGATATGTGAGTACTTTATTGTATATATTTCATGCTCATCAAATACCCCCAAACCTACATTTTGCTAGTCCTCGAGCAAAACAGATAAAGAGTAAAACAAAATAAAGAAAAAGGAAATCCTAACTAATCCACTTTCGCTGGAAATTTCGATTGCATTTAGCGTATGCAACAAGCCTTTAAACCCCTAGCTTACACTAGTGGACGAGTTGTAGTCTCGTGAGGGTTTGCAGGGAATATACCCACAAAATTCTGAGAATGAATACTAAAAACAAAATAAACAAAACAAAGAAAATCATTTTTTTTTTCAATTGCCTTTTGCAGAGAGGATTAGTTTAAGTTCAAAAACACTACAAATGCTAAAGAAATTTCTCATGCCATCAAAACTCAATGTGAGTGAAAAGTGGTAGCCAACCCAAACATACTCTTAGTTTTAGAATAAATTTGACTCGAATCTCTATTTGAAAGTATGCTTCAACTCAAATCTTTCCGGTGTTATCACTCAACAAATGAAATCACTCTGAAATGGGGTTTAACACTCTCAACAACATATGTGAGCAGAATAATGTAAGCAAAATCAAACATCTCACATATAAATCACATGAAAAACGCTTAACCAAGAAAGAACAATTAGTCTCATGAAAGGATGCCAAAAAGAATTTATACCACACTTTTTATTCAGTCATATCAATATCTGAACTACACAATCTTCAAGATCAAATAAGGACTTTATTAGGACGTAATGTAGGGTAAAAGCAAAGGGAATGAAATAAAAATAGGTAAAGGTAAATATAAGAAGTGTTTTCAAGATTAATCAGAATGTCAACTCTTTTTGGAATTTCCATTCAACTATTTTTTTTTTTCACCTCTTCTTCTTCAAAGCAATACTCTTTCTTTACATTTTACTTCTCAAAATTTGATGAGAACCCTTTTTATTTTCTTCTTTTTAACACTTTTCCTTTTCCTTTTTTTTTTTTTCTTTTTTTTTTTTTTTTCAATTCTTTCTTTGAATTCTTGCACAAACCACCACATTGAAACAAATTGATCAAATTCCATCTTGAAACACTATGGATAAGGGCTTTAAGAAAGAAAGGCTAATTAAAAGGCTCAACGGGGTGACTAGTGATAATGTATCAAGAAAGAAAAACACATATATGGCTCAAAGTAGACAAAAATGGCCTAATCTCATCTCTCAAAGACTAGTATAGCTCATTCAACATCAATGACTTCAAAAGATTCAAGTGTGGCATAAAATCAAAAAAAAATTTTCTTGGCCAAAAGAAAGAATAATGAGACTACAACAAGGGAAATATGTTATGAACTTCCAAATGAACTTTAAGATTAGAAACAATAAATAACTCTCCAAAAATAATGATTGGCTCAAAACTCACAGGGGTTATAGTCTCCACATTGTTATCATCAAGATTTTCTAATCACTTTTATCCTTCAACAACAAGTTGTGTCTCAGTGGCTACGTGCATGTGCAATGAATTAAGCATGAAAGCAATGAAATTCTTTAAACAAGAGTAGCATAACAAACTCAAAACATAAACCTCAAGCTAGGCAAAAGAAATTTTTTTATTTTTTTATTTTTTTTAACACAACTAAACAAAACAAAACAAGAAGATAGAAATCTATATACATCCCCCCCAAACCTAAACCAAACATTGTCCTCAATGTTAAAAATGATACTCTCAAATATATGTCTTGAATGAAAAGAGAGCAAAATAGTAATATGCAACATGAGAACCAAGTAGAAACAAGTAAGGTAAGGAGAAGGAGGAGACGTACCTTGATCAAGCTGATTATTGTAAATTTTAATTTCTGTCAAATATCAGCTAAAACAAAATAATATAAGACTAAACAAGAAAATAAACACAAATATTAATCTAAAAGCAGAAAATAAACAAGAAAAATAAATTTTTTTTTTTTTTTTTTGCAAAAAGATTTAACACAACTGGAGATAAATCCTGATAAACAGGACCATCCAAACCTCAACAACACCATGGAGATAAATAATGCATATTATGAATGGACTAGTCCAATGATATTGTAACTTACCTGGGTCAAAAACATGTTGAGAAGCTTTTGCAATGTCTTCCAAGTGAATTCTTTGCATAACCACAGAAGCACTAATACCCTTAATATCAGCAATTTTCCAACCTATAGCTTCCTTATGCTCTTGAAGTATACTTATCAATTGGTGTTCCCAAAAGTCATCCAACTTTGGTGGTTCTACAATAGATGGAAGTGGGGGTGAAGGAAGTGGAAAAGGGACCGCTTTTGGCTGCCAGCTATCAATACTTAAGAGAGGAATAGAATCCAACAATGCATTGACCTCCTCAATTGATTTTTCAGTATCCAAATTGCAATCAACACAGGTTAAGCAAGCCTTTAGGGAATCCTCACAACTTGATTGTAGGAAAGTATCATGGACTAGGCTCTCAATCATGTCAACCTCACAGATATCCTCATTGTCTAGCACTTGTTTACTTATGTGGAAGATATTAAGCTCAACAGTCATATTTCCAAAAGAAATCTTCATTACACCACTCCGACAATTGATCAAAGCATTGGATGTGGCTAAGAAAGGGCGACCTAAAATGACATGGATTTGTGTATTGGCATTTAGAGCAGGCTCAGTGTCTAACACAATAAAATCAACAGGAAAATAGAATGCATCCACCTTAATCAGCACATCCTCAATAATACCTCTAGGGATCTTCACAGACCTATCAGCTAATTGAAGTGTCATGGTTGTGGGTTTCAACTCCCCCAAACCTAGTTGTAAATAAACTGAATATGGCAATAAGTTCACACTTGCCCCCAAATCTAGCAAAGCTCGCTCAATGAGATGATCCCCAATCTTGCATGAAATTGTAGGAGATCCAGGGTCCTTATATTTCACTGGATATTTATTCTGAATGATTGAACTGACTTGCTCTGTCAAAAATGCCTTTTTAGGAACATTTGTCTTTCTCTTCATTGTCACAAGATCTTTTAGAAACTTGGCATAGGCAGGAACTTGCTGAATTGCATCAAGAAATGGAATATTTATTTGAACTTGCTTAAAAACCTCTAAAATGTCTCCAAATTGTGCACTTTTCTGAGGACTAATTAACCTTTGAGGAAATGGAGCTTTAGGAACAAACCTCTTATTAAGGGGAGAACTAAGATCTTGAATTGGAGTGGCGGGTAGGTTGTCTTTCTTTTCTCCATGATCATCATGTGAACTATGAGTTCCTTTTTCCTTTAACACAATATTTTCATCATCCTCCACTTCTGGCATCTTCACTTGATTATCAACTTGCTTACCAGACCTAAGGGTAGTAATAGATTGAACATGATCTTGTCCATGAGTAGAACTAGAAGAACCATTGATGTCATACTGTCCTTTTGGGTTAGGTATGGATTGACTAGGAAACTTTCCTTTTTCCCTCTCTCCAACTTGGGTTGCTAACTGGCCAACTTGATTTTCCAACTTTGAAATAGCTTGAGTATTCAAATGGGTGGAACTTTTCATCTCTTGAATGGCTTGGCTAGTTGATTGCATGAAAGTTTTGAGAGACTCTTCCAAAGATGGTTGCTGTCTTGATGGTGCTACAAACTGAGGTGTTGATTGAGGAATGAGAGGATATGCTTGAGTAGGTGGACGAGATTGACTTTGTTGATGCACTTGTTGTCCACCTACATTTGTGGGAGGCTGATTTTGCCTCCATGAGAAATTAGGATGGTTCCTCCAATTTGGATTGTATGTCTCTGAAAATGGACTAGCAAATGGTTTTCCATAATTGTTCAATGCATTTACTTTCTCAGTATAAAAATCAGGATACCCAGTTGCAGAAGGACACATTTGTGTTGTATGCATAGGACTTGCACAAATAGAGCATGTTTCACTTTGAACTTGATTGACAGAATTCATCCCTCTTCCTAAAGCTAAAGCGTCAACCTTACGAGTGAGATTGTCCAACCTAGCTTTTATGTCTAAATCTTCACTGACTTCATACAATCCTCCTTTCTTAATTGCAGGGGCAGATCTCTCTTTACGGTTGGAAAAATCCCATTGTTGTGAACTTTCAGAAAAATTCTCAAGAAATTTGTATGCCTCATCATCTACAAGACTTAAAAATCCACCACCATTCATGGACTCAATCATGTTACGATTTGTCTGAGTCAAACCATTATAAAAATATTGTACTAGTCTCCATGTTTCAAAACCATGATGGGGACACTTTAAGATCAAGTCCTTAAATCTCTCCCAACTCTCATAAAATTTCTCTTGTTCATCTTGATAAAAATCTGCAATTTCTCTCCTCAAAGCATTGGTCTTGGCCATTGGGAAAAATTTAGAGAGGAATTTTGTGACCAACAGTTCCCATGAAGTGATAGATCCAGGTGACAAAGAATTAAGCCATGCTTTTGCCTTATCCTTCAAGGAAAAAGGGAATAAACGCAAGCGAACTGAGTCATCAGTGAAATTCTGGAACTTACAAGTAGCACAAATCTCAAGAAAATCCTTTACATGCATATAAGGGTCTTCTCTATCCAATCCATGAAAAGTAGGAAGAAGGTGGATTATCTGTGGTTTCAGCTCAAAATGTGTAGCAGTGGTTGCAGGCAATACTATGCAAGATGGAGGGTTGGTGGTTATGGGTGAGAACAACTCCCTAAGGGTTTTTGAATCATCTCCTGTTTCTCCCATTCTGGATGAATAATCAAAACTAACAAGACGATTTTCTTTATCACGTAACCAAGTTCTCATACACCAAGCACAAAGAAATAATTTTTTTTTTTTGTTTTTTGTTTTAAAAAAATTTAACTACAACTAGTAGAAGGAAAAATTCAATTAAGACCTAATTTATTTTCCTAACCAAGTCCCCGGCAACGGCGCCAAAAACTTGTTGTGAAATTTTAAAATACTCGCAAGTGTACGAACCGTACCGAAGTATAGTTTGACAAGTACGAGGTCGAACCCACAGGGACTTGAATAAACGTAGGAAAATTAATCAAATCTTAACCAAATTAATCCTAATCTAGTTTAATAAAAATTGATTGTTTGCAATTAAATATACTAAGAAAATAATTAAACTAAGCAAAGATGTAATATAAAGCAATAAAAAGATGTAAACAATTAAGGGAATGGAATTAAGGTTTTGGAATCCGCCTTGTAAATCATATCAGCATATATTTATGATCATTAATTTTTCCCAACTCACTACATGATAATCTAGAAATCAATCTTGCTACCATGGAAAATATCATCATTAAAACTTATGTTTAAAAATCTAAAGCATGTTCTTCTTCGCTTCTTAAGTATAAAATCAAATCATCAATTGTATCCGTAGCCAAACAAATCACAAGATATATCCAATTCTAAAAATCAAATCATAAATTGTATCCATTGGCAGACAAATCACAAACGATATCTAATTTTATAATCAAGAATTAATAAACCAAGCATTCAATTAATTAAGACAAATCCTAAATCATGAGAAAAACATGATTGAACTCATATCTAGAATCTCATCTTAGTCAATTGATATGAAGCAAGAACAATTTAAATCATTAAAGTACAACTATTGTGGGAAAAATCAAATCACATAAATATTACTAATAATCCTTAACAAGGTTTCATCCTCAACCCTAATTATAAATTTAGCTACTCATGATAATTGAAAGAAAAAACAAGAATAAAATACTAAACATTAAACTAGACAAATAAAATAGAGAAAGAAATAGTCACAGTGCTATCATGGAGAAAAGCTACAAAGAAGCCACATGCGGCACTGCCTCTTGCTCCAATTTTCTATTTTACATCTCAGCCCTAGCACTAGCCTCCCTAAATTTTGCCCTAAAAAGCCTTTAAATAGGTCAAGGAATCCTATTACAAGTTGAATTCCCGTTTGGAGAAAATTCCAGATTTTTAGGTTTCACTTAACCGACTATTTTGGCCCATTTAACGTCAGAATTCGGGCTTTTGGTAAACTACAAAGTTGTAGCCCTTTAAGTTAACTTTCCAGCCCAACTTGAATCATCTCGATTGGACATCTGAGCCGAAAGTTATGCTGAAAATACTAACTGATATCCAGGCTGGAATCCTAATCCGAATTGGACTTGAATTTGGTGCAAATTTCCTTTGATTCCTTACTCCAATTGGACTTAAATTTAATTCAGTTGGCCTTCTCTTGAATTCATGCATGGCTGGATGTAAGTTGGCTTAATTCAATAGGCTTAGCCCCACTTTGCATGTAAAACCCTTGTTAGCTGCAATACAAAGATATTATATAATCAGTCACAAAATAACATAAAAGTAAGGCTAAATATGTAGATATGTGAGTACTTTATTGTATATATTTCATGCTCATCAGAGAAGTTCTCCGAGAAGTCCTAACGGGCCTTCTCATCATGGAACCTAACAGGAAGAGGAGTAGGATCAGAAGATGATGCCCCAGAATGAAGAGAGTTCTGGGACGGAGTAGTTTTGCGTTTGGGTGCCATACACAGACTATCCGAAAGGGAGAGACAAATAGAAAAGCACCATCAACAGAGAGTACCAAATATGAGACAGAAAAGGTACGTATGCATGAACAATGCATGAGCATGTGACGTGCAAAGAAAAATTCATCATGGGCTCAGCTCAATCCAATCCTAACAGCACACAAGGTTCCAGCATAAAAACACATATCTATAATGCACGAAACATTGTGAAAATGCAAATGTAATGCAATGCATGAGCATATAACAACATATAAGCAAAACCCAAACCAAAAATTTCACAAAAATACTCAAAGATTTTCAAAACCCCAAAAATTTTAAGAAGACCCAAAATCTAGTCTAAATGCGTGAAATGCATGAAGAATGAAGTAAAGAGAGATCATACCAAAGAAGAAATGATCACCCTCGGTTGAAATCCAAGTGGGTTTGAGGTTTAGAGAGAGTAGAGAGTGTTTGGGAGGTGAAGACACAAGTTTCTGTCGAGAGAGATAGAGAAAAATGAAATCTGAAATCGCGTTGAAGCTATTTAAAGAAATCACGTCTCGGTGGATTGAGGATCTATCGAGAATCTGTTGAGCACTAATTCTCGACAGATAAATCTGTCGAGGTGCTATCCAGAATCTATCAATGGCAAAAATACCTTGATGGATCAAACAGCTATCGAGAAGCTATTAGCCAGGCAAAACCTTTCTCGATGGATCGAGAATCTATGGAGAGAAATTCCAGAAAACTTCGATGGACTGAAAAGCGAAAAGATTTTTCAAGAAAAGAAGTCCAAGGGGCTCGATAGATAGCTAGCTATCGAGATCCATCGAGAAGCTGTCGAGCTTGATAAAACATGTTTTTCAAAGAGAGGAAAAACACATAGAAATGAATGCAATCAAGCAAGCTACTCAACCAAAGATCCAAACAACATTTTAAGCTCTCAAAAACATCTCTCAACAAGAAAATGCAAAGCATTCATAGATCCAAAACACACACACACACACACACACACACACACACTAAATAAGTCTAAACAATTTTATATTTCAAAAACAAGTCAGGACAGTTTAGTGAGTATATATTAACACATGTATTCCTTGTGATGGCCAAATCACATTGTACTTACACATGTATCGAAAGTAGCAAAGAATTTGCATGTTGTGTGTGAAAACATCACAAGATTGCATAAGTTTCTCATGTTATGATGATTTGAGATATGAGAAAATCAATTTAACTCACACACAATCATAACTGCTTGATGGGGACTATCACCTTCGAGGTACATCCTATAACTCTCACATCTCCTAGAAACATGCTTGCAACCATATTTAAAAACATTTTGATTCTTTTTGCTTTTGTTTTTCTTTGCATATTTTTCTTTTTGAGCATATCATGCATGGGCATATATAAGAAAGAGAAGAAATACCCAATTATGTTAAGCTTAAACATCATAATTTTGCTATGCTAAAGCACACAGATGTTTTACATGATTGGCAAGCTTTAGTGGTGAGATGGTTATTTTTGTCTTTCTCTTAGAATTTTTTTAATCATTCCCGTCAAAAAGAGTGATATGAGTGTTAAGTATAAGAGATTATTTAATCTTACTCATTACAAACACGAGCCACAAAACTCATTGCTTAGTTGTGCATTGAGATGCTCATCTAAGTTACAAAAGATACAAAGTTTAGAAAATTTTGTTTCAATGGCCATCCAAGGTACACAAGTACCAATGTACACAAAACACACTGTTTTTGTATTTTCTAATTTTTCAAAATTTTTTATTTTAATGAAAAACAAAATAAAGTAAAACAGAAAACAAACAAATAAAAATATGTTAAACAAAGTATAGTATAAAACTAGACTAACTTAAAAACAAGAAAGCAAAACACACAAGTAATGCATAAACAAAAAGGAGAGAGAGAGAGAGAGAGAGAGAGAGAGAGTGACTAAATCACTTAGAGCCTTTTTCCTTCCACATCTTGGAAGAACCTTTCTGTTGAGTAAACCTTTGATCCAGTAGTGAAAGGGAAGAATTGAAACCGTTCAAGTTCAAAAGAAACATGAGGGCCTTAAGAAGATCTCCAAGAGGAGCAAAAAAGAATGGAAACTAATTCTGGTTTCCAGATGAGATCATACTATTGCTCTGTTGAGTGGCTAACCACTTGTAGCAATTTGGACGAGTACGCCCTTGTAAGGTTGAATTTAATCAACCATTGTGTTAGCTTTATTCCGTGCCAATTTACTTGTAATTTAGCAATTAGAAACTCTGTATTTAGGTGGGTTTCATGTAAGGGTAGTGTGTGAGAAAGTGTGAAGAAAAGCTCAATAGTGTGCAACTCAACAGGGCCTCGCGACTGGATCTCATGGCTGGCTTGCGGTTTGCAAGTCGCCAAAGGAGGCACACGTGTGAAGCATGCAGAGGAGCTGAAGAGTCACGCCAGCTGTCGTACTACAGGACAAAACTTCCAACTGGCTAGGTTGTTAGCTCGTGACTTAGTTAAGTCGCGAGGCCGAGTCGCTAGTCTACTCTATTTGGGAAAAACTGGCCTTTTGCATTCCAAAGACACACCAGTATAAATAC
The DNA here is from genome assembly GCA_023736055.1 of Quercus glauca. Classification (NCBI taxonomy): domain Eukaryota; kingdom Viridiplantae; phylum Streptophyta; class Magnoliopsida; order Fagales; family Fagaceae; genus Quercus; species Quercus glauca. The sequence goes on from CM043323.1 coordinate 7,406,581, forward strand.
CCCTTATACCCACGAAATGTAGAGAGCTTTTAGAGAGAATTTTGAGAGAGAAACCCTAGAAAAAAACAAGTTGGCTCATCCATAATCTTCATCCTTTGATTCTCCAAATTCCTCTACTTTTACCCTTTCCATTGTTACATCCTTGAGAGGTACATTAGTCAAATCCTTTTCTCACCATACCCATATCTGTGAGAAAGTTATTTGGTGCTTAGGAAGCAGTTAGGAATGGACCAATTGATATTGGTTGATACTATGGGCTATAGCGAAATCCGGTAAGCTAAAGAAGACAAAGGTTCGGCGTAAGCTCATTGAAGCAAAAAGCTTGGAAGGCTTAGGTACACTAGGTAGATTAGGCTTTGAGAGTCTTTTGTTGTTCATGTATCACAACTTCATTCTTTAATGGATTATTGATCACTTGGAGGGCAGCGGAGAGGTTTTACGCCGAGGACTTCAGTTTCCTCTTCAATAACACATCGCTGTGTTGTCTTTGTGTTTGCATCTCTCTTTCCTTAATCTTTGCCATTTAATTTCTACTGTGGATGTGATTTTATTTGGTTTAGATTATGTTATTAATTCTGTTTTAGCTTATTTACATTTTCTGCACGTACATTGTTTGTTAATAAGCTTGAATTGGTAATTTGTAATTTGGGGGTCTAAACGTTCATAGGTGTTTTACACATATTTTGAACATTTAGCCCTGAAGCTCCACAGTAATGATAGAGATACTGCTTCTTCTTCTGTTTAGACTTTTGATTATTTCCCTTCTTAGTCCTAGGGTTTCTAGTCTCTTTCTTATCAAGCTTAAGGGGTGCTTCTAAGATAGATTTTTCCTTATCTATGTTCTCACTAGCTAAAATAGTTTTAACATCATTGTTCTTAGAATTAACATTATTAGCAAGTGAGACAAACATAGTAGTATTAGAAGAAGCAATATTAGGAGAAGAGAAATCATACCCCAAACTGGTTCTATCAAAAGTAGATTTCTGAAAGCTAAGCATCTCATCAAGCTTTGCACTGGAAGTCCTCTCCAATTGAGCTCTAACTTGAACAACTCCGCTTCAAGCTTCTTGGTCTTTTCAGCCAAGAAATTGTTCTCAAACCGCAGTGTTCCAATAATCTAATTAGCTTCATTAAACTTTGTGGAGAGCTCTTCTCGATCAACTTCCACATCACTTAGCTTCTTAGTGGCCAGCCTATATAGTTTTTCATGCTTCTCAGAAACCTTGTACAATTTTTCATAGGCTGTATAGATATCATCTTGATCGTCCATTTTCTCAAACTTAGAGTCCACTAAGTCCTCTTCATCATCTACTGTTTTAGAAACCCCATCAGTAGGATCAACTGTAGCAGTGAAGGCATTCAAGATTCCCTCGTCATCATTGTCATCTGAATCATCCTCAGGCTCGGTGTCACTCAAGGTAACAGCATGGGCCTTGCTTTTCCCAATAGTTTTGAGATAAGTTGGACATTCTTGTTTCATGTGTCCAAAACCTTAACATCCGAAGCATTTTGGTCTGAAGGGAACAGTGTACCGACCGCCTTCTTTAGCATCCTTTTTTTCCTCTATCTTGGTTCTTGCTTGATTTCCTTATCCTAGTCAAACCCAATTCATAGGTTTGCAAGTTGCCAACCAACTCTGTCAAAGGAATTTTGTCAATATCCTTTGATTCCTCAACAATAGTGATCTTGGCATGAAATCTTTCAGACAGAGATCTAAGCACCTTCCTTACAACCTTGGGATCGGGAATGGTTTTCCCAAGATTAAAGGTAGAGTTCACTATGTCCTTCAACTTGTCATAAAACTCGTCAAACGACTCGTCCTCCTCTATCTTAATCTCTTCAAAGCTCACAGTAAGCCTTTGAAGCTTTGAATCATTGACAGCCTTAGTCCTTTCATAGGTTGTCTAGAGGATAGTCCATGCTTCCTTAGCAGTTTCAGTGGAGGATATCTTCTTGAACTCCTCATTGGTGACTGCACTGAATAAAGCATTCAATGCTCTGCTATTTAAGTTTGCCGCTTTGATCTTAGCATCACCCCAATCAACTGGCGCTTCATTTGGCTTGGTCCAACCTATCTTCACAGTTTGCCACACTTTATCATCTAAGGACTGCAAGAAAGTCTCATGCGTACTTTCTAGTATACATAGTTAATGCCATCAAATAAAAGAGGGATAATTAAAGATTGTCCTCTATCCATGACAAACAAGAGTCAATAGATCACACAGCAAAGATTAACCCTAATCAGAGTGTGCCCGCTCTGATACCACTTGATAGGCCAAGAATGTATTGACCCCTTTGGTAAATTAATCAATTAATTAGCCAAGTTAATTAATTAAATTTAATTACATGCAATAAGCGTGGTAGTACAAACAAATCACCAACTAAGTTAAATGCAGCAGGAAATAAATTTGACACAGGTGATTTGTTTCCGAATAGGGAAAACCACCGATACAAATCCCCACCGGGTGAATTTAAGGTCACCACTCTCGAGAATCCACTATCATCAAAACAAGTGGTTGCAAGTAAAAGGAATCTCAGTACCTAATACCAACCTATAGTTGAACCCTTACACCAATACCCAATTGGACTTGTAATGTAGTGTCAATCTCTCCTTTCAATGCACGGCTACAAGTATGTGACTAACCAATTAATGCATAGATCTCAGTACGTGACTAACATACCAACTTGAGAAAGATGTTGGTTGCAAAGTTCTTCAGTTCATCCATACGATGAAGATCAAGAAGCTCCTTGGTTACAAAACTCTTGGCGCACAAACGCAGCAGCTTTTTCAAGAGAAAGATGAACTAGGGCAAATTGTCTCTGGTCACAATTTGAATGAATAATCACTTTGCATCAAGTTGCATCGCATTTAACAGCCCTTAAAATAATCCTTGTATATGTCTAGGATTGTGAGAAAAGAAACCCTACACAAATAACTTGGATATGCGTGAAAAACAGATCTGAAAATCTGAATTTCGTAATTCTCGATAGATACAACTTCTATCGAGAGCTGTCGAGAATCACATATTAAATTTTGATAGATATATCTGTCGAGCTATCTGTCGAGTTTTAATAAACAGCACTTCTTCACTTGATTCTTGGACAGATTTGCATAACTTCAATACTAGACTTGAACTCTTATTCCTTGAAGTATTAAACACATCCTAAATCTACCCAATTACAAGTAAAATGCGTTTTGTCAAAGGATTAGCCAATTCTGTATGACATATGTTCTAACAAGTTCTACATGTGTCCTAACATTTCCTAACAAAAATTTCAACAGCTGCGGTGCCTAAATCACATAGATCTAGTTGCTCAGAAAGAAACAACAGCTAGGTCATTGCTATAGCTTCCACTGTTCTTTCAATTGCTCTTGGACAGTATCAAATAATATCCCGTGAACATTTTCCAAGTCTCTATTAATAGCTCTCCCACTGCCATATCTACTATCACCGGTGGCGATTGAAGAAGCATTGAGTTGTGTAGAGTGGTATTTGTGGCTAATAAGTTGTTAAAGAGCATAAAGAGGAGTCAGGATAAAAAATAAGTAATAAAAAAGAAATTAAAAAATAAAATAAATTATAATGAGGTGTAAATTTGTTACACTTGCAAAGCTAATATGTCAAAATTTTAAAAGGTCAACAAAAAGTCAAAGGATTCGATTTTATAGTATAGTTGATGTGTCAAAATTGTAAAAGGTCAACAAAAAGTCAAAGGTTTTGATTTTATAATATACTAGTCGCTAACCCGTGCGATGCACAGAAAAATTTTTTATCAAAAAATTTCAAACATAGTATTCAATCAACATACCTCATATTCAAATTGATTATTTTAATTTAATCATAATATATGAAAGAGATTTGTTGAAAAGTTGGTTTACTGAATAGCTTCGGGACATCTCAATCCTCACCATCAGCCACTGAACAAAAGTTTCAAAGAATTCAAGTCCTATCCAAGAAAATAGGATTTTTATTAATCCAATTTATCCAAACTACTATATTTGAAATTTCAACTAAATTTTTTATTAGATTTGAATCACATACACAAACCAAAATTCAATATACATACAATTCAAAACAAATTAATACCGAAAAACCCATTCAATTCTTTCTTTGCCTTAACGACTTCTTCTATAATTGGGTTTATTGATCTCTTCGATTGTGCCATTCTTTTCGTTTTTCATCATCATTCAACTTTAATCAAAACCAATAATCCAAATATCACAATCAACCCAATGACCCAAATATCTAAATCAAAGGCAAAATGCTACACTCAAAGGCATAAAAGGAGTTCATCATATTATTAGACATGGTAATTTAGTTTTAAAAGAAAGTGTAAAGATACAAGAAAATTAATATAAACTTCACCATCATGCATTAAGGTGTCTACTGTTAGAATAATGTGGCCTAACATGATATTTTATTATCAATAATTAATTATTCAAAATTTCTTGGGAAATTTTGCAATATTTTTATCATGTAAAATATTGGAATATTGAAATATGTATACTTGATATTGTAGACTAAGATTATGAATCATTTCATTATAGTCCTTGACTTAACCATATCCATCATGATGTAACCTATTCTGATAGGTACATTGTTGGACCATGGTGGAAAGGAGGTGCAAGTTAAAATTGCTCAGACTATGGAAGACAATAAGGGCTAGACTTTCGATGGTTAGTGCATAATAATCTAGAAAGTCCTTCCATAATGAGATTTATGCATGTTGAGTGTTGACCTTAATAAATCTATCGTGTTTTTGCCAGTAACTTGACCTCCTATAAGAGGTGCTGACATTATAGTGATTCTGGATATGAACGATAAATGAATCCATGTGTTAGTATGGAGTTACAAAATGGATTGAGGCAAATAACAAAATGAAAATTTTGATGCTGGGATATATGGTCAATTCATTGATGGTTAGCTTTATGAAATACCCTAGTGCTAAATCCATAGATGATAGCCTGGAAGTGAGGTTTGGAAAGAATTCTAGTGTTGAGGAAAACTTCATTACATCTAAATTATCAAAATGAGAAGATGCTCATCAACATATCTTTAATATGATTGCCTTAGCTAATGACTTAGGCCTTCAAGAAAGACCGATAGATGATAAAACAAAAATTCCTACATTTGATGACCTCTTATCTAAGGTCAGGACTCAAGCGGATGCAAAATTGAGGTTAACAAATTTTCAGTTAACATTGTTGAACAAAAGGAGTTTGTTCCTAAAGGAAGCAAAAGGTTTAAGAAGAAAAGAAAATTCAAAAGTCATGGAAGTGATTGAAAAAGTAACAAGAGTACCTATGTTAAGCTCAAGGTCAAAACAAAACATATCTTTTGCTATCACTGCAAGAAACCATAACTTAAAAGATCTAAATGTAATTCTATTTTGAGATCCCGTGAGAATCAACCTAAAGGCTTTTCGCAATCTAATTTTCAAGGAAATTAATACCCCTATTATTAACCCTAGCATTACTCCACTTAATGTGGACAATTTTATTTATTTATTTTTGGCAAAATATTGTATTTTAAATTTTTTAAAATAAAAAAGGAGTGGAAATATAAATAATTTAATGATATATATGGGGAATGTGGCTGAATTTAAATGTTAAATAAAATGATATGAGAAAAAAAATAAAAATAAAATACATAACAATAAACACTAACTTATCCAAATAATTCTATGTAAGATAATAATAGTACATTTTTATATGCTATTTTTAATTATTTATAATGCAATATGATAATATTTAACAATCAAAGTCATTAAAAAAAATAAAAATAAAAAACTTAAAACACAAAACTAAATCCCATCAACCAAAATAGAGTTCTAAAGAATACAACACTTTATCAAGCTAAAATAGAGATGCAAGAAAAATAAAAATAAAAATCCGCCAAAAAATTGAGGGAGAAAGAGTGGGAAATAACCACTTTTTTTTGTGAGAGAAAATTATGTAAAGAATGGAAGAGTGAATGACAATTTTATACTAAGAGGATGATAAGGAGGATGTGGTTGAATTTCAATATTGAGTAAAATAGAATAGAAGAAAAAAATAAGAAAAATTAAAAGATATAACAATAAACACTAAATTATCCAAATTATGCTATGTAATGGAATACTATTTTATTTTTATCTACTGTCTTTAATTTTTTTATAATGTAATCAGATAAAACTTAACAATCAAAGAGCAAAATAATAATAATAACTTAAAACATAAAACTAAATCATATCAACCTAAATTAGAGTTCTTAAAAACACAAAAATTTATCAACCTAAAGTGGAAATGCAATAAAAAAATAAAAATCCACCAAAACATTGAGAGAGAGAGAGAGAGAGAGAAACCTTTTTGTGAGAGAAAACTATGTAAAGAGTGGAAAAGAGTGACAAATTTATAGTAAGAGGGAAGGGATAAGAAGAGACAAATAGAGGAAGATGAAAGGAAAGATGAATAGCAATATTAAAGTAGAAGGTAGTGGGGAGATGAAAAGGTAAGGGAAGAAGAAAGGTTGAAGAAAGTGTAAATATTTAAAAAATAAGGGAATGTCAAAAAAATTATAAGAAAATTGGAAATAAAATAGAAATATATATGTGGGGCCAATCACCCGAAAAGCTAAACGATATCCGGGGAAGATAGGCCCATGATCCAACGGCCCAGTCCGAGGACTCTCATTTGGCCGAGGACACCTCCTAGTCCGAGGATGAAACCTGTTTCCCAAACCAGCTTACGAAATGGATATAACGTACCACTCCAATTATCGAGAAACGTCACGGAATTGCGCACGAACCAAACTAGTAGGTCACGGTCAAAGAATGAACCGGAAAAGGTAACGAATGTCTCTTACAGAGGTGTCACCTCCACATTAAATGCATCCCACCTAACTCCCTGGCCGCATTAATGTGGAGGTGATACCTGAACAACAGTTAAGCAGCCTTTACAACCACTAGACGGAGGATCCGGAAAGTTCAGGATGGGACGTAAAGTAATTTCCTGAAGGGAGCCTACACGTGTACGGTGAGGGCAAGACAGAGGGGATAGTATATAAAGAAAAGGAAGGATACATGATAGGGGGACTGGAAAAAAGGGAGGAAAAAAGGGACGCTGAAAGCAGGACTAAGAGAAAAGAAAAGAGAGAAGATCCGTCCCCTTGACACAGAAGAAGTTCCTTTTGCCACGGTAGATTGACGTCCTTTTCTATTGACTGGAGCTAGTTCTTACGCCTGCACTCTACAAATTTTATTGTTAAGGGTCCATTACATTTTGAGTCCCTACAATATATATAGATGTTAAAACCGACAAAAATGAATATGTAAAGTCAGTAATCTATTTATATATATATATATATATATATATATATATATATATATATATATATATATATAAATAGGAATAAATAATAATAATAATCATGTAGCGAATGACGTGGTGATGAGGTGGCACAACAAGAGTTTAGCAGCAATAAATGCCACACTTCAGCTTTTAGTAATATATAAATATAGATATGGTTAAATATTTCCCCATTATCATATGTGATATTGTTGTGTTATATGTTAAGAATATAATAAATAGTTATTGATAAATGGTTGCAACAAATGCAACATAGCATTGCTATAGTATTAGATAAGTATCATTTATCTTTTTTATTTAATTTTAAGTTTTGTAGTGGGTGTTAGATTTCTCAATATCTAAAATTATAAGTTAATATAACTTTCATTAATCCAAAGCTCAAACATGATGACACCTTCTGTTAATCACATGGATGAGTTAGGATTTGGAAAGCAAGATAATAATAATAATAATAATAATAATAACAATAATAATAATAATAAGGATTATGTTCCAAAGCTCAAACATGATGACACCCCATAGGTTAATCACATGGCTGAGTTAGGAATATGATTTTTTTTAAATAAAATAATGTTCTAGAGCTCAAACATGCTGAGACCCCTTCAGTTAATCACACGAATGAGATGGGACTTTGAAAGCAAATTTTTTTTACATGTCCACGTCCCACGAATAGAAACCTTTTTTTTAATAAAGAAATCAAAGTGATAAATACTAATTGAATTAATTCTTCCTTATGCACCAATGGATACGGGATGAATTTAATTGACTGAAAGATTTGTCATAAATTACATTTATAAATTCTTGAATGTTATTAAAAGAATTAATGGCCAAAAGAATCGGGTTTTAATGCACATATTATATGTGTTGTGTTTTACAAAGAGATGGTAAACTCCACTGGTTCTTTGAATATGGATTATATCATGAAAAGCTGTATACTTTTGAGACTCGGTTATGCAGAGTGGAAATATAGGTTTGATTTGTACATGCGATTTTATGATTACAATTCTTCTTTTAAATCAGTGTCCACCTAACCAGAGCCCAATGAGGAATCTGTTAAGTTGGATAAAATCTCCTATAGTAAATGGATTGAGGCAGATAACAAATTGAAAATTTTGATGCTGGGATATATGGTTGATTCATTGATGGTTAGCTATATGAAATACCCTAGTGCTAAATCCATAGATGATAGCCTGGAAGTGAGGTTTGGAAAGAAGTCTAGTGCAGAGGAAAACTTCATTACATCTAAATTATCAAAATGAGAAGATGCTCATCAACATATATTTAATATGATTGCCTTAGCTAATGAATTAGGCCTTCAAGAAAGACCGATAGATGATAAAACAAAAATTCCTACACTCGATGACCTCTTATCTAAGGTCATGACTCAAGCGGATGCAAAATTGAGAGTTAACAAATTTTCATTTTAACATTGTTGAATAAAAGGAGTTTGTTTCTAAAGGAAGCAAAAGGTTTAAGAAGAATAGAAAATTCAAAAGTCATAGAAGTGATTGAAAAAGTAACAAGAGTACCTATGTTAAGCCTAATGTCAAGGTCAAAATAAAACAAATCTTTTGCTATCACTGCAAGAAACCATAACATAAAAGATCTAAATGTAATTCTATTTTGAGATCCCATGAGAATCAACCTAAAGGCTTTTTGCAACCTAATTTTCAAGGAAATTAATACCACTATTATTAAGCTTGGATTTTGGTGGGCCAATTCAAGAGTTATTGCTCATACTTCTAATATATACCTTGCAGAGGTTTAAGGAACCACCGAAAATAGATTGTATAAGTTAAATTTATATTGGAAAGGATGAAATAAGATTGAAGGTATTGAAGTTTTTTTTTTTGAAATAAATATAAATAGTGTTATATTATAAATCTATAAACCAAGCTTTTCTAGTTGATTAGAGTTTTAGGATAAATTTATTATAGGTTTATATACTAGAAAAGCTTGGTTTATAGATTTAATAAAGAAGTCTGTTTAGAAAGCAACTCTTAAACATTATCCTACCGCTAAGTTTATTGATTTAACAAAGAAGTGCCAACAACATTGTAGGTATCCTATGAGATTTTACCAATACCAATCAATGATTGCCTTTAAAATAAATCCACACACGTTAGGACTCCTAACATGAATCTCTTTCTTTTTTCTTTTTAATCCTAACGCGAGCGAAATGATGTGCGATATATCTAATACAGTTTTACTTAATACTGTCTCCAAGCATCCAAGTCAAGTCAAGATCTCATTTTAAACCTTAACTGGCTTTTTCAAAGGGTAGGTGAGACAATATCTTGTGGCCGGTGGCCCCCACTTTCCATAAAATAGAGGAAATTTCTTGACAATGAGTTTGCCATGTAAAACTATAAAATTTTCCACTATTTTTTTTTCCAAATCGATTGATGCGATAAGTTTAATATTAACTAGTCGCTAACCTGTGCAGTGCATGATAAAGCTATTGATAATAAGATCTAACAAAATTTATCTTCTCAAAAAAAAAAAAAAATCTAATAAAATTTAGAAATCGAAAATTGAGTTAATAATATGTATATTATAGACACTTTGCAATATAGCATTTTAAAAAAATGAATGGTCATAATAAAATAAAATACAACAGGAATAAGTATTTAACTTCTATAATTTTTCTTGGTTTAGAAGTATTGTCCAACCTAGAACGTTATTGAATTGCTAGGAGAAATCTTTATAAACTGTTAATACCGGACATACATGCTTATGTTGTCAACAACTCACTGAAAGTGCATAGTTACCAAAACCTATAAAGTAATTCACAATTCTTAAATTAATATTTACTAAGAAGTCAGAAACTATAAATGTCATTAAATATTTAATAATTCTATTTATATATCAAGCACATTACAATTGAACATTGAGAGAATTGAAGGAAAAATTTTCAAAATTATCCATTAAAGAAAATCAACATTAGAATGTTCTATTGTCTGAGGGGAATCTGATTTCACATGAGAATAATCTAATCTCACAAGATACTATTTATAGCATAAAAACATACACATACACATTCTTTTTCTTTCCCTATGGTTATGGGTATTATATTTATCTATTTGTGAGAATTTCAAATAGAATGAGATGACATGGGACTTGAATAGAGCATTATTTATGAAGCTCTATTACTAAAATTCGTTCTTATTATTAAAAAAAAAAAATTCATATGTTGATTAATCACTAAAATTTTGAATTTATCCATAAAGTAACAACGAATATTAACAAATATACTTAATTTTCAAAACATTTTCTCCAAATATTTTAGTGAGCAAAATCATTAATAAGGTGAAAATCACTAATAATAATTATATACAGTAAAGAATCGTTAAAAGCATAAAAGAAAAATGATAAATTTGACCTAATATATATTTCTAAGAACTACAAAGCATTTTTTATTTCTTAACATACATTTTTTTTTATAGATAGATTGAAACTATCTCCAAAATATATATATATATATATATATATATATATATATATATATATATATATATTTCTTAACATACTTATGAAAGAAAAGAACAATGTTTCATAATTAAAGCTAAATTTTCTAATACTATATTTTTTTAAAAAATTAAAAAAAAAAAAAAAATATATATATATATATATATATACACTATCTTTAAATATAAATTAAAAATATTAATTAAAAGGGAAATTTTAAATCTTGTATTATATATATAACATATTTATATAAGCTTAGAGCAGTCTTCATAGACCAAAATAAAAGAAAGTAAAAAACAAAAAAAAAGTTGTGGGCAAATGAAAAACCAAAACGACAATCAATTAATATCTCTTCTACCCCACAGTCCCACCTACTCCCACGTCCTCTTTTCTTCTTCACCGTTTATCCGTTTGTCTCTCTTTCACTCTCTTGCATAAAAATAGGGCTCATTATTTTGGGTTTGATTTTTTGTTCTACTGATTGTGAAATCTCTGATAAAATTACAATTTTGGGTTACCTAACAAAAATTTCAACAGATTGCGGTGCCTAAATCACATAGATCTAGTTGCTCAGAAAGAAACAACAGCTAGGTCATTGCTATAGCTTCCCCTGTTCTTTCAATCGCTCTTCGACAGTATCAATTAATATGCCGTGAACATTTTCCAAGTCTCTATTATTAGCTCTCCCACTGCCATATTTACTATCACCGGCGGCGATTGAAGAAGCATTGAGTTGCGCAGAGTGGTATTTGTGGCTATGAAGTTGTTGAAGAGCATAAAGAGGAGTCGGGATAAAAAAATAAATTATAATGAGGAGTGAATTTGTAACGCTTGGAAAGCTAATGTGTCTAAATTTTAAAAGGGCAACAAAAAGTTGAAGGTTTCGATTTTATAGTATAGTTGATGTGTCAAAACTTTAAAAGGTCAACAAAAAATTAAAAGTTTCAGTTTTATAGTATTCTAGTTAAGTTTCATGGAAAAAAAAAAACCAGTATTTTTTAGTTGGAGTAGTAATTAAAAATGCATGAAATTAAATAATAAAAAAATGATATTGAAATAAATAACACAAAATTTTATTAGTTAGGTAAAAGAAAGCACTGTTTTATTTTTTAGTTTTTTGTGGGAAAGAATAAGAGACAAAATGTTGTGTCCCTAGTTTAGTTTGTGTTGTATATATAAGTACATACAAGATAGGTTGTAATATATATATCAAAAGATGTCTATTGAAAGGTTATAATTCTTCATATTAGATATACGAAAAGGTGCATATTGAAAGGTCATATAACTATTCATATTTGATATATATTAAAGGTGTCTATTGAATAAAAAAGTGTCTATTGACCAAAAAAGTGCCTATTGAATGGAAAATGTACTTATTGACAAAAAAGTGCCTATTGAAGGGTCATAATCCTTAGATATAAATAGTAGTTCATATTCATTTGGTAATTTCTTTTTAATTTTTTCTCTTTTATCTTTTTTAGAAACACAAGAAATCTATGGTTGTTCTTTAAAATTGCTATTTGTAGAATCTAATAAATTTAGTTGAATCTTGAGAACAAATTTATAATATAGAGTCTACGGAGGACTAGTAACTATCTCTTTCCCCGAGGGAGAAAAAAATAAATAAAAAAGGATTGAAACTTATAGGTCTAATACAGACCCAGCCAATTACAAAACCCAAATTATGGGCCGAAATCACCACCGCGCCTTGTAGCCCAAGTGGTACCCGGTTTACCATGAAACCGCTAGCTCGGGAGTTCGAGCCCCCGTAATAACCAATTACCTAGCAAAAAAAAAAAAATTATGTGCCGAAATCCTATCAACTCCGAAATTTTCCACATGTACAAAATTTTGGAAGATACATTTCTCTCTAATCATCATTAATCTGTCACATTCTTGGCCCACAGACATGGCAACTAAATTAGTGCCAATGACAATGAATAAAAGAATGCTTACTTTGGAAAAATGTTCGTACTTTGTCTCTAATCCCACCGTCTGATACAGGCCCAGACGATTACAAAACCCAAATTATGGGCCGAAATCCTATTCAACTCAGAAATTTTCCACACGTACAAAATTGTGGAAGATACTTTTCTCTCTTATCATCATTAATCTGACACATAATTGGCACATAGACATGGTAACTAAAATTGAGCCAATGACAATGAAGAAAAGAATGCTTACTTTGGAAAAATGTTTTTACTTTGTCTCTAATCCCACTTGCAAGGTTCAGAGTTTTCTTCAGTTTTGTCATTTATGTAGACCAGTACCAAGACCAAAATATCATTATTATCGCTACATGGCAGTGGAGGAGACAAGAATTTAGGTTAAGGGGGCAAGATTAAATGTATAATTTGATTCTTTGAAATAAATAAATAAAATAAATCAATGTAACAGTATTAAAAGTATAACAATATACCTATGAATATTTACAGGTGACCCAATGGCTTGAATGGTTTTATAAACTTAAAAAAAATGCTAGGTTTTAGACTAAAAGAGACTAATACCAAAAGAAAAATTTTTTTTGATGGGAGTTGTGATTAAAAGCAGCGGTAGAGAGGATTAGGATCCGGTGCAAGGTGCAATTAACCTCTTTGATCCCCCTTACAATTTTTTTTTACCTATTTTACTTTTTAACTTTAATTTTTTTTTATTGATTTGAAATTGCTTTTTATAATTTTAAATCTCAGTCATTCATAGCAACTGAATTAGGTCATAGGTGCAATATCTCAATCCTAGTAGAGAAGTGAGTTATTTTACAAGTTAAAATTATACCGGGTGTAACTTAAACCCAACTCATCATTTAATAATAATAATATATATATATATATATATATATATATATATATATATTAGATTACAATTTACTATTCACATTTGACCATTTGATAATGAACAATGTAATTATAAAATAATTTCTCAAAAAAAATTATAAAATAGAATAATAATTTTTCTTAAAGACCTATATTTAATGGGTTTTATTTTCTATAATAAAAAAAATCAATGAGTTGTTATATCATCTTTAGTAACACATAACTCCTCAGTTTCTTTAGTATTGTACTCATGCCTACTCATCTCCTCAAAAAACTAAAAAATGAAAACCTTAAACTTTATTACTAGACCATAGTTCCACTATATATTAACATACAACACTATAAATTCCAATTACAACAAAAGAATCCTGACAAAAAGGCATGGTTTTGTTAACTTTTCTTCTTCTTTTTTTCAAGTTATTTTATCTTTTCCTTTCCGTATTCTATCAAATTTCTTTTCCTTTTTGAAGTTATTTTCTATTTTATTTGATAAATAAAATATATAGAAAATAGTTTATTTTTACATTGTTGTTGATTTTCTTCATAGATAGCCAAGAGAGAGAGACATGGAATCTGTGAGTTTCCCTTTCTCTCTAATGTTGATGGAGTTCGATTTCGAAACTTCCTTTTAATTAGTGATAAAAGAAGGGGTACAAAACTTTCCACACCATTTATCTTAATGCTGATGAAGTTCTATAATTGTTGATGTTCTCCATAGATAAGGTTACAATTGATTTTCTCTTCTTTTTATTTATTTACTTTATTTTATTTTATTTGTTATATAGCAAATCTAAACCCATTTCTATTCTTAATTATTGGAGTGTAGACCTTTTTCTTTACACTTTTGTTGTTGAAATAATTTACTTATTTATTTTAACATATTCGTTACAATTTATTTGAGCATTTACCATATATATATATATATATATATATATATATATAAACAAAACATTCTAATCAAATTCAAACATAAATTAATAAAAGACCATGTAAAATAACAATAAAAAGCCTTAGTATATAATAATAATAACATCTCTTCTCAAATAAATACTTCTTTTTTATTTTTTGATAACAGGTTTACTTATGATATTTATAAATTATAATAAGTTAAAAAAAATTGTGCTAAGCACAGGTCAATAACTAGTTATTTTAATATAAGAGTTTATGTAAGAGTGTAAGTGGTGTAAGAAAAGTTGCTGTGAGAATTGGAAAAAAGGGAAAACTCTCCTTGCTTCTCATCAGAAAACAACGGGAAGCAAGCTTTAAATTATGGGCAAAGCTAGCTTTAAATTCTTTCTCTCTTTAGAGTACATCACGCAGCTCCCTCTCTTCAGAAACTCTTCTCTTGGGCGAAGCAAGTTTTAAATTCTGCCACTACCATCTCCAACATCATAGCTTTAAATATTGGCTTTGTTGTTCGCCGGTTATGTGTGTGTGACAAGGTGAGACTTGAGAGTATGAGAGAAAGAGAGTGAATAATGAATAACACTTCTCATTAAAAAAATATAATTGTGGAAGTAACGCTTCTCATTAAAAAAATATAGTTGTTAAAAAAAGAATAAATAATGAATGAATAAATAATATTTAAATGAGATAGAGAAAGAATAGAGAATTTGTTGAAATATGTATTTGAAAAAGTAAATAGGTAAAAGGTAAATATCACTGTTAATGTCCAAACAGTACAAAAATATAAAAAAGCTACTGGAGATGCTCTAATAGTAGTACTTTAGAACTTTTTGTGAGTTCAGTGTTGGGGAGATAAACACCTTGGGGAGCTTCCTTGAGTAATTAATATAACATATAGAGACACACTTTAACCCAAAAGGCCTAAGCCCCATGGGTATGTGCTCAATTATGTTATATTAACCACTCATTCTTCTCATCTTTATTCAATGTGGGACTTCACTCACACGTGTAACCCAACAATCTCCCCCTCATGTGTGAGTCTCTACCACTCTATGGGCTTCAAGACTTCTCTGTGGGCCATGAATAAGTCCTATTCGCTCCTCCTTGCCTAATGGACTTTTCTCTTCATCAGCGCGTCATCCATGGGTCTCTCGTACGTCATCCATGGGAACCACGTGTCAACCCTGCACGCACATCCATGGGAACCCCGCACGTTCATGTCCATGGGAACCTCGCACCATACCATTATTTAGCACCACGTGAGTCTCTGCCTCTCTGTGAGCTTTGAACAAGTCCTATTCACTCCCCCTTGACTAATGGGCTTTTCACTTCATCAATGCGTCATCCATGAGTCTCTCGTACGCCATCCATGGGAACCACGTGTCAACCCTGCACGCACATCCATGGGAACTCTGCACGTCTATGTCCATGGAAATCTCGCATCACACCATTATTTATCACCATTAGCAATAGTCCAGGATCTTTATGTGCGGACCGTTTAAGCTTTCTCTGTCCCCGCTGGGTAGGGACCATGGACACCTCACCACCTTCGCCGCACACCACCATGGGCTCTGATACCACTTGTTGGGGAGATAAACACCTTGGGGAGCTTCCTTGAGTAATTAATATAACATATAGAGACACACTTTAACCCAAAAGGCCTAAGCCCCATGGGTATGTGCTCAATTATGTTATATTAACCACTCATTCTTCTCATCTTTATTCAAAAGGCCTAAGCCCTAATGGGTATGTGCTCAATTATGTTATATTAACCACTCATTCTTCTCATCTTTATTCAATGTGGGACTTCACTCACACGTGTAACCCAACATTCAGGGGGGGCACATGCCCTCCCCTGCTACGTGGCAAGGTGCAAAATCTTTCTTGGTTAAATATTATGCTGCATTTGGATTGAGGAGGAAAGAAGAAGAGTAGAGTAGATTTGGCACCAATTCTATTCCCCCCCTCCTCAATCCAAACCGGGAATATAGAAGACAACTAATCATTATTGGCCTCGAGGCACTGTCAAGTTTAGGAAAAAGAGATTAATATATCATTGGAAAAAACAAAATCTTATCACCGATTAATATTCCTGGTACTTTGTCAAAACACAATGCACAAAGTGCACCCACGTGATCCAATGCAAAGACTCCATGAGAGGAGGGATCTGACCTTTGGACTTGATTTGGAATTTTACTCGCTTCTAAGTATTTCTGCAAACAGGGAAAAACTTTTATGAAGTAAAAGTCTCAAAGTTATTGTAGGAAATAAAGTACAAAGAGAGGCAGAGAAAAGGAGAATAATGTACACAAAGTGACAAAGATAGGGAGAAGAGAAGTTTTTTTTTTGGTAAACTACGTATTTGATCCCTATCATTTACACCATATTTCAATTTAATCCCTAACCTTTCAGTTGTGTCAATTTGGTCCCTAACTTTTCAGTGTTGTGTTAATTTAGTCACAACCGTTATCTTTTGGATGGAAAAGTCTAACATGTCAAACAGTTTAAACAAAAAATTAATTTATTGCCACATCAACTGTCACTTGGACTAACATATTAGCATAATCTTAAATTTTAAAAAATAGATAAACATCATATAGGTGAAAGTGAGTTAATTTTGGAATCAAAATCCCTAACTCACGTTTAAAAAAAAAATTAAAAAAAATAAAAAAATCCCTAACTCACGATCGCTTTTGTATGTGATGGGTTCACAATCTTCCCATTGGTCCTCAATCCCTTCATTATATCAGTAAAACTTCTTTCTGTCCACTATGTTGTTGAAGAGATGAAGCAACGTAAAGGTCCATTACTAGCTAGATAATTTGTTACATTCCGATTCAACTCTTCACCAGCGAAAAGATAGGTTTAGCGCATATTACTTTCCATGTAGTAAAGTAACAGGTTTAAAAAGTTATATACAAGGGAGAGTTCCTATATGCGCAAAGTTATGATTAATGTTGCTTGTCAAATAGTCTGGAATATCGAAGATGGAATATAGGAGTCTGGACGAAAACGTAGTGCCTCACCTTTTCTCTCTAGAGGACCAAAACGTGAAGCAATCGCAAGTTAGGGATTTTTTTTTTTATAGACGTAAGTTAGGGATTTTGATCCCAAAAGTTACTCACTTTCACTTATTTGTTGTTTTTCTTCTTCTTTTTTTTTTTTTTTTTTTTTTTTTTTTTAATTTAAGATTATGTTGACATGTTAGTCCAAGTGGCAATTGATATGGCAATAAATTAATTTTTTATTTAGGCCGTTTGACACATCAGTCTTTTCCATCCAAAGGATAACGACAGAGATTAAATTGACACCATACTAAAAGGTTAGAGATCAAATTGACACAATTGAAATGTTAGGGACTAAATTGAAATATGGTGTAAATGATAAGGATCAAATACGTAGTTTACCTTTTTTTTTTTTTTTTGGGTGGTTTTTTTTTTTTTTTTTTTTTGAAGAAGAAGAAGAACTATAAAACGTATAAAAACTAAAAATACCCAAAGACAGGAAGAACGTTGCGTTACTTAGTTTGGGGATTTGTTTTTTTAGTCACATATTATTATTTGCAGAAGTTAGATGTGGCATGTTCAACAAAAAGTCAAACATTTTTTGTTTTATATTTTGTAACTTCTACCAAGAGACAGAACATTGTATCTCTAAATTAATACAGACAATTGAATAGCAACGGTACTAAGAAGATCTAAACATTTCGCATAAATTACTTAACAAAAAAGACACAATGTTTCGATGTTTTTAAATGTAGATGTGTGGCAGGAATTTATGTAGTCATGTGGCGTAATAAGAAGCGGTCAACAAAATTTCAGACATTTCGCTTTTATATTATACTAGTTGCTAACCTGTGCGATACACAAGAATAGTTACTGGATGAGTTTCTAGGAAAAAAAAAAACCATTATTTTTGAGTTGTAGTAAGCAAAAATGCATAAAAATGATATTGAAATAAATAGCACTAAGTTTTATTAGTTAGGCAGAAGAAAGCAATGTTGTTTTATTTTTAAGTTTTTTTTAGTGGAAAGAAATAAGAGACAGAATGTTGAATCTCTAGTTTATTTTGTGTTGTATATATAGGTATATACAAGGTAAGTTGTAATATATATATACCAAAATGTGTCTACTGAAATGTCATAATCCTTTAAATTGAATATAGCAAAAATATGCCTATTGAAAAGTCATAATCCTTCATATTAGATATATATGAAAGGTTAGGCGCCTATTAAATGAAAATGTGTCTATTGATCGAAAAGGTGCCTACTGAATAAAAATATGTCTATTGACCGAAAATGTGTCTATTGAATAAAAATGTGCCTATTGACCCTTATTGAATGAAAATGTACCTACCGACAATTCATAATCCTTTGGAAGCCAAAATGGCCAAATACCATCTTTAGCCAAAATATGTAGCAATCTACCACTGTTTTTGAAATAATTAGCAATCTACTACTTTTTTAAAACTCGAGTTCGTGAAACTCAAGTTTGACATGTAACTCGAGTTCCAAAAACTTGAGTTCCATAAAAAATGCCACGTTATCACTTGCTGACCTGGAATTTTTTAATTAAAAAACTCCATGTGAAACTTGAGTTTCTTAAACTCAAGTTCCTTGTAAATAAAACTCAAGCTCTGATGGGTTACCCAAAATGGAGAAAATCAAGGATTACATATTGAGAAGCATCTCATTGCAAACCAGATTGAGAAGCATCCCATTGCAAACCCATCAACCAAGACGCTGATTTGCCACATCCTCACCTCACCACGCACGTCTATCTCAACACCACAATCTTCCAATGCCCAATAACACAAACAACATCAGGTTCCAAAACAAAATTACAAAATCAACAAAGAAAAGGGTTCCGACAAGGATTACCCAAATTGGGAATCAAGTCATATCAGACCAAAGACAATGAGTTGAACCATAGAAGAACATATCGGTACCCAGGAAAGGAATCTGGCGGCAGCGTGATGATCAAAGCTACGACTTGTGGCTAAAAGGTGTGTCAATGGGTCGCTGGAGGAAGATGATTAGAACCACGACAAAATCGCGGTTTGGCAATGACGAGTCCCACAAAGCAGTCACTAGAGCTAGTTGATGATTCCAGCCAGCATTTGTTGTGGTCGTTGGAGTTAAGGAGTAGGATCAGTGATGACGATTTTGATCACTAGAGCTAGTTGATGATTCCAGAGCTAGTTGTAGGTTGTGGCTGCGGGGGTGAGTGGTAGAAGGTGGCAAGGCAAATAATGTGTGGTACTCAAGTTTTATAAACTAGAGTAACACATTGCACAACACTCGATCTTTTAATTTAAATAATCCACATCAGCGACATTTTTTATGGAACTCGAGTTTTTGAAACTTGAGTTCCATATCAAACTTGAGTTTCACAAACTTGAATTTCAAAAAAGTGGTAGATTGCTAAATATTATGAAAATAGTGGTAGATTGCAAAATATTTTGGCCAAAGATGGTAGTTGGCCATTTTGGCCATCCTTTGAGTATAAATAGTGATTCATATTCATGTGGTAATTCTTCTCAACTTTTTCTCTTTCATCTTTCTTTAAAACACAAGAAATCTATGGGTCTTCTCCAAAAATTTTATTCCTAAAACCCAATATACTTGGTTGTATATGTGGTTATTCCTTTGAAGCAGTTCGTTCATTGGCATAGAAATCAATTATCCAATCAGATTTTTGGCATTTCATTCAATTTTTCATAGCTCATTTCCTCTTAATTGTATGATCAGTTGATCAATAACTTCAATTTTGAAAATAAATAAATAAATAATTTTGTGGGTACCCTTGTAATTGTAGTCCAGAGTCAGAGTTTATAGAGGAAATTGTTGAAACCATTTGGAAAATACTAAGTGGGAAATCACCTACCACTCCATTTCGTCGTCACATTGACGTTCCTGCTCAAGACTCTTCAGCATTCATCTCGCAGAATGAAATGATGCTTCATCTGATCAAAATTCTATTGCTGATTGGACACCCCTTTTTTTTCAAAAACTTTTTTTTTTTTTTTTTTTTCTGGGTGAAATCAATAGTTCTAACTTTTTGATTGCCACTCCACTTTTGTCTGCCACTTTAACATTTTTCTTTGTCTAATAGTTGAAGCCAATGTTCAATTTTCTTTAAATTTTCTAATATGGGTCAGTGAAGTGCGTGTCCTTGTTTCTTCCGTGGGTTTGTTTTCTTTCTGTTCCTTGTTTTTCATTTCGTTCATCTGTTTAGTTTGGGGCCTGGGGCAGTTGATTTTTTTGTAAGTCGTTTTTTTTTTTTTTTTTTGTTAAACAGTGAAAAGGTCTAGGAATCAAGCCACACCAACGGTAGCAACAATAAATATTGAATGATTTCTTTAAATGCCTTAAGTATAGATTTTTCATTCTCTTCCCTACACCTTTTTGATGTTTTTCTTCTCAACGACAGTTTTTTGTTTTAATATATACATTGTATGTAAAACAATGAGTAGATACTAAAACTTAACGGGCAAAATGAAAAGGCACAACTGTTCAGTATTTTTAAATGTAAACATGGTCACGTGGCGCAATAAGGAGTGGTCAACAAAAAGTCAAACATTTCGCATTTATATTATTACTAGTATTATGCCTGTGCGATGCAAGGCTTAATTAAAAGTTATATATGTTGAATCTATATTAATAATTTGTGAGTCACACGATAAAAACAAATTAATTTTACAAATTGAGGGATGGAAACAATATATATCACCATTAGAATGTCATAAACATGTAATTCATATATGATATATAAAATAATAGATCTTCCAAAAGGAGAATAATAGATTTGTAAAAATTAATATATTAATTCTTGTGGAAGATACACCACTATGAAAGCATGTCTAATAATATTTAATCATTGATTCTCAAACCATAAGCATATAAAATATCAAATTTAAGGAAATTAGCTTAAACAAAAGCAACAAATATACAAAACCTATTTAATCTAATTATTAAAAAAAGAAATTAGAGTAAACAACATACTTGTAACATTGTAGGTGCCGTAGGTAGGAGAAGGAAAGACTAAATCAGAAAACCATACAATTGGTAGGTGATTGAAAAAATACACCAAATAACCGTGTATGTGTGTATAATCCACCTAAAAGGAGTCCATGTAAAAATAAAATACCCTAAAAAAAAAAAAAGTCCATGAGGTGTATGTAAATCAAAAAGGATATGGACGTTCTCAAAAATTAGAAAAGATATATGTAAGGACCAGATTTAAACTCCCAGCCCACTACGTGGATGGACTCAAGACCAACAAGCCCAAAACAATGAATTTATAGAGTGGGTTGGAAACTGGGCTTTAGTTAATTAGAAAAACACAAAAAGGGGTTCAGATAATAAGATAGTCAAAAGAAATAGGGTTGTATTGAAGAAAAATCGTCCTCGGAGGTCTGTTCTTATATATTGTTCTCAAGTCCGTTTTACAAATTTGATTTTGGAAGTCTACAGTGTTTATCTCTTTATTTTTCGATCCCCTATCTCATTGTCCCTTCTTTCTTTTATACTGTCTCTCCCTTTCATCCCCACCTTTCACGTGCATACCAGATGGTTGGTGTTGATACTTGTCCTATCAGCCCTTACCACAAGTCTTCATGGAGTAGCTGTAAGGCTGGAATGCACTGTTCAGGTATCACCTCCATATTAATGCGGCCAAAAAGTTAGCTGAAGTGCATTTAATGCAGATGTAGCAGCTTTCTCCTTAAATATTTTAGTACACTTCTTAGTCTGATGTCCTTGCAATGCTTATCCACACTAACGGAACCTCCTGGAATGTTACCTTAGGTGGCAGATTACCTCTTCAAACCCCAGCCTTGGTCCGTCGAGGATGCATTTATCCTCGGCTCATCCTTTTGAACCATTATGGCCAAAACTAACCTCTTTGTTTACTAACACGGTCTCTTCCGACAAAGATTCCTCTTCCTCGGACAAAAATCTTGTCCTCGGCTTGGGCCATAGGCATGATGTACAAATGGATAATGAAATTCTAGGCCCAATACCCCGACAATATAGATAAACAATGATTATACATTAATTTAGTTTTTGTTATTCAAACTAATTAGGTCTCTCTTAGGTATAGTAGTTGTATGCCATCAACTAACTAAATTAATTTTTTTTTTTTAAAGAAATTTAATAAATTTTTTGCAATTTGGTGTAGCCACTTGTCGCAACCACGACTTCTAAACCCAATTTTTATTATATAGTAAATCATGATATGATATAGATAAAATAAAAGTAATTTTTTGTTATGTTAGCTACTTAGCTTATTTTGCTTCCGTACCAATTTGATAGCACTGTCATATTGCTTCTTGTATTCTGTGGGCTTTGTTTTTAATCAAGTTGGGCTTATGTGTTCAAGATAATGTTGCTGATTTGACACCCACAAGTTTGCAGGTGACAATCATTTAAAAAGC
This sequence comes from Quercus glauca, assembly GCA_023736055.1. Taxonomy (NCBI): domain Eukaryota; kingdom Viridiplantae; phylum Streptophyta; class Magnoliopsida; order Fagales; family Fagaceae; genus Quercus; species Quercus glauca. The sequence goes on from CM043323.1 coordinate 7,429,552, forward strand.
TATTGAGACAAAATTCGCAAGACAAACTCACGGGCCCTTGGGAATTTTACACCCATGAATTTGTCGAGTTATAGAAATTTCGGTTAGACAAATCACCTGCTATGCCAACCTCTTCCCTCCATAAATACACCCCATTTTCCACAATTTCTATAGTGAAGCATCCTTTGAGAGTTGAGAGAATTGAACCCATACTTGTTATAGTCAAGCATCATTAATTCTCTACACTCTTTCCTTTCACCATAGCCAAATCCTTGAGAGAAGATTTGATCATTCACACCCATCATCACTTGAGTGTTGTGAGCATGGTTTAGACTCTTCGAAACCATTGGAGCTAGCCAATTTCAGCCTTGGAGGCTTGAAGGTGTAACCAGGCTTGGTTGTGGGATCCAGAAGTTAAATTGAAGAAAGGACTCGGTGATAGCGTAATAAAGATAACAACTTTATTTATTTTTAGTTTATACTCACTTGAAATGGACCGAAGTGGACCAAAGTAGGTTGAATTAAACCGAATGGATTGAATTGAATTGAATGGACCAAATTGGACATAATGGACCAAATTAGACAGAATTGGATCAAAATGGACCAAATGATCTGAAGTGGACCAAATGGACTGAAGTAGACCTATTTGGACCAAATTGGACAGAAGTTGGTGTTTGTTATCTCTATCTCTTGAAGTTGATGAAAATGACATATGGTTCTCTAACTAGACCCTTCAACTTGGTCTTGGATACTATATTAACATATGAATACAGTAGTGGAATAAAATATTTTTCGAGTGAGTATAAATTGAAAATAAATAAATGGTGTCTCCACTTAAGTTGTTTGTATTATATGTTTTTTCTATTATAAGTTTCATTTAGGTTCAAGAATGTGTAAAGTCATGGTGGTAAAAACTAAAAAGTGATGGTCATATCATAATTGGTAAGTCACAATTAGTGTTGAGAATGTCTAAAGGCATAATAGAAGTGTAGTAACAATACATGTCACACTTTACCTTTTAGATATTATGTTGATATAGATAGATATATATGAATTGCTCATTCATAAATAATAATAATAATAATAATAATAATTGTAAGGGCGCGGTTTGGATCCTAAGCCCAAGAAATAAATGGATTAGGGCCCAAAGAGCCCAACACAATGAATTTGTAGAGAGTGAGCTTAAAAACTAGGCTTCAATGGATCGAACAACGCGCAAAGTGGATTAAAGATAATAAGAAAGCAAAGAAAGATAAACTCTATGCAAATAAATCCTTCCTCGGCAAAATCCAAGGAGAGTAGTCCTTGAATATATTTCTTTTAGACTTGGATACAATTTTAGTTCTTGTTGCTACAGTGTTTTCTCTACAGATTCCCCGATCCCCTTATCCCTGGAGGATCTCTCACATTATATATCCTCTTTTGGCTGATCATGGCCTTCCATTTGTTGATCATGCAGGCCACTATTTGAGTGCTTGTCTCATCAGACGCCCTTCCTAGTCTTCTGTGAGTTGCGGCAGCCAAGACAGCACTGTTCAAGAGTCTTCTCCACATAAATGCGGCCAAAGGGTTTGGTGAGATGCAATAAATGTGGTGGTAGCTACCATCCCTCCAATCACATTAAGGCTAACCCCCTCTCTGAAGCTCTTTCTCCACGGTGTGGCCCCCCTCTAGTTTTACTGTCCGAGTGTATGGACTCCTTGGCACGGTAATGGCCTCTTCGGCTTTGGGTATGACACGTGGCACTATTACCTTATTAAATTTCTATACCCCACAATAATAATAATAATAATAATAATAATAATAATAAAGTTGCTTTTTTATTTTTAATTTTATTTGGCTATAGCCGCATTCTTTGTTATTTTTGCAATGGCACATTTAAAGATGAGTTGGTGGTCACTAGTTTCAAACTTGGTGTACCAAAAGGAATAAGCATGTTGAGATGAAGAAGAAAGAGATATAGATCGGATTTTCAAAGATAAATACTGCATTACAATTTCTCTTTGGTTGCAAGACCATAAAATATGATGGCATCCTCAAGAAGGCTCAAAATCAGTTGGAAAAAATGGATTTATGCATTCAAGATCTTGAAGGAGGACAGCAACTAGATAAGAAATCGTTGTGCAATCACTTGGCATCTTTTTTTTTAATGGAAAAATAGTGTTAGGATTTAGCTTTTCATGCCAGTAAATGAATAAGATAAACACGTAATTTCCTCAAATACTGAATTAAAATTGCACAACAATGTAATTTCTTTATGTAGCATTAATATTTAGCACTTGAATGATTAATGTGCAATCACTTCAAGTTGAAACCGATATTTTTATGGTAAGCCATCATTTCATTTTTAAGGCAAGTTTGGTACATTGAACGTGGATTACAACGGGAATAGTAATCTTTCTTACTGAGAATAAAATGTGTTGTGTGGGTTCTAGTTAGCTTAACTGGTAAAGTTTTTTATGGTTGTATAGGAGATTTGGAGTTCAATCCCCGTCTACACCAAAAAAATGATTGGTGTCTTGGTCTGATGATATAAAGCTATCATCAGGAGCGAACGCCATAGGTTAAAACTCTCCAAAAAAAAAAAAAAAAGAATAAAATGTGTTGTAATGGAATAATTAAACATATTCATATGTTTGGCTATAATAAAACTTAAGAAATATTCTTAATAATAAAAAAAACAAAACTTAAGATATATTTTAGGAAATATCTTACTCATACAATTATCTTTCTTAAAAAATAATATTTAAAAAAAAATTGAGAGAGATTATTTATTTTTTATGATTTTTTTTTCATAATTGTTTTGTGCATATGAAAAGTTTATTTATTTGGGAATATATTAATTTTAAAAATTATTACATCTACTAATTAATAACTATTACAATCATTTTAGAGAGAAATAGTTATTCCTCATTTTAAATAATCTCTATTAATAAGGAATGACTACTCTATGTAATAAAAACACCACTAAACTACTGAATAACTAAAATATAAGAATAAATATTGCATTACAATGTTTATTACAGTCTATCAAACGCATCCTTACAATTTTACCAGTTCAGTGCAAGGGGGAAAATAAGGTAAAGAAAGTCATATTGAATGATTGATAAGTGTTGTAACACAAAAAAAGAATGGTGTTATTAAACTGATGTTTGAATAGGGTTCTAGTAATAGTTCAATAGTAATAGCATCTAATTCATCATTTACAATTCATCATCATAAATTATGAAAAAACTTATAAAACCTTTTATGTACTAAGTAGTAAGTACTGCTCATTTCTTAAACTTGGCCCCCAAAGTGTGGCCCGTTGTCACCAATTACCTTTGCTTCACAAAAACCAGCACTACCATGTCTTGGTATGCAAATGCAACGCCATATAACGCTGTCAAATTTTGCTTTTTATGCTAAT